>OX393562.1:20879468-20926968 GCA_947652115.1 Blastomussa wellsi | reverse complement strand
GTTAATTTTTTAATAATATAAAGAAACGTCATGGTAACAATACTTCCGCTCGTCCCAGGTCCTTTTCGGATCCGAGCTCTACCAGCTACTGCGCGAATCTTGCTCTGCACAGAATTTATTTCATTTTATTTTGTTCGTTTTCTCATGCTCGAAGAAAATGTCTTTTCTTAAGATTTTTACAGTTTAAACAGTTCAAGTATTAGCAAAGTGGGATCGAGTTCCATAGTCTCGGTGCCGCCACAGCAAACGCTCTCATATCAGCTTTCGGGGTCGCCAGAAGGTGTTCAGAGGACGATCTTAATGTCCTTTGAGAGGTGTGATAATTACAATGATTATGTTTCTAATCTATTTGAATCCACAACCAGCCTTGACCGCTCTCCCCTGGGGAAACATTTTTTGGTCATTTATCAGATGAATGCGAAAGGACACAGTAGGAATTTCCTTTTGTAAAACAATTCAAGTCAGTCTTTAATCAAGAAGACCTCGAGGACTTCCCATTTCTCCAACGAGCCTTTCCAAACATCTCGCAACTACACGATTGCTAAGCTACTAAGTAATGTCGATATAATCAGAGCCACTGGTCCAGATCAGCTCCCTTGTTGGTTCCTGAAAAACGCAGCGCCTCTTTCCTACAAAGGTTTTTCTCGCTTTCACTACGGATCGAGAACGTCCCTCAGGACTGGAGAAATGCTAAGATACACGCCATCTTCAAAAAAGAAGACAGGTCACTCCCTTTGAACTACAGACCCACCTTCCTCACTTTGGTTTCCTGTAAGATTACGGAGCATTCACATTATCTTCAGCTGCATCATGGCGCATCTCGAGGAATTTAAGATCTTGTCCGACATTCAACATGGCTTCAGTGAGAAATTCCATTCGTGTGAAACCCAACTACTTCTCGTTCTTAAAGGTCTTTCTAGAAACCTTGTCAGGGTGCCATAAACTAATAGATTGAAGCTTGGCTTTGCCATAGAGGACAAGCGGTTTTAGTGGAGGGAGAAAAATCAGCTCCCTTGCCTGTCATATCCGGTGTTCCACAAGGCAGTGTACTGGGCCAACTAAATTATTGCTCCTCGTCAACATCATATCAACGACATAGGAATGACCATTAACTCTCACATTCGACTTTTAGCCATCGCGACGACACGCTCCTTTATGCTATAGTGCTAGCAGTAAGGATGGCGCCAACTCCTTACAGCGAGACCTAGACAGATTGGTCGCCTGCACCCAACTATGCCAAATGTCCTTCAAATTACGACAACTGTACTAAGTATAATCTCAGGGTTAATCTGAGACTGACTGAGAGATCCTTTTATGGGTTTTATACAGCAAATACACAATGAATGAATTTCCTTTGGACTCTGTATTCCCAGCCATCCTTATCTAGAATCGAACTGTCAACCAACCAAAGTTGGAGCTACCACATCGAAGGAAGGCCAACCGGTCCCTTGGTTTCCTTAGACGCAATCTCCACTTCTGCCCAGAAAGTATCAAAAGCCAAGGCTACGTTACCCTTGTGCGTCCTTACCTAGAGTGTGTCTGTAGTGTGTGGGACCCCCATACTTAAAACATTGCAACGACATTGAGGGAGTTCAACGGAGAGCTGTCAGATTTATTAAAAACTGTCACGTGCCAGAACCCGATACAATAACTAACCTCCTGAAAAATTTGAACTGGCATTCATTGGAACTGAGACGCAAAATCTCACGTCGGACTCTCATGTACAAAATAGTGAACAGTAAGATTGCGTTTGATATCCCAGACTACATTGTACGCCCTATCCGCTTCACTTGCTATTATCATAGCAATTAGCAGCAATAGTAACACTCACAAGTATAACTTTTTACTAGAACTCTGAAAGAGTGGAAGTGATTCTGTTAAATCAAACTCCTGTGCAATCCTTTAAAATCGCTGTCACGGACTATTTTAGCTCCTGTCTTTGATTTCGCGTATCATGTATATTTTAGATACTTAAGCAATAGAGCACAAGTTTCTATGGTTTATAAACTGATAAACCACGCGGGATGTTGGCAGAACACGAGAAGAATTTGTAAATCACACAATACGCACAAACCCCTTCATAACCATCTTTTCACATTGTATAGCATTTAGTTTAAATATTAGCATATGTATAGTAGCGATACAGGATTGCACATTATTTTGTGTTATATTTGCCCCATTTTATATTGTGAGCTGTCAGTTTATTATTTGATTTGGCAATTATTGTCTCAAGTTGATAAGTCATTTTAATTTCGGAATTAAAAACTCTAATTGAAGGTAAAACGTGATTTACAAATAATTCATCATCACACCTTACAATGCTAAACATTATATCCTTTTCAGAAAGATTAGCGATTTTAATCCCTTGTTTGTCAAACCATTTTATAACTTCAGCCCAAAAATTCTTAGAATAACGACAAGATGTAATAAGGTGCTCAAGGGATTCATCCATTTCTCCACAAAAGGAACATGCCGGAGATTGTGCGACTCCAACTTTATATAAAAAAGGCATTTGTTACAAGACATCTGTTAAGCAATTTATACTGAAATTCACGCGACTTTGTATCTAAGGTAACACGAAAAGGCAAGCTGTAAAACTCTTTCCATTCTAAGACATCGCCAACAAATCTGGCGTTAAAATTCGACTGAGCAGTCGGTGGGGTGATGATTTTATTTCGAAGTTCCTTATAGACAGTCTTAGAAACCGCTGTTTTTATTTGATTTGATTTTATTTTAATTTGATCTCAAACTCTTCGAGTGTTCTTCTAACATCCCAAGTGGTTTATCAGCCTATAAATCAAACTTGTGGTATATTGCTTTTATATAATAATTCAGAAGACGCGCGATTTATCCATGAGTTTACTGGCACAATAAACCATAGCTGATTGACCAATAAGAGCGCGCGCATTGATTTGGTTATTATATTTACATGTTTATTTGTTAGATATTTTTTAATATTTACAGTGATGTGAAACCTTTGTGAATCATGATATATAAATATTATAGTTGTTTGTACAGTGCCGGTAGTTGTTGACTTCTGTTGAGTGGATTCTATTCTAAGTTAGTAAACCAGCTTGGTGTAGGTCAAACAGTAAGCGGAGTCCGAGTCACGCGCGTCGGCACGCGGCCATTTTTTCACTTTACGCTCGACGGACTAAGAAAAAAAGGGACTGCTCGTAGTCTAATATGCATTGAAAGCAAATTCTTTTGAAAACGGGGTCAGAATTTGGAGATCTGGGTGGCACACAACCAGTGTAAACCTCCTTGCTCATGTCTTTTCACGGTGCTAAATGATCTCTCTGGTGTTGCAGTGGACTACGCGATGGTGAGGAGAATGGTAAGCCGCACAGTGGTAACATTCGGATAGAGATCTTCAATTGTGCAGCTAAGTGTATCCTCCAGGTTGTTTGGATTCTACTTTTAGGGACGCCCATCTTGCTTTCCCCTAACGATCTCGTTGTCGAAGACCACTCTACCACTTAGTCGTTGAAGTAGTATATCTGTTGAGTTATCCAAGCTGCATAGGTATGAGGAATTGATCCAGGAAACATTGTTCATCTTTATAGTCAAGTTGCTTTTTGGTGTAGAGGTTGATTGTGTGGTGGAAGCAATTCTGCTTCTGATGTTATCCGGGGTGGGTGGTGGGGGGGGGGGGGGAGTGAATTCCCTTACATGGGCTATACGAGCACGTACCGCTGGATAGGGTAGTACACCTCATATGAACCTATTTTTTCATTCGTTCTCCCTAACAATAGAATTCTTTGTTATCAGGGCTAGAGGCTTTGTTTAGGAGTGTTCTCCATTGTTTCTACGCCCAATGGTATTGCCGCTTCAATGAGGTGCTGCTTGCCCCCCAAACCAGGGTATTGAGTTGTCCGCGAGATCAAGACTTTCGTCCGCGTAATTTTTCCGGAAATTGATCGCGTTGATACATTTCATGTTTAATTCTTCATTACCAGTACTTCCGTGGGCCTATTTTCGCCCGGGTTTGATCATTCCACAAACTTTATCTCAAGCTTTGTCAGATCTTCGACCGTTTTGTTAATAAGAATTCCACTTCTCCGGCATTTGCACGAGACTTCCATCAAGTTGTACCCTGGGTGCCAGAGGCTTTTCATGCCCGGTTTCGATCTTCCTGGATCTTTGTAACAGATGTTTGTCTTTTTTTTCTTTCCCCAACTAGTGTAGAGGCTTGATATCTGGATGTTGTGCAACTATATTTGAACTATATTAGAACTAACGTCTTCCTCTTCTGTGCTCTTAATCTTGGCCTTTTATCCTAGGAGACCCAGGGACATCAGTGGGTCAAAGGTAACGTGGAAACTGCGGGAAAAAGAATTTGCAAAGAAAAGTGGAAGCGTAAGCGAGGAGCCCCTGAGGAAACAGTCCTACAAGGCCAGTTCCAATCATCTCTCTGAATTTTGCCTCTTGATTGGACAGAAAAATCTTTAATTTGTATTCCGTTCCCTTCTGCATGCGAAGCTATCTGTCTGACCCGTGCGTAAAAAAACTCGTATTTGGAAAAGTATCGCCTCAAGCAGCGACAACTACAGTAAAAACCTTCGAGTAAGTACCTGTCTTTTAAGAACCAGTTGGGTTAAAATTTGCCAGTTATACACCCTTTAGCCTAAACCTTGAAAAAAGGGTCTTATTTTCTAAAATCAATTTAAAATGTTTACTTGTTGGGAAATAAGATATGTTGACATCCTGGATCCTCTTTGGATTCACCTAGGCTGGACACTATCAGCAACAATGTAATTTTCTTCTTTACTACCACTGATGCTGGAACCTGATTAGGCTAACCTGGAAAATGCAGGTTCTTACTCGCGTGGTTTTATTGTACATCAATTTCAGAGACTCGCATATCGGATTAGTTTCCATTGGCACGCGATGTACGAGTCGCTGAAAGGGGACATCAATCACCGTTTGAGACGAAACTTACCCAAACACTATTTTTTCCCGCACGGGCCAGACAAATACTTGAAATAGCGACGCTAACAGAGCGACTCAATCCCGTTTCCGAGACGGGACTGAGCCCGCGGTGCTCGTCCCCGAGGTTGCTAAGCAACATCAGGTATTCGCGAGCCCTCACGCTAGTTTTTGATTGGGTAAAATAAGCCGGAAGCTCCTCGAAAGCTTCAACGAAGATTTGCCAACGAAATACTGGGACCTTTGTTCCCCCACTGCACAGGGCCCATTCGCAACAGAAAGATTCGACGTTTATCAAACACACCTCACAATTATCGATTGAACGTAAGATTTATTCATCATTTATAGCTCCAATTAACCCAAAATAAACTTAGGTCCGTTTTTCAAGAGTCCTCTGTTGCCCAGAGTCTAACAATGTCGACAGATTACGTGTTGATCCCTGAAAAAGAGAACAAGAGTATAATGCTGAGTACGACTGGAGGCACAATGTTCGACGGTCTCAGTTGTATGCTAATAGAATCATAAGATAAACGAACACTGAAAGCTGGTATTTTACCCCCTTTTTTCACCCTTTGCTCCAGCTACAACACGTTCGATTATTTTTAAAAAAAATTCCACTGTTTGTTCGTTTACCTGTCTTCCTCTTCCAAACAACGGAAAACATCTTATCACGGAAAGAATTTGTAGTATTACAATAACAGATGTCAACCGATGTTCTGGAAAAATATCAACCAAAACATTGGCCGGATGTAACCTGAAGCCTAACACAAAATGGCATATAATCCTATCATCAACTTATTTATTTATTATTAACAAATTTTATTTTAGCTACCTGACTAATTCAAATGTATTTGTACTTTGCCTTGAGTTCTTTGTGGTTTAAAAACTATATAAAACGTAAAAAACACCTGTGTTGTAATCATAATTACGAAATTAAATAGGTGAAGAGAAAAAAATACCGTTTATACCGTCGGCGTTTTGTTGCAGCGTACGTGATCTACTGTCCTGGTATATCAAACAAACGACGATTTATCTTAACTTACCGCTTAAATTTAAACCGCCGTCCGGCTCCATGATTTCCACCCCTGCTGCAAGAACAAATACAAGAAAATAGGTCAAGCCAAACAAAATGAGGATGAAACAATTCTAACAGTCTCAACCGTCGAACTAGTCTCTACTTTTACTTACCCTTTTGCTCGGATCGACTTTCCGACCCGGAGCCCTTTTCGCCCCGAACGGAACCCCGGCAGCCACAGTCGTTGCTGTCGTTGAAGTCGCGATGATACCCCCCTGAGGACTCCACCCAGTATTTCGACCGACGGGTCTTGAACCGGGGGAGGCACCAGGCGGGACCGTACTGAATTCCGGGGTGTCGCTGGGGTAGAGCTGCCGAGTGCTGTTCAACAGCTTCACCCGAGGTCCCTAAAAGTTGAAAGGGAAACGAAGATTAGAACCTACATCACATGAAAACGTATTTGTCACTAAGGCCCTGATTACATGAGACCGGTGCGAACTCAGACCGGTACGACTTCAGATCGGTTTCCATACAAATGTTTGTTTCTGTTTACATGAAGCCGGTCTGAAAAATCATCTCATGCTGGTTTCACTCATTCCGGTTGCTGAACCGACACGAATGACTCGGACCGGTCTGAAGTCGGACCACGGAACCATGCAAACACGAACTGATTTGAGACCGGTCAGAGATCACTGTTTTGGGCATGCGCAAGAGTGTTGTTGGACCATTCCAAGATGACGGATATCAGGAAAGGGTCTAAAGAAAATCAAACTCGTTAGATTTTTAGGGATTCGATGGTTGAGGATTTGATTGAAGCACTGGAAGCATCAAAGACCGAATATGAAGAGAAGAGACGGAGTAATTCTCTTTCTTCCTCGCTTTCAGCTGTATTCCTATTAGCAGTGCTGTATTTAACAATAAAAGGTACAATGAAACAGACCACAAAAGAAAAATAGGAACTTCCTGCATGTTTCATGTAAACATTCATGCCGATCTGAAGTCTCGTACCGGTCTCATGTAATCACTTTGTACTTTCAGACCGGGCTCATCGTACGGTCAGAGTTCGTACCGGTCTCATGTAATCAGGGCCTGAGAGTGGAGCAACGGAGAAACCAGAGATTCCGAGTCTTCGGTGAATCTAGTCATGACCTTCCGAAAACTGGTTGGACGCTCTGTCGACTACTGACCTACAGGGAAACTTGTGGCGAGCTCAGCTTTTTAATGGGTTCAAAACAGCACAGCATTTCAAAACATAGACACTTACGAAATAAAGAATGGCGCGTGTCCCAAGAAAGAATGAATTAAAATTCTTACACTACGAGTAGTGGCTTTGTTTACCACAGGTCCTACGCACCAACGTGAACGAAGCCTCTCAATTTTCACCTTCGCTTTTCTCTCGCGCCAAACAAAAGCGGCACAGGAAAATAAAGAGACTACTCGAAGTTTAGCAGTTTCTTCATTGACGTGTTTACTGGGCTCCTTTACAGCCGTTTATCTGATCGCCACGAAGCTGCGAAAGCATGATAGACCCCATCTCCCGATGCGACGAATATTTTTTGATAAAAGACGGATTTACAAATATGATAAATGAAACGGGACATAATAACAATTTGAGATTTCTAACCTTCGGTAGGCCTATATCCGCATAGTCTTTTTCCGACATCAACAGAAGGGCATCCAGGTCTATTTCGTTTTTCTGAAAAAAAAAAATGAACAATACCCGTAGAAATAAAATAAACTACAATGAAAAAAAGAATATTTTCCAAGTGGTTTGCCACAAGCCGTATGAAAGGTACTGGGGCAGCGGTGTAAGAGAACTGAACTAGATGTTTTTACCTACATCCCCCAGCGTGGCCGTGAACTGCATGCAGTTATTCCACAGACGAGAGACAATATTGTTCATATTGGACTTGACAAAGCCAACTTCTATCTTACGTCGTGTTGCGGCAGAACAGGCAGTTCAAATTTACAAGTATAAATCGGCGCGCGCAGTTCGAATTTTCGTCAACAATAACGACTAGCGACGAGAAAGATCGAACGACTCGCGAGTAGAATTTGGAACTGTACAGACCACTCCATTTAAATGTGCCAGAGTGCTTCAAACCAAAAGACATGTCTATCTTTACCTGGAAGAGACCCAGATGGCTCGAGAGCGAAAGCCGTTCCAAGAATGTTTGAAGTGTATCCCCTGGGTTCACACCAAACTGCTCCTCCTCTGCGCCTGGTAACGAGTTACTACCGCTGATTAGAGGTGGTGAGGGCGCTGTTGAAACTGAAGGTGCAGCCGACCACCCTGCTGACAGCGCGGGATCTGGGGCATAAGAGTAACTCCAAACTCCAGCTACTTGAGTTCCCTCTGCATCAAAACAAATACACATTTGCTCAAACATGTGAAACTGTTAAGATGTAGAAGAGTCTCCAAGATTACGTTTGCGTGTGCTAAATAAATTGTTATTAGCGACTTTGATTACAGGAGAAGCTGTTAATTGCTAGAAATGTTCATTTAGCGTCACTGTTCCAACGGTAGCACCACTTTAATGCTACTAACACAGCAAACTTGCTCACTCGCTTCTAACAAAATTGCGTACAAAACCGTTAAAGGGGCATTGCCACGCCACTTAAGCAAAACTTTAAAAAGCTAAAACTTTTCTTCGCTCAAAGGACAACCAAAAATAATGGCTTGGTTATGTTACCGAAGACTATATTACTGCATTGAAACCGTTTACTGACGTCTGTTCTTATCGATGGCGAGGATGGAAGTGGATCTCAAGCCATCTCCTCAAAAAATGGGAAACCAACTATTATGGTTTGCCCTCCCTGTTATATTTTCATTTGATATCTTCTTCACAATTCTGCTGGAGCATTTTTTGACCAAGGTTAAGTATTGACTTCAGCACACCTGAACACTCCGAAATCACCGTGACAATGCCACTTTAAGACGCCTCCATGTAACGTTTTCCCGACATTTAAGGCTACGATACCTTTCTTCCCCCCTACTCCTCCTCCTCAATTTGTTTTCAACCAAGAGTTATTAATCAACCTTCTGAAAGAACATTGAAAGGGGGCGCTGGATGACAAAATTTCAATACTTTTAAGTTGCGTCATTCAAAAAAGGGTAACATTTGGGCTACACTCGTGTTTATCTCAACATGGTTTGTCCACGATTATTGCTAAAGTGGGTAAAGAGCTTACTTTAGAGTGTTGCTAGACCAGTTTCAAATACCTGTTCCTATTAACGGTGATAGTCCAGGTACTGACGGAAGTGGGCTTGCAGACACCCTTCTCGATGCCCTCTCGGTTCCTATCGGCCTCAGGGACGGTTTATCGCCAGACTCCCCCAAAGAACCACTCCCAGGCGCAAGGGATGTCCCAATGGGAGAGGAGTTGGGTGATGTTGATGTCGAAGGTGTTGTAGTCGGCACCGGGGAACCAGAAGTGTTGGGCGGGGAGGATGACGCTGCCTCGTGGGGGAGAGGCGTAAACAGGGCCCCTGGGGTTGTGATATACAGTGGTTGCGTGATGGGATCTGCCGGGGACACAGACGATGGATGGTCTAGTTCCGAGATGGGTCCTACGTTTGGTCGGATGCTGGGATGCGCGATATCATTCCATACACTGGGGCTCAGCGTCTGGCCAACATTTGACAAAATATTGCTAATAGCAGCTGGGAGATGCGAAGAACCCAAGGACGTCGTCACAGAGCTTGTTACTGACGACGAAGATGAAGTTGTCACCGATAGTACCCCGTCAAGTACACCGCCTCCAGTGGCACCCGTTACCCCCATTGCAACAGATGAATACGACGGAGAACCCTTTACCACCCTGGATGTTTTGCTTGCGGAATTTTTCCTTGATACCTCAGATGGTGTTTCGGGGAACAGTTGCCGCTTAGCAGGAGTTAGAGGTTTGACTACACTGGACACGGAAGAACCGCCAGCATTGGTGGTTCCTCCTGATACTTTCCTGACTGATGCTGAAGCCACAGGAGCAGCACTCGAATGCGAGCATGTTGCTGCAACTTGCGCAGCAGCTAGTGGTACTTTCTTGCTGCTGTTAGACGTAGTCTGCGTTGTACTCGCCCAGCGTGCGGTGCTTGGCATATGAGTTGTTGATGTGACGGTGCTCTTGGAAGTGGTGCAGCTAACGGATGTGGTTACCTGCGTCCCCGGGGGACTATTAGTTGATGGCCAAGAGCTGGACAAACTTTGAGACCCACCACCTGTTGTTGCTTTGGTTGTGGTTCGCGTTTGTGTGGAGTGTGTTGTGGAAGGTACTTTAGAGGACGTGGTGATGGGTTTGGGTTCAGAGAGGGTTCTGTGATGAGAGACAGTGGATGTGACTGAAGTGGTGATCGTTGTTGCCACGGCTGAGCGACTGATTGGAGAGGTAAGGTGCTTTTTTCGGGGAAGAACATCATTAATATCGCACTCAGGGTCCTTGACGAGGGCTGAGATGAGTTGGTGTGCTTGTCGCGTTGCATCAGCAGGTCCCCTAGAAAATGCAATTACACAACGGGTCATAAATGACATTTACAGTCAATAGTAATGTACCAAAACAAGGTAATAAACTTAGGAGCATTTTTCTTCTCTCTTCGGCCTTGACGTGATGCACAAAAAACGATCTAAGTGGTTAAAACGCCATTACAATCGGCTAAGAAATAGCGCCAAGTGTAGAAATGTAACGGAAAGTCATCTTACTTGATCGTAACTATACAGCTGCCAGTTGTTTTCTGTCGATTTGTGTCGATGTCAATGTGGGCTCCAGTTGTTTCACGTATAGCGTTGATATTGCACCCTCCTCGACCAATTACACGACTGATTACAGAAGAGGAAACGGACATTTTCTTGGACCTACGATGCAAAACCAAAACAAAAGTTACAATACAGGTTTTCTTAAAAACAAACGGCGTACGCCCACGACACAACCAAGGCTTCCTCAGGACGGAAGCTAAAAGGGAGCCAAATCTCACTTCTACAGTATAACATTGACATCACTATAACATTTGATTTTCGTTATTCAAGTCAGTCAACTCTATGCTTGACAATATTGATATTCTTTGGATAATTTTAAAGTTCGTCACTATTAGAAATTCAATTTTTTATACATATTTCCCCAGAAAGGAAGTACTCCATTTGATGGGCAAAATAGAGAGGCTCTGCCCTGTAGGTATATAACACGGAAAGGTAGGAAAACTGTCATTTAGGTATTTAAAAAGAGATGCAGAGTATATGTAAGGGTTACCTTATCTGCCAAAGAACTAAATTATGGTATATGTAAGGGTAAGGGTTTGGAACGTGGAGTGGAACGGTCCGCTATAAACTATCAGACTACGAGCCAGAGTTTTCTATGAGCGAATAGTCAACAAGGCGCAACCGAGTTGACTATCGCTCATAGAAAACGAGGGCGAGTAGTATTATTGTTTTAGTAGAAACTCTAAAGGATTGCATCCCAAAAGCTACCATTTTATGTACTTTCAAGCGAAAAGAGCAATGCGTGCGCGATCGTTTTATATCAGCAAATAGAAAACAGTCGGAGAACCAATCAGATTCAAGGATTTCCAATAGAAACAGCTGAGTTTCTACTATTCAATCAATCATCAATCAACTATTTATGACTAGCGCCAGCCCCTTGGAACATTTCTACACCTACCTTCTAACAACTTCCTTCCAGCCATCCTCGTGTTTTTTACCCTTCTTAGGGCTCGGCAAGGTAGACATCTTGGTAGTAGCTGTAGTAGTAGTGAGCGTGGCAGCAAGACACTGGGCTGCCGCAGTGGCCACAGTGATGGGTGACAAAGCACTGTGGGGGGTCGTCTGAGTCATGATAGTGCTGGCCACTACCTTGGTGATCTCAGCAGTTTTCATAACACTGATCACATCAGTTGATCTGAGAAAAAAGCAAACAAAGGTCTGATCGTCAGAAATGTACTTGCTAGTTTTCAAAAATCAATTCCTTAATATTTTGTTTCATATACAACCTCTACCCACAACTCCAGTGTTCGTCCTAGGAATACAAGATTTAGAAGGGTAACAGCTCTCACACTTGTAATTCTACTTGTCCTCTAAATAACAGTTTCCATTGTGTTTTGGACTAGGGGCATCATTCCTGTTGTTTATCCTATTGCTCGCACAAGGGATACCAAAACAGTCATGTAAGACTTTGTGACAACTGCTACCCAGAAAGAAATACAAGTGCACAACCCACACACAAAATCGCATGGCTACTATCCATACTTTCCACTTGACGTTGTTGTGACAGCAGCAGTGATCGCAATACTTGTGAGTGTATCCAAGGAACCAGTTGATGACTTCCTTGTCCTGACGCCGCTAATGCTGTTGCTGTCAATCACCACAGAGGTGCTCAGAGGTGGTGGCGGCAGAGCACTAGTATTGACTGAAAATCATAAGAACACAATCAATTTCCTGTTAATTTGTAGGCAATGGAATGTAAAGCATGGCACATCTGTTTTTACCAAGGCAAATAAATTTTTTTACAGTCAACCCTAGCCTAGCAGACAACTTGCTATTTCCCGACAACCCATTATTACGAGCAGAAGTTGAAGCCCTGGCAAATACTAAGCACTGGACAATTAATAACTACCCCATTACAGGCTTTGTCTATTATGACACCAAATTGTGATCTCAATAGTGTCTGTTACTGTGACTATAAGACTTATAAAAACAAAAGCAGCCTGTTTGGCTTTCAAAATGTATACTTTTTTTCAACAATTGCCATTGAATACTGTAATAATCTGGTTTTAACAACACTCGTCGTCAGATAAACTTCCCAACCTTGATAAAAAATATAGAATTTCCCTGAAAGTACAATACATCATCATATGAATAGCTCAGTGAGCGGGCAAGATGATCATGAGCCAAATCCCTCTCTGTGATTGGCTGCCTGAGTGGTCAAGATGGAGCTATCCTTCCCGCTTGGGATTACACGCTTTGTCCCACAAGTACAATTTCTCTCAGGCAAAAGCTTTATCTCATATAAGAAATCCTTTATTGACCAAGCTTGTTCGGTCAAGATGGCTGGATATTGGCCTCATTCTTTTTTCTCGTTCTCGTTGTTTACTGACCTTGACTTCATCTCGATCCATAAGCAACAAAAAAAGAACTTGGCCAATATCCAGCCATCCTGACCTCACACTTGGTCAATGACCCATATGTACAGTAAATTCCCTAACTTTCCTTTAGCAATGAAAAAAAACATCTTTTTACATTCATTGACCTGTACCATCACTGTGAAGAATAATCGTTTCACAATAATTATTAATTACAATAATTTGACAAAACAGACTTACCACTATTTTCAACAGAGATCTTCCTTTCAGGCTCACTACTATCATCACTGTTTTCTTTTTCAGCCATGTTCTTAACGTTCGTTTCTCCTTCCTTCTCTGCCTGCAGCTTCTTTTTCTTCTTTTGCTTCTTCTTGTCCCTCTTTCTGGCAGCAGCTGCTTTCTTCAGCTCTTCTCGTTCTTTCTCCAGATCAATTTGCTCCAGGAGGATAGACGCATTCTTGTTGGCTTCGGCAGCTTGACGATCTTTAGCTGTTATTATTATCTCCATGTTCTTGTGACACTTGTTCAAGAGTTCCTGCAACAAAACAGCAACTTGGTTAAATGTAAAATACAAAAGGGCTAGATGAAATATTATAATGATAAGAAATAAAATTATAGTATAATCAAAATGGTAACCGTCGGCAACATTCAGATCAGGGTACAATTGAATGCACAACTTTACAAACCTGGTGCTTAGTACCCTTTTGTTTATCACATTTCACACCAACCTCAAAGCAATAGCTACAGTTGTTCAAAGGGTGGGTAAGGATTTCGCACATTTTCGCCACCTGAATATGTATGTTGTTTACTTTAAAAAGTCTCACAGGGAGGGGGGGGGGTCATGGGCACCATTGGACCCCCTAGCTATGCCCTTGCAAACAAACAGTTACTGTGCTATAATATAATACCGGTATATATTATATAGCATTTTAGACTTGTCTGGCCAACATCATTGTTGCTACCAAATTCAGATCATGTGATGATTCATTTGGAGGTTTGTACATACTCCCATGCACTCAGTTGTATGTGGCAGATAGAACAATAATTTTGTAACCTCAAAATGAATTATCACATGATCTGAATTGGGTAGCAACAAGGATGTAAACATGTTGCCAAATTGGTTTATTCACACTTTGAACAACTGTGCCCTGTTCAGCAACAGGGAGGAGAAAGGGCCTGGAAATGTAAAATAATAATAATAATAATAATAATAATAATAATAACTTTATTTAAGTGTCAATGTATTTAGCACTACTGTGCTAATTGGGGACACCGTAAATAGGTAAACAAATATTATAAATGAAACAGAAAGTTGTTAAAAATCCCAACTGGCAGGAGGCAGACCAGTTGGCTATTTACAAAGCGTGGAGGAGTTGAATTCGGGACCACAGAAGGCAAATCCGTTTTAGTGGCAGGGAGGAGGACTCGAACCCGGAACCACCTGATTACAAGTCCAGCGCCCTGACCACTAGGCCACGCTCGCCTCCACGAATGTAACTGGACTGAAATTTGAAAGTTGTGTTTGTGCTCAATTTTGTACTTTTGTTACATCAATTCATCAAGACACTACCTTCAGCAAGGAAAATCTTACCTTATCAGAGAGAGTGGATACAAATCTTGTACATTCAGAGTCCGAGGGAAACTGGTGGACATGCTTTACAAGCCATTTGACAACTTTTATGTGTCCCTTTCTGAATGCCGCCATCAAGACAGACACCTTTCTGTTGTCTTGACCATCAACATCTGCACCATAACTAAAGAGCAGTTGGCATACCTCCAGATGGCCCCCTTAAATAAATTAAAATAAATTCTTGCATTAATCACAAAGACTTGGTAAAGCATAGACTTGTTTCTGCACCACTCAATACCCAAAAGCAGTCAGAAGCCCTTAAAGTGCACCTAACACCAAAATATTTTTTTCACTAAAATACACCTTTGCACCAGTTCAAAACGAATTTCACCTTTCTTTTCTCCTTTTCATCAAATTCTGGCTGTTTATAGCATTTAAAAGTTACGAAAAACTGTTCATCATTCGTTCCACGACCTGAGTCAGAAGGGGTGTGGGTCTATTCTTGAATTGACGTCACAAATTGATTTGCATGCATGTTTACAAAGACTTGATGCAATGCAAATCAATTTGTGACATCAAATCAAGAAAAGACCCACACCCCTTCTGACTCGGTCGTAGAACAAATGATGAACAGTTTTCCTAATGCTATAAATAGCCAGAAATTGGTGACAAGGAGAAACGAAAGGTGCAATGCGTTTCGAACTGGTACAAAGGTGTATTTTAGCGAAAAAAATATTTTGGTGTTAGGTGCACTTTAAGGTTATCAATGAGCAAGTAATGCACACATCATTAGTCTACACTTGCTATTTAACAGTTTTGTTTCACAAACCATCAGTGTGTTTACTTAAGTCTCTCATAAATTATCTAATCAAATGGTTCTGAAGTGTAATTTCTTTTTATATTAAGATCAATCTATTGCCTTGTTACACGTACATTGTAGATGACACTTCTTCATGATACCTCTCTAGGGCAAAGAATCTTAATACATGCACATGTACAAGTACCATGGTAGCAACAGAATTCTCAAAGCAATCATTTACATGATCCAATCTATGATCCCCAGATATCTTAGTGACATACCATTAGCTGCCAACCAAAGTGGCGAGTTTCCTTTCTTGTTCTTCACATCTACCATGGCTCCACGTGACAGTAACAGGTCACAAAATTTGTAATGTCCTTTGTCTGCAGCTATGGTCAGTGCTGTGTCTTTAGAGGATGGGACAGGGGGAGCATTAACATCACCTCCTTTATCAAGTAGGATCCTGCCCACCTCCACATACCCACCAGAAGCTGCTTCCATGAGGGGTGTCAGACCAGTCTGTAATACAATTAGCACAAAACAATTATAATCCATCATGTCCCCTTGAATTAAACATGATTTTTTCCTTCCAGTCTGCACCAGCCAAACTGATTAACACTGTTGATACATTACCCTTTTCCGACATACTGTAAGAACTAAATGTAACAGGATTTTGCCTGTTCAAAAACATTGCTTTTATAATTTTATTAACAACAACATAAAAGTTGCAAAGAAGACTTCAAGAGGGTTGATACTTTACAGACTTTACAGAAGTTCATTAACGGAAACACTACACATGTTTGAGATAATAATTACCTTTGCACGGTGTTCAATATTTGCCTTTCTTTCCACCAAAAGGTTAACAACCTCATGCCGTCCTTGGAAGCAGGCCAAAGTCAGAGCAGTATTTCTATTAGTCTCAATCTGTGCATTGATGTCGCTTCCCATATCGAGCAGGAGTTTAACAGCAGCTGTGTGGCCATTCATTGATGCTAACATCAACGGAGATATACCCAGTTTGCTTCCAGTACGAGAATTGATTTCAGCACCATGGCTGAGCAGAAGTTTGATGATACCAACATAACCTCCTGATGCAGCAAGACTCAGTGGAGTGTAATCAGAGACATTGCGGTGTTCAAAGTTGGCTCCCTTAGCAATCAGTAACTCAACCACCTATTAGGTAGGGCAATTATTATTAGACTGGAGTTTAAATTTGGAATAACACATGTGTGTGCGGAGATATAAGAACCTAGAATTTAAGAACCTGTTAGGCTTAAAAGTTCATTTAGACCCTCCTTACATAAGAACCAGGTTAGGCTAAAAAATTAAACAGATTCTTATGTTAGAAAATGGCCTTGAAATTTAAGGCGACTGAAACTAATTGCACTTTAAACTTTAATTCTGGCCTCTATTGTTTGATCGCCTTTAGGCTTCACAGGTCAACACATTCTTAGATGTTACAGTTTTATATCATGATTTCATGTCTAGAATATCGAGGACATACAAATAAAGAGCAAAATAAGCTGTTGTTTTGCTTTTCATAGAGTAGATATTGTTTTGGAAAAAGAACCATTTTATAAACCTAGATAGCCTAAAACTACTGTAAACACCATCTTACAAGAACCTATTCAGTTTAACTTGGAAAAATCTAGGCTCTTGTATGCGGGTATTTCCTTATCTCCCTTGCACAGTAAAATTTGACATTACTTAAAACATTTCAAAGTCAACTTCACTCAAGAGCAGAGGTTGCCTCCAAGTTGAATGTGCTAACAACAACAACAACTAGAATGCCAACCTCTTGCCTGCCACCAGAGCATGCCAGGGAGAGTGCAGTGTCCTTGGTGCGATCTGACTGAGCTTCAATGTCTGCACCATGATCTAGCAAGATCTCAACAGTGGATGCATGGCCAGCTGTGGCCGCCAGAATAAGCGGGGTGCAGCCTACAGTGGACAAAGTCACACAGCATTAAAATGAATGTACTATTAATTTTACTGCCCATACAAAATAGTCAAATACTGTATTCTAAGCCAATTAACATCAATATTTGAACAGATGCAAAGAATGAATGGCTAAGTTACAACTGTACAACAGGAAACAATCCAGTGACATCTAATGCAAACACATCATCACCTTTCTTGTCCCTATGTTCAATGTCAGAGCCCTTGACTAGAAGAAGGGTTACAAGCTCATCATGACCTCCAGCAGCTGCCAAAGTGAGTGCTGTGTCTGAGTTGCTGTCTGTCTGTTGATCCACATCAATCATAGGTGGAAACTGAGGTGAAGCTGGTGATGGTGTTGGAGTCAGTGGCACTGACGACGTACTAAGGTCAGGAGGAGTAGGGGGGCTGCTGTTATTGCTGGAATCTGAAAGACATTAAACAGATATGAAGTTGCTTAAAACACTGCTGTGTTCTGATGTTCTGATGCACAAGGTAGATCATAAATTATTTCTAACATAACATAAAAAAAATTATTACAGAAATTAGTTTTTGAAGAAACTGTCGTGCTGCATCGAGATCATTCATAACCACATTATGTCCAATCTTTCCTTAATAGCTGACTATGTTAGGCACCTATGATCTAAAATAAAACTGCTTGCAGCTGCTTGCCTTTGTTGTACAAACTTGTTGGCTGTCAATTTCTTTAATGCCAATTGCAAATATTTGACCAAACCTTGAGCAAATGTCCACTTCTTGACAATTATCTATTTTCTTTACTACTGTCCCCTGTATGCTTCACATATACATGTAGATATTGGTCACTTCTAGGACTCAGTGTTAAAAATGAGAGTAGTTCACTTCCAAACAATCATTCTCTTTAGCTAGTAGTTAACTGCTCTAACGTAATGCATACCTTCAGATAGCATATCACCAATTGTGTCATGAAGAGTTTGTGCAGGTTCTGCAACCATCAAACCTTCCAGTCCATCCTGGTCACCAATCACCCCACCAGATCCAACAGCCATATTGAAAGGTGATGGAGGCACTGCAATTTCCTCTGCATCAAGATTTAGTGCTGATACTTCTTCATTAACACTCTGGAGCAGCTCAGGGGGGATGTTCTCAAGTGAGAGGTTAGCATTCTTCAAGGCCTTAGCCAACTTGCCTTGAATAAGCTGCAGCTTCTCACAAATCACAACTTTATTATCAGTCTGCACTGCCGTCGAGGTCATGTTGGTTGAAATATCAGACATGGATTGACTGACAGAAGGCATGGTAGAGGAGGTGGAACAAGATGTGGTTGGCATTTCTGGCATGAGAAAATTGGCAGGGGTGTTCAACAGAAGAGGAGAATGTGGCGACAAGGGAGTGGTGGACAACTGGTTCAGCATCAGTTGTTGGCTGTCTATCAAGGCATCAGCTGACATATCCAACATATCTGGATTTTCCATAACAGGTGGTTGAGTAGCATGAACAGGGGGAACCCGAGGTGGTGGAACAGTAGGAGTCGGAAGGGTGGCAGGCAAAGAATGAAGTGGTAGTTCAGGAGGGTTTGAGACAATGGGGTTCTCCAAAAGAAAGCATACTACTGCAGCATGGCCTCCTTTTGCTGCTTCTATTAAAATGTTGGAATTGTCCTGTGGTAAAACAAAAACAAAGTAGTAAAACATAACATAAAATGAACACTTCTAAGTACAATGTGATGATCCCTTTAGTAAAGTTCTCACCTTTAGCTTATGCAAAGGGTCAGCACCATGAGCTAAGAGTAACTCCACAACTGCCAAATGCCCACCAGCGCAAGCAAGGGAAAGCACAGTGTGATCATTCACGGTAGTTTGACGACTAACATCAGCTCCTACAAAGACAGAGGTGAAAAATCGTTTGTTATCATTTAGCACCAGTGCCTCTATGAAGACAAAAACATATATTTTCTCCAGACCCCATTAATTGTCATGGCTAATGGTTCGTTCCTTTGGGATGATCCGAAAAAGGATCAATGATCCGAGATCACTCGGATCATGGTGCATCAAAGGAACCGGCGAATCCACTCTGAGCAAGGATTCACCAGTTCCTTTGATGCACCATGATCCGAATTATCTCGGATCACTGATCATTTCCCGGATCATCCCAAAGGAACGCACCCTAAGAGTCAAAAATTGCATGTGTACAATAAAATGTACCTCTACTGATGAGAAACTGTACTGTACATAGATGACCAGCCCTTGCAGCTTTCATAAGAGGTGTGCGACCAGCTTCAGACTCATGCTCCTATTGGAAAGAAACAGCACTTATAATCTACATCACTAATTCCAATTTCTTTGAAAATATAGCAGAGCAAAATCAACCTTATCAGTTGTAACCAGGATTCCAGTTAAGTTTTAGAGCCAAGTTCCAACAAGGAACTCCAGCGGGTCAAACTCCCATAATTTGTTCCCACCAAATCATTATAATTTTTCAATTTATTTGTCGGGTCAGGAAGCTGACCTTGTCGGGGTTTTGACCCGAGACCCCTCCCTTATCTGGAACACTGTGCAACATAAATTTACTTGGACCAACAGGACCATGCTACATACACAAGGCATACAGTAAGAAACAGCCTTACCAATTCAGCCCCAGCTGACAATAAAACATCAGCGACATCAGTGTGACCATTCTCACAAGCAAATGACAGTGGAGTATCACCAGTAGCAGTTGTTGCATTCACATTAGCTCCTGCAATAAATGGTCAACATGGGAAAACTTGAAGTGCACTTAGCCCCAAAATATTTTTTTGCTGAAATAAACCTTTGAACAAGTTCAAAACAAACCATTAGCCCAAAAAATTCTCCAAAGTTGCCTTGTCCAAATTTCGCTTGCTGCCCAAAAAATCTGAGTTGCCCCCTGGCCTGTATGCCTACGAGGATCCGCGAGATGGTTTTGCTTCTAAGTGAAACTACTCAGAAACAAAAGGGAAATCCAATGCCATAAAGTTTCACACATCACAAACGAACTATTTGAGATTTCGTTGTTTTGCACTTGACATTTTTTGGCTCAAATCGAAAATATTGGAATGTATTGTTCTCATTCAGTGCTGTGGTTGGTCAACTTTGTCTGGGTAGCCCCGTTTACAGTAGCTCCACTGCAATACACCTATTTAATACAATCAATAAATCATTCAGTCAGTCAGTTGGTCGATGGGTGGGTGGGAAAGTACACTTCAGTTCAAACTGGTGAGCTTAATTTCGGTAAGACAACACAAAATACCTTGCTCCAGAAGGAATTTAACCAAGTCAACATGGCCTTCCTGTGCAGCCTCCATCAGAGGAGTCGATGATCCCTGTTCAATGGAAGCACCTATAAAGATAGAAAATAAAAATAAATTATATATAATAATTAAAATGGTAATCAAATGGTGAAATTAGGAAATAATTTCACATATGTTTTGGAAAATTTTTATTAGAATTTTTTCGCATCTAATTATTTCCTAATTTCACAAGTGTATGATTTGATTCCCTTTCAATATCATAGGTGACAAATTACACTCATAATCGTGGGTTATAAAAATGTTGTGCCACACATTGCCATGGCCATTTTATAATTTCACATGTGAAATACACTGAAATTTTGCACCAAAACAAAGGAGTAATTTCACTGATATTATAATTTTATGTAATAATCTATTTCAATAAAAAAAATAAACCAATTCACATCTGAGGCAGTTCAGTTGGACAAAACTATTACATCAGTACACGGAAAAACATTATTAATACCTCCTTGAAGAAGAAATGCAGCTACATCTTGAAAACCTCCACAGCAAGCCAAGCTCAAAGCTGTCTCCTGAGTTTCTTCTGTTTGTGCATGAATGTCAGCTCCTAAAGCATAACACAAAATCCAACATGTTACAAACAAACAACAACATGCACAGAGGACAATTCTAAAATTGAAAAAGATTCTGTTTACCATGTTCAAGTAGCAAAGCAACCATATCCAGATGTCCTTCCCGAGAGGCTTCCATAAGAGGTGTGTATCTGAAAAACAAGTAGTACAATGTGCTCACGATCATTTCTTGGGAAGAGTTACAAGCTACAATATACAAACTGTTATAAAATAGCTGACATATTACGTGTGCTCTCATTGGTTGATAGATGTGTTTAGATGAGAGTATGTAAACATGGTTGTCACGTTTCAGTTTTGTGCATATTTTTAAGAAATATTTTATTAAAGACATTGAGGACTTTTGCCGTGTTTACATAGCCTCATCTAAGCACTCGGGGGTTTGGGAGAATTCTCCAAAGTTACACAAACCCAAGACATAGTTGAGGGTTTGCATGTGTTTTAGTAATTTGTGTTGTATGTCCTTAACACCGCCTGCCTAGATTAGCTCGCTATTTGCAGGCGGTGCTTACTGATTGTAAAAAGATTTTCTTGCAAACTAAATAAACTTGAAACTTGAAACTTGAAACTTGTAAACCCAGCAAAAGTCCTCTATTGCTTAACTACATGTAGAACACTATTACGTGGTCAATAAACTAAAAACTTACCCTTCATCGTTAACTTCTTCTAGGAATGCACCCCTTTTGATAAGCAAGTCAGCAAGCTCCACATGGCCACCACAGGCTGCCAATGTCAAAGGTGACTCGAAACTATCAGCTGGCATGTTAACCTATACAATAACCACAGATGAGTATATTTTAGTAGCCTATGTAGATAAATGATTTTACACCGTACAGACCTGTGCCCCATGATCTAAAAGAAGTCTAGCCACTTCCACATGACCATCCATGGATGCCTCCATTAGTGCTGTGTGCATTTCATCTGTCTTGTGCTCCTGATCAGCTCCAGCATCAAGCAAAAACTTTACCATTTCAAGGTGACCTGCATTTGATAAAAAAAGTTTTAATTTAGTTAAATGACATTTAACAAAGTTAACTGCTACGAGCTTAGCGTGCGGTTTTCTTGGTCAGCGGTCACATGCTCAAGTGCAGGCTCACATGGTTTGTTTTCGCTTCGTTTTCGGTGTGTTTGCATCTGGTGTGTTCCATTGCGGTTTGCGTTTTTCAGCAGCTCGCGCTGCTGGGTTTTTCTCTGTTTTTTTCATCACTTGGTTCTCGTCTAGCAGTCGATTTGGGGCAGCAACAGTTTGTCCGCGTTTTTTCCCCCACCCCCCCCCCCCTCCCTCTTTTTCCTTTCCTTCCACTGATTAGATCAGTGTTGACGGGTGCCGGGAATGGGGGCTCATGGCTGGGTTGCGGGGATTTGCCAGCCATGGGAGCGGTATTCTATCTAGGGGCTGGCTGGCCACAGTGGAAGCCCCTGGATATCCCAGGCACCCACCTTCCACTTAAGCGAGGCAGCGGGTTAAACATGGCTAGCAAAGCTGTGTGATCAATTTCAGCACATGTACTGTAAGCATGCACCAAATCCAATAGTGTAAATTGATGGTGTGAGTAAATACAAGTTTTGGTGCCATTTTTTGATGTACATTTCACTGTAAATGTTACATGTATAAGGCAATTGGATGATGCTTTTAGTTGTTCATATCAAGTTACGCTGCACCAAGATGTTTGGAGAGCACTCAAGAAGCTCGAGTTCCTCTTGGGTATTGCTTCAAGCAAATCTTATGCTTGAATCTTTTGCACTCTCCAAACTTTAGTGCATGCTAAAGCATGAACAAAAAAAAATGTTAATTAATAATTTGAATACAAAGTTGCATGTTTCTAACATGTTTTCATCACAACCTAGAGGAGGTAAATCATAGACAGTTGTTATTTTCAGTGTCATCCAGTGATTGTAAATAAGAACACCAGTTCTATCTTAACTGCAAATGACACTTCAGGGTTTCTCTGAAAAGATTGGCAAGACCTAAAATTCACATGCTGTCACTATACCTCTGAAAAATTCTTAAACAACATCCAAGTGTTCTCCACAGGGGGCTTGAGAATGCAAAGATGTTTTTATACAATGACAAATCAAAATTTCAGATATGTTTAAAAATAATATTACTGAAGTTCAGAAGAACAGCAAATGGATTCTGCATCAACAGAAAAGCAATTAAAGGATTGAACTAAACATTTGAGTCAAGAGAAAGTGTTTTCCAACTAGGGACCTGCATTTTCTTAAAATAATGGCAGGCAGACAGTATTTTCAATTTTTCTCAAGTCATTATGTTCGTACCTTTATAGCAGGCCAATGTCAGTGCACTCTCTTTAAACTCATTTGAATGTGAATTAATACAAGCTCCTCTTTCCAATAACATCTTAGCTACGTTCACGTGTCCACCACTCGCAGCTTCCATCAGTGGGGTGTGGCCATTCTCGTTATGAGCTTCAATGTCTGCATAGTGGTTTAGAAGCATCTCTACAACATCCTCATAACCCCCACAGCAGGCATAGATAAGAGCAGTGTTCCCAGCCTGTGACTGTGAATTGACATCAGCTGTGTGCTCTAACAACAACTTAACTATATCTATGTAGCCACCACTGGAAGCTTCCATCAGAGGGGTGCAGTCTCCTTTACTCCCACGATCGTCAACACTGGCATTCATGGCCAACAGTACTTGGGCAAGTTCATAATAACCTGAAAATGTATGAATTGGAACATGTCAACATAACTGATGAAAACTTAACTTTCAATGAAAAGGAATCAGCAATTACCACTGATAATGAAACTCTGTAATATAATTACTACACGTATTTGTAATTATAACATTTGAGCATACACAGGAACACTTGCTTTGATCAGGTGCTGGCATTTGCACCAGGCTGTCCAAACAATTTTGTACTATAATTTATTTATTATTTTTACTATAATTTATTGTCAATATTAAGCAGTTTTTTTCCTTTCAGCCTCTTTGTCAAAGAAAGGCAAATTTATGTTTTTCATGTGTTTGTCCTGTTATTGGCAATGAATTTCATCATAATGTTGTCAAAGTACAGCTGTATACTGCGGATCCACTAGGCTACTGTGGGTCCACAACAGGAAGAAGATGATAAATGAGACTCTGGTTGCAAGGGAACAATATGTTATGACAAAAGTTCATGACAAATAATGGGACTGCAGACACATGAAATACCAGTAAGGCGCAGTGGAGGCGCAATGGCCTAATGGTTAGTGCACTGGACTCCGGATCAGACGGCCCAAATTCAAGCCTCGGCCAGGTCACTGCGCTGTGTTCTTAGGCAAGACACTTTACTTTCACAGTGCCTCTCTTCACCTAGGTGTATAAATGGGTACTACCGAATTCAATGCTGGGGGGTAACCCTGCAATGGACTAGCATCCCATCCAGAGGGGAGTAGAAATACTATCAGTCGCTTCATGCTAAGAAAACCGGGACAAGCTCCAGCAGAAAAGGCCACTAGGCATGACACAGACTTTGTCTTTTTGCCTTTGTCAGTTTCTTAAATGCACAACAGCAATTTCCTGTTTTTTTTATAAAGAAATAGCAAACAGCTCGACGTTTACACTCCAAAACGTTTGGGAGTATTTGAAAGTACAATGTAAATGCTCTCCTCATATTCTGTACACCAGAACAGACAAAAACACCAAACTGTACTTCTAAAATTCCTAGATTAAGATTAAAACTGCATTCAAATAAAAAGCCTCCCTCACACTGCACAGCAGGATATGTTAAAATGATGTCATTTTCTATTACATA
The DNA here is from genome assembly GCA_947652115.1 of Blastomussa wellsi. Classification (NCBI taxonomy): domain Eukaryota; kingdom Metazoa; phylum Cnidaria; class Anthozoa; order Scleractinia; family Plerogyridae; genus Blastomussa; species Blastomussa wellsi. The sequence continues at coordinate 20,902,014 of OX393562.1, read as the reverse complement.
CTTAAAATAACATTAAAACTGAGTGGCCTGTCCTTTTATAAACACTTTGATAAAGTTTGTATTTTATAAACTAGAAAAAACACATTATTGGCTAAATAACACAAGAAATGATTCAATTAAAGGGACACTGTCACGCCTGATTACAGAAATTGTCATGTTCTAATTTCCATATTATTGTGCCAAATGCCACCAAACACACGAATAAATTTGATAAAAAGATTCCACAGGACAAGATACAACAGGTATTTTGGAGAAGTGCATGTAGTACAGGATTACACATGTACAAGGATGGAATTGGATTGCAATTCATCAAAACTGATTTCTGGACAGGATGTCCAGAAATCAAAGTTGAAATTCTGGTGAAATTTTGAATCTTTTAATTATAGTTTCTTTTTCTTCTTAGCTGACACTTCTTTGCTTTAACCAATTTTAGCATTTTTCTCCTATTGCAAGACAATAAAGCACGATTATAGCAAGCTAAAATCCAGTAAATGCAGTACCTGCTGAGCAAGCTAGAGAGAGTAAACTTTCGCCTTCATCAGTTGGTTCATGTACACTCCAACCTTCTTCAAGCAGCTTTCGTACAGCACTGACATCACCTTCCAGGCAAGCCTCTGCAAGACTCCGGGCTCCTGAATGAACATGCAAAGTAATTAATTCAACTATAGTCTCAGCCAAATCAGCCTAACTGCCTGCAAATACTTTGCAGGACAAAGTGTCAAACAAACAAGCTACCAAGGTTACATTTTATTGACTACTAGCAGTTACAGTACCGCTCGTGTCTCGATCTTCATGTCTTGACACTTGAAACTTGATTCTAGGTTCAAGTTTCGAGCGTAAACGTTAAGCTTTATGCTTTTCACTTGACCGACCTCGAGAAATAAATTGGACAAATGGACGCACTTGCAAACGTTGTACATCGACATTTCAATTCTTATACCTGTACTCATGACAGTTTGATAAACAAACGTAAAGACTTAGAAGTTGTTTCAATGTTGTTGTTGCTGTTGTTGTTGTTGTATCAGATAGTGCTGGCTTCAGAGATAACATAGTAAAAATGTAGACAGACAACAAACCTGAATCTGTAGTAGTTTCACCAGCTGATGATGGCATGCCATTATTCTGAGTTCTCATCCTTGTCAAGGCAGCAGCGGCCTCATCCAGTGCACAGCTTACAGATGACGTCAACCGGCGAAGAACTTCTGGATCAGTAAAGGCTTTACCATCTGCTAGTTTACTAACACCTTGCAGACAAACCATAATATTTGATGTTACACATGATGTTTTACAATTAAAATAAAACCAGCATTGCCTTGTCATACATGTACATGTAGGCGTAAAATATAGCGTAATGATTACCACCTCGATAACATGCTCCAACCCCTCCCTTCCTTAAGGTGGTTATGTAAATCACTGTGGAGGCTATTGCAGTTTTCAGTTGAGAACAATGTGGTTTGTCTTGTCAGTTAAGGGGGTAGACCTGACTTCAATATGTCCATTTTGGATAGAAAGTACAGTACCGCTCAAATGTAAATTGGAGGTGTGGCTTGTACATGTACATCGACTTTTGCTCCCTTGAGCAACTAAAATAACAGTTCTTCACGATAACCCAGCCATTAGATAATTGTTGTCCCAACAATTAGAGGGAAGAATTACAGTGTTTATCACAATTTTTGGTCAGAATTAGCTTGATCAAGCTGTGATCAAATTTTCACACCTTGCTTTTTGAAGGGAAACATGTAGTACCTCATGCAAGATTAAAAATGCTGTTTACCATTTTCAAATATCTGTAGTAGTTACAGAGATATTCAAGTTTAAAAAAGTTGGTAAAATATGCAACTTAGGAGACTGATGATGTAATCTACTCAACCCAATTTTATATCAAGTAAAAAAATAGGGCTATCTCGGTCAGGTTTCTACAGAGACAGTTGAAACTTGGCACAGTAATAGTTCTTCAAGCGACATACCTATGGTTGTAACTTAATCTTGTTTCCATGGCATCACACTCTTTGCCAGTCCTTTCGAATCTGCTCTCAGTATTTGAACGATATTTAGCCCAGAAAAATTAAACCAGGCCAAAGAACCTACTTAACACATAAATATGCTTGCGAAATTATGTAGATCCGGAGTCATTGAGAAATATCAAAATTGACAGCCAAAAATGGCCAGAATAGCCTTTAACATTGGGGAGGTCTGGAACCCAGCATGTTGCCATGGTAACATAATTGTTAATCGCATATTGCATAACTCTCCTAGTAGAGTCATGATGCAAAGAATCAAACATTTCTGATAAAAACTGGGTGAGAAATTTTTACTTCATTTATTTGATTAAAATTTGGTTGAGTCTCTGACGTCATCACTTAACTAATTTGCATATTTTAGAAACTTGAAGATCTCTGTAACGATTAAAGATATTTCAAAAACATAAGTGACAATTTTCTTCTCACGCAGACTACTGTTTAATGCTTTGAAATGGCTTAGTTTGGAGACATCCAAATTCATCATAGTAGCACTTTAAACTTCTAACACCTCATCAATACTGAAATCACTATTTTATAACATCAAGAGAATTCAGAACAGAAGGACAAGGCAAAACATGTTAGTACTGATTGCATATGAGTGCAATGATGAAACTTGAAAACGTCAGCCAGACTTCTTCAAGCTGGAATCAATCGCGATCTTGGCTATCCACCCGCAAAAACAACTATAAACAGTTTCTATACATTAAAAATTAATAGTCTTTCAAAGGATTTTTTATCATTACCATGCAACTTCTATTAACCAAAAAGCGTCCCTCGGATTTTCGATGTGTTATTAAAAATAGCTTGATACTGCCCCTTTAAGCCTCTCGCAGTTTTAGGTAAGAGATTTGGCCCTCAAATTAAGGTAGCATCCCACCCCAAATGTGACCATTGTGGGGGAAAAATATTTTAAAATAGCAAGATAGATCTTACTCCTATCTTTCCTTTAAAAAAAAATTTTTCGAAAAAATATTGTTTCTGCGGGAAGTTATGGATAAAATAGTGTTTTCATTACTAATTGCCTTTGGTGAGATGTTGACAAGTCATTGTGACAATCTGTCAACACGTCATTATCATGTTACATACCATCCTTGTTTTGACACGCAATTTCGTCACGGCCAGACCACGCAACAATATTTAATCTACCAGTCAGAGGAATGAAAACTCCGGAAACTGGGATTTAACACTTCCAATTCTACAGTAGCAACTTACCTTCGGAGCGAGCAATCCAACAGCGATACCTGGTAGAACTGAAATGTAGCATTAAATTCCCGTGCGAAACAGTATTTGACATCTTGTCTGCTCAGCATTTGAGCGCTACTGTTATGAAGTAAGTTGAGCCGTTTGATTGTAAACCGCAGGTAATCACTTTTACGCCTGTTGTTTTAATCTCATTCAACTGGAAGGACGTCTCTGAAACTGTTTTGCTCTTTTTCTTGCAACTATATTTTCGAGAAATTGGGCGCACGTTTTAACTTCGCGTGCATCGAGTTTTCAACCGTTTTAGCTCAAATTTGGCGAGAAAGTTCCCATAATTATAATGTGACTCAAAAACCGTGTCGGAGTTTTTGGTTTTTCCCGTTCTTTCTGGAGTTATAAACAAATGAAGGAACAACACGAGGGATATTTTTTCGAACCTTGAAGTTTAACCGGGCGTAAAAAACAAACCAGACAAGATATCAAAATTCGCCGACACGGTTTTTGAGGCAAAGGTGTTAAGAACTTGGCGCAATGCTTGTCTCTTCCTCTAGATCACTTCCGACTGCACAGGAACTGAATATTGCAAGCCATGTACATTTGCAAAACGATCGCTATATTTCCAAGGCATTAAACTTTTTTCTTTCAATAAATATGGTATGGTAATCTTCATTCATTAAGCTTTCAGAAAATATATAGTTTGTCAGGGTTTTTATTTAACGTCTTGCCTTAAAATGGTGTGAACGCAAAGTGGTCATTTGGGGTGGGATGCTTCCTTAACAACAAGGTTTTCATGTTTCGAGTAATAACTTTAACATTTGATCACTTTTCTAAATAAACAATCAACATACCTGCAGCTTCTAAAAGAGTCTCTAAACGAGCCTGAGTTTCTGGGTCCATCTTGCGTAAGTCGTTGCTGAGGCCATCTGAACCAGATAACATCAGCTTTGATGTGAGTTCACTTCTTTTAGCCCTAAGAATGTACTCCATCTGTAAATGACAAATAGGCAATTATTTTGGTGGTTCAAAAATCAGGCAAGGCATTGTTAGGGTATGAAATTACTTTTGTATGATTAAAAAACAGTAGAACAGTAAACAATTAAGATCAAGTAATCATATTTTATATGTATAGTCCCACTGTAAGTCGATCACAGGTAGCATTTCACCAATCTTGGCAAGCTGCTACATTTTAGGTACAGTATATACTGCAATGAGATAAAAATATCATATTTACTAAATAGACAAAATTACAAGTTAGTCTTTTTAGTGTTTGTGTGTGTGCTTCTGGCAACATTTTCCCTGACATTATTGTTACAAAGGAAATTGACAACATGTAGGCGAGTGTCAAAATTGTTGGGCAAGCAAAAATCACATATCACTCACTGGTTTGGCGATTATGACTTACATATCCAGAATTATTGTTCAAAACAAGCTTAGCTTTCCGCTTTCTACTTTAAAGTAAAATACATGTACTTTACCCATTCTGAAATCTTACACAAGGGTTGAGTTGAAAACTCCTTTTGTGTTAACATAACATACAAAAATGGTTTCTGCTTCATAATCATTACATGAATTCCTGTATATCTAAATTCAGTTATACCTGGCCCATATTTGGACACTCAAATTTGCGTAGATTTTTTTGTACGCTTCTACGGCTGTACGTTTTAATGTATTTAATTTTATTTTTGTATAACTCGTACTGTAACAGCCATAACGCATTCTAGCTGTAGAGGAGTAGAGCTGTAGAGCTGTATATCCATGCAATCCTTTGCATTCATCTAATCATTATATCTCAAACACCAGTATCTACTAACGATTATAATTATGGATATACAAATCTACACCTCTGCAGCATTAAAATTAAATAGATGAAAACACAATGCCATACACAGTAGAACAGTACTGTAGCACATTTTATTTTAAAAGATGACAAGTGTTGTTTGAGATTATAATTATCGAATACAAAGCAATTTATACTTAAGGATTATGCAGATATACAGCTCTACAGCTCTACGCTTCTATGGCAAGAACGTATTATGGCTGTTACGGTACGAGCTATACAAAAAATAAAATTAAATACATTAAAACGTAGAGCCGTAGAAGCGTAGAGGTTATTAGCACTGAAGAAAATTGAAAGCGAAAAGAAACAGATGTTAATATAAAAATGTAGAGCTGTAGAAGCGTATAGTTTTTTTGCACTGATAAACAAGAGTAAAAACAGAGAAAATATAATGAAACTGAGTAGAGCAAATTAAGCATATATTAGTTAATTGAAAATTGGTACTTACAATTGTATAGCAGTAGATGTATAATGAACAAGAAAAATTGAAATTAAAATGAAAGTAACAAATTATGCAAAATAATTGTATATAATGGGTAACCGAATGTTGGTTACTATGGCAATGAACGGAAAATGACGGGATGTAAAGGTGTACATCTCTACGAAAAAAATATATGCTAAGGTAAGTGTGCAAATACGCACCACACTTGAATTCAGTTAGTGTTAAAATGTGGAGATATATCCCTGGGGTTTCTAAAGCAACTTCTAGCAGAAGAATACCGCTGCTGATAACAGCACATCAACAATGGTCCGAGCCTGAGATGTCTGAAGATGTCCAAGGAGTATTTATTGAATATTTTATATCTTCATGGGGGTAGGGGTAGGGGCTAATAGACCAATTTCGATATTTTAAAATTCAGCCAAAAACAATAGACCTCAGAACGAGGCTCCGGGGTATAAATTATAGAGTTTGTGGGATTTATTCCCCGGAGCCTCGCAGTGATGTCTATTGTATTAGGCTGAATATTAAAATATCGAAATTGGTCTATTGCCCAAATATGTAGAAGACTGGGTGAGTGAAAAAGTATCTGGGCGAGTGCAGCTTAAAAGTCACTCGCCCAGATGGTAAGTGCTCTAAAATTTAAGTTCACAAACCTGACAACGTGATACATGTACATGTGAAAACTCCTAAATGTATATATCCATCTAAAATCTTATATGTACATGTACATGATTCACATGTATATCTTAACATGGGTGGCTATATATAATGTCACCAAATATAATGTTAGACAAATTAACACAATTGACTGTTTAGGCTCAGTTTCTATCACAGTTTACATTTGAATCAATGGTTCTAGAACATAAAATACTGGTACACAAAGAACAACATACACTTTAGAATCAAAGCACGATCCTTTCTAAATTCAAGATGTACAATGTACATGTATGATTCGTCTACCCTCAACTGAAACATATGTATTTTCTATTTTCTAAATGGTTAGAGGCCCAAGTAGCTAACTCTGCTGTGAAATTCACTTGAATAATATTTTTGAATTCACAAGATTGAAAATCAATATTAAAGGGGATACTTGAAAAACAATAAGAGAAAATACAAGGAACAAAAACAACAATGTTGTAACATGATTATGTAATTCACGTTATCCCCTTGGGGCAAAAATAATAGAACACTAAAGATCCTTGTGTTGGACATACCAGAACCTTTATTACAAACATTTGAAACTAAAATCAAAACAGAACACCATTTTGACAATGATACTTTCTTCAAATACGTCTGTACACATTTGTTTGTTTCTTGCAGCGTTCCCCAAGATATGAATTTTTAGAACACAATACATATCTTTATATACGCTCGGTGGGCCATAATTGACTACTAAGAAATGGAAATACGAAATAAACAATTTGCATTTTCGCCAAATTGACGATGTTTTAGTAAAGTTACAGGACACATTACAGGACGCATTACCTAATTTCAAAAGAAATAACACCTGATTTCAATCGAGTGGCGATTTAAGTTCTCTGATTCTCGTTTAGACCACTCCTCCGGCACGTGTTTATATAAAGGCTTCGGAACAGATTGTCGTAGCGATCACGACGTGATCACGAACCAAACATTGAATGAGAAGTGAAAACCTATTTTGTTCTTCCAAAGACGTTGCGAGGGCCTTCTTGGGCAAATTTTAAAACGTACAACATCGCATTGTATAAACTATTGGATTTTTCATTAGTCAAGTACTTTCCCGCATTCTCAAAATCAAAAGATTCTACCAGCAGAAAGACATTTCACTCTGTCACCACAAATAGTTATTTTAAGTGAAATGTACTCATAACACGCAGTCTATTCCGTTTTTCCTGGCAGAATATTACACATTTTCTGTTAAAGTTCGCTAAAAAGAGAACATTGTACCCATCAAAACATGGTAAATACACTGAACAAACTTTGGTCTCGAGCATTACGGCAAAGAACATATATAACCGCTTTAGCTAATCGTTCGCCTTCAATACCCAAACTTACAGCGTAGATCAATTTTATTCGGATCATACAACCATTTCCCAAGGAAATGGACCGTTTTTTGTTCCGACTAAACATTCGAGAGCGCCACTCTCTCTTTCTAAACAAATATTTTCCATCATAAAGTCGAAGGGTTAGCTTTCATAGCTTTAATATTAATCATGGAGATAGAATAATTAACATGCCAAGAACATTTTTTCTGTCGTTCAAATAAGGAATATGTCCTTCTCTACTGTTTTAAATGGTGAAAATGAAACTAAAAATTCTTATAAAAATATGAACCAGCATCAAATCGGCCTTACCGCTGAATGTTCGGCGCTTTCGTCGTCCAGATCATCATCTTCCTCGTCTGACGAATCCGAAATCGATGGCGACCTTTCGTTCGGAAAAACCGCGCTGGAGTTTACTACTGACTTCTGTTGCTGATGTATAGACATAATCTACGTATTTTCTTTGTAGTATACAACAATTCTAAAATATTTTCTTGGCATATTATACTTGCTACTTCATGTGAAAACGCGAAATTCATTCACATTCTCGCCGAGATCCGCCATGTTTCAGGCACCACAAGTGACAATGATTCTCGGAAAACCCCGGATATATGTAAATGGCCGATTTGAGATTGCGCAAAAGAGCACAGGAGCATGGCGGTCTCTTGCAAAGAGCGCCAATATGGTTCCAATTCTGGAATCTGTGTACCCGGGTCTTTTTTATCCCATTACCATATTCAAGAAAATTCCCGACTATGAACGGGAAAATTGAAAATGTTTATTTACACTGATGGCATACACATTATTCAGGACAGAAATGATCAAATCGTGCGGAAAAGGGGTATACTTTTGATCACTTTTGACCGCTTTTTAAAACGAGTCCTCTTTACTCATAACAACAGTAAATGTGCTCTTCACTTAAACTTTTAAACTTGGTTCTGTTTTGAAGCAGGTGCCCAACTCCAAAGAAAGAAATTTGACTAACAGGAGACTGGTGTCCATTTGTCTTTTTGGCCATTTGTTCCAGGAGAATTTGGCAAGAAAACACATTGGTTCGGATCATAAATGATAAAAAAACTCTGCACGAAAATGTCATACACCATTGCAAAAACGGTTCAATTATGAGAGAGAACAAATCAAAAGAGTTAGAGTTTTGATAGGTTTTTTTTGCATTGGTGTACAAATTTTGTACTCCCACGTAGACGTGGACGACAAGAGGGAAGTATTGCAAATGTAATATGTACGCGACAAAGTTCCAAGATGCTGTAATACTCTGTTTCAAGACGAAAGCCATATAAAAGGTTGTGCACCAAGACTCGTTTTGAAACAGAGGTTGAAGGTAAGTTTGACCATGCTCTCTGGTTTAATTCTAGCGCTTAGGCAGAGAAATTTTCAAGTATGGACATAAACGACGTGCACATGAAAACATAGGCGTACGGACACCTTCGGACTTGGTGGGGCATAAACACCCTGCCCGAAACTGAAATTACACAAATTCCGAATGTGTTAGCATTTAACAGATATACAACCGCCCCAAAATTGCAACTGCCAACTGCTGTTTCCCGAATCCTGAGCGTTTTGTCCGAAAAATGTCGAAAATTTTCCAAACTGGAGGGGGGGGGGGGGGCTGCTACCCCCCCTGCTCGTACGCCTATGCATGTAAACATGGGAGGGGATGGTGACAAAGAAAAGCCAGACGCGTGCCCAATGCGGGCCGTTGCTGCGCTTTACTTGAGAAGACTAACCAAGCCAAGCTGCCAGAACACGTTGATTCTACTCTACAGCGAAGAACTTACATTTGAAACGCCTGCTTGAAGAAAACTTACCAACGCGCAAACTGTCTTAACTACACGATAAACAATCACTATAATTTCAAAAGACAAAGAAAAAAGAAGCAGTTTAAATTTGCAAAAACAATATTTTATTATCAAGTAGAGAAATAAATAGTAAAACTACATTCATCCTAGCATGTAGATAGACGAAGTTAACTTTACTTTGTGTCATTCTTCAGTCAGCAGTAGGAAAATTTATTTACTGTTTGCTGATAACAGCTCCCAGGCGGTCCGGGAACATAGGTAAGTCTGCAGTCGGGCCTAGTGGCCCATCAGGCCGGAGCTTATCCCGGTTTCTGTAGCATGAAGCGACAGAGAGTATTTCTACTCCCCCCTGGATGGGATGCTAGTCCATCGCAGGGTTACCCCCCAGCAGTAAATTCGCCGGTACCCATTTATACACCTGGGTGAAGAGAGGCACTGTTAGAGTAAAGTGTCTTGCCCAAGAACACAACGCAGTGGCCCGGCCAGGACTCGAACCCGGACCGTCCGATCCAGAGTCCAGCGCACTAACCATTAGGCCACTGGTCCGGGAACATGCTCTCACATTTTTTTTTAGCATTTCACACGCCCTGTCGGGCGTACGAGCGGTCTAAGGAGGAACGCCCAGTCAGTCCATGAAGAGCGTGGGTAAGGCCTTTCTTATCCTGAGCAATGGTTTGTGGTAAGTGATCGCAAAATTCTGACCGCATTCAGTTCTTAGATCAGCCGCACGGGACAAAGGGAATTATTGCGGGCCACAAAATTGTTGTCAACTTTCTTCGATACTGTAAAATTCCGGTAAGCATTCCCACTTAAAAACCCACCTCCACCAAAAATGTCCCCAAACCACAAATACGAAGTAAGTTCCGATCCCACCCCTACCTTCCAAATATATGCTTGTAGTCTTAATTTAGATTTGGCTCCAAAAGAAAGATATAGCTTCTACCCCATTGTGGGGCTTGTCTTGCATTATGCACAGAGACTTGTGATCTTCATTTGACTGCTTTATTTCTTTTGCATGTCACAATGTTGTATCAAGAAAACGGTATATGTAGCCTCGCAGCTTCTATAACCTCTAAATTTCAGTGGCAGGGATAGTGTTGCAGCCTTATTGTTTCGGCTAGGGTCCATTGTTTGTGTTGTTTGTTCTTTTGTCTCACATGAAGGGTGGTCCCCAATCAGGTGAGACCTTGTAAGAGCTGCGAGGTGACCCCAAGAAAATCTTACCCAGCGGTGTTCCTTAGGAATCCAAAATTCGTTCAGCAGAAAATGTTCTAAACATGAGCCTAAATGACTATAACAGCCCTTCCCGCGCTCGCGTTCCGTCCCAGCAAATATATAGGCCCACCAAAAAGATGTTCAGGAAAAAAGCATCTATAAGCCCACGACTTGCTGTCAGAATTTTAAGGTCTGTCACACATCACAGTAGCCTGCGTTGCAGCCGGACGAGTCACATAATCCTCGATATAGTTTACCGGCGGTTTTGTCCGTCTGCGACGCAGGCTAACATCACAGCTGACTCGGAAGGTAAGAGAGCAAAATTTTGTTTTCATTGGCACGGCGAAACAATTAACACTTTCGCCAGGTAGTATTACAGACTAAACTGAATAGGTCTATAACAATAAAATAATAATAATTACTTTTATTATAAAGCGAAATGATAATTAGTTACCATTTTCGACAAGTGATATCATTCAATAAGTATGAAAAAATTCTTTTTGAAAAAAGTATAAACCAAATAACTAAAATATCCGTCCGCGATGATCTTTCAAAAATCGTACAAAATAGGAAAACGATGCATAATTAATAATATTAAGCTGATTATACTCTATATATAAAACTATTTTGCTTAGGAGAATAAAATAATATAATACATATTCTAGCATTGTTTGGAGAATCGGACAACCAAGAACATTTTGCATTTCAATAGACCACGTTCGATATATCAAAATTCTGGTATAAAAATGCTACTTTTGAAAATAATATTCGTTGTCTGTTAATTCCCGCGAAATACTTGATACAAAGTAAAGAAGTTTAACCAGAAAGCCTCGGTACCCTGTTTGAATTTTGATACATCGAATGTGGGCTATTAGTAAGCTTGACTGCCGTGATTCTCATCACCGCAATGCAGCAATCGCTATTTACATGCAACAACTCGACATTTACATGTCTAGTTAAACCAGCTTAGTTATACAAACTTGACAAAACTTCGACAGAAAACTGAAATCTCTTAATTTCTCACTCCCAAAGTTCAACCTTGTATACCAGGTCTAAATTAAATAAAACATTTTCTTAATTGGCGACGGTAACTTTGTTTTAATTTAGACACGTATCTGATCTGTAGGTTACGTGTAATGCCAATGAAACTTCAGCTTGTGACCATTCAAATGAAATCATTTAGCAGTGCAGTGCGTGATTGCTTGCTTATATAGATCCTTTGCAAAATGAAATTTAAGACTTTCTTTCCATTTTGAATAGCATACATCAGTAAGCAAGTTTGGTTACAACTAAGCAGTTTCTAAACATGTTTACATGCTCTTTTTTATGTAAATTTGAGCTTATATATGAAAACGTGTTATCTATATTTTTTATCTAGTTTCTACTAAAAGAAACATTGTCTCGTTATGATTGATATATGGTGAGAATACAAATTTATCAAAAACTTTTCTCCAACGCTATTTCAATCATGTAGCTTCATTGAGTCATTCAAAATTATTTTAAGCTATAATTATGCTGGACAGTAGTTATTACTTTTTTAATTTATTATTACTGAAAATTAGTTTCCATTGATTTTCTTATAATAACTGCTGAAGGAACTATAATACGACATTAATGCATGATATTCTTCAAGTCTAATAAGTGTTCCTGTTTGATAACTATGCACAAAACATATTTTGTCTGTTTATTGTTTGTCTATCTACTGCAAAAAAAATATTTATAAAATATGTAAATTAAAGGATAAAATAGTCAAATTTTCAGCAGCCATATTTTGCTGCTACCTGCAGTGAGAATTTGCAATAATCGCAAAACTATAAATCGAGCAATTACAATGATACATCGTAGATATATTTAATACGTTAACTTCCACTACCATAATCGGCGATATTGGCAGCAACGTTCAAGTGTTATATGCATGGTACTGGAAGAACGAAATAGACTAAAATTCCACTGACATAATTGAAGTTACAAGCGGTCTCCTTTTTAATCAGATCCGCTTAACGCGATCGAACGCCAACTGGCGCTCCATTTCCGGCTGCATGTAGTCTGGACATATAATGGATAGTTGAAAAAAATCCATTATGTAGAATTTCCGCAAGAACTGAACAAACCTGCTGCTTACGTCTCATTCTGCAGAACGGATTCAACTGTCAGCTTTGCAGCCCGGGGGGGGGGGGGGGGGGGTCTCCCTATTAAAATGACGAGGATGCTCGTCGGAAATTTTGAAAAGTACCCCTAAAAGGTACCAGAATCTCGATTAGTGGGCGTGGGCCCCCAAAATTTTCAACCCTAAAAGGCACCACCACTTCTACTGGAGAAACCAATTTTAAAACACATAAATGAAAACTTCAAATAAAAACCATCGGAGTCACACACAGTTCCTCCTCTAGCGGTGGTAATTTTCGCTTAAAGTACCCTAAGCGGTACCAATCCATCAATTTTACCCCCCTAAAAGGTACGACGAACACCCCCGTCATTTTTATAGGGAAGTCAACAAAACACAACGTACCATTTTTCAGCGTTGCGTCGCCGCGGAAGGCCATGCAACTTGGGCAACATCACTATCTCTACTTTATTTTTCTGCGATGGAGCTTTTCAACTTCTTAACACACGATTCAAGAGTACTACTCCTGTCTCGATGCAAACTGATGTGATTATCTAGAGCCCCCTGTTCACTGAAACGTTTTTGACACACCCAACATATAAATGGTAAAATCTCGTCATTGTTTGCACGCATCACTCGTTCTTTATCTCCATTATTTGATTGGTAACCATCAGGAAGTGTTTCTGATTGATGAAGCATGTAATGATCGTACAGTTTCGAAAGCGTGGGACACGTTACTTCGCAGTACGAACATTTGTAACACCTTTCCTTCGCGTGACTCTTCATGTGAACTGAAAGTGTTGACTGTGTTCTGTAGCAGTTGTCGCACTGAGTGCACTTGAATGGCCTTTGACCGGTGTGAATTCTTACATGCCCTGCCAGCTCGGTGGTGGAGACGAACGCTTTACCACACTGGCTGCATTTGAAAGGTTTGTTAACAATTTTCATTAACTTGTCCAGGTCAAGGTCTGCATCGGCACTGTGAAGTTTTTCATTGGCCCGATCATGTTTACCGTCTCCAGAAGCAGTCATTTTGTCATTGGCTAGAGATAGCTGCGCCATCTTAAGCCCTTGGCCTAAATTCAACGTTTGATCAGAAATAAGCCTTTGTGCAGATGGATGTCCATTGCTTTGAGTCGACTGCTCTATATTTGACCCATGCGTGGTCGCATTGTTGTTCAAGCTGTTATGCAGAATGGAGCTGTGCAATTCTTCGTGAACGGCAAGTTCTGACGCGGTTCCAAAAGCCATAACACAGAGATGGCACGTGAAGGGCAAATCGATCAAATGAAATCTTTTGTGAGTGTTGAGATCAGCCATTTGCTTGAACGACATTTCACAGCGTCTGCAGGAAAACGGCTTGTCACCGATGTGACTTCTTCTGTGTACCCCAAGTTCAGACGCAGTCTTGAACTGCTTCTCACAATAGTTGCATTTGTAAGGCTTTTCACCGGTGTGCGTTCTGCAGTGCACAACCAGTTCTGACGTTGTTTTGAAGCATTTTTCACAGCTCGTACACTTGAACGGTTTCTCGCCAGTATGTATTCTTTGATGTACTACGAGTTCTGACTTCCTTCCGTAAGACTTATTGCACTGAGCGCATCTATATGGTCTTTCCCCGGTATGAATCACCCAGTGCTGAAAGAGTTTGGACTTGAATGCAAACGACTTATCACATTGAGAACACTTGTACAGCCTTTTACCAGCGTGAGTTTCGTTGTGAGCCAAGAACTCGGTTGAAGTGCTAAAGGACCTCGAACATGTGGTACAATCAAAAGACTTCGGAACAGCATGAGTTTTCTTATGGGCGTCAAGGTGGTCTTTTGTTTTAAATGACTTGTGACAAACTGTGCAACTAAAATGTTTGACCACGCTGTGACTCTGTTCATGTTTTTCGCGTTCAGATTCAATCCTGAAGCTTCTGTCACAACGGCTGCATTTGTAGGGCCTCTCCCCGCAGTGGTTTCGCTCATGAATGGTGAGATCGGCCTGCCGAAAGAAACCTCTATCGCACTTGGCACATCTGAAAGGCCTTTCACCAGAAGTGACCTTGTTGTGCAAACCAAGCTCAGAGGCTGTTCTAAACGACTTTTCACAATGGAGGCATTTGTAAGGCCTCTCACCAGTATGAAACCTATCATGAACCACAAGCTCCGATTTCGTCTTGAACGCCTTCTCGCATTTTCTGCAACGGAAGGGTCGCTCTCCCGTGTGAACCCGCTGATGAACCACAAGCTCTGACTCCCTCTTGTAAGTCTTCTCACAACTAGCACACTTGTAAGGCCTTTCGCCACTGTGTGTTATCTCGTGAAGGAGCAGCTTTGATTTGTACAAAAACGCCTTTTCACAATTAGCACACTGATAGTAGTGGACCTTACCCGAGCTCTTCTTTCTATTCTGATTGCCTGTAATCGTGGTGGAATTAGCATTATGCAACCGATGGCCTTGACTGATAATGGCAAAATTACTTGTCGAGGGCTGGGTGAGTTTGTCCATAGATGGAATAAGTTAGTTTACGCCTGAAACATAAAACCAAGGTTAGTGTTAAAGAACTATGTAACCAACGTTTAAAATGTTACCTTCAAGTACGTTGAAGAATTGTCAGTCTCAATCTGAGAGAGAAGGGACAAGAGACAAGGGAGAAGACAGAGTGAGAGCCTGTGATTGATTAAGGTTGTTACATTTTTGTTACAAACACCTTAAAAGTAATACCAAAATATCAATAGGGCAGCAAAAGGGATGGTTAAAACTGGGAAAGCCCTGAACTTTGAACCTTGAGCAACCTTGACATAGTAAGAGAGTATAAAGGTATGTACAAATCAAAATCATGCTATCGTACATTAAAGAAGTACTTACACTGAATATATATATATAATGCAAAAGTGAGCAAAAGATCAGTAGCTTAGGTCTATTAAATTAAATTGCAACTGGATAGCAATCATTGGAAGCTGAAAATAGTGAGCCCATAGAACTTGACAAATCTAAGCATTATCTTCTGTTTCAAATGTACTGGTACATGCTTATGAAATAACCGAGAAATTGTGCACATTATTATTGGCTAATAGCTATGGTTTATTAGGGTACATGGTGTAACTTGCGCACATGATTTAGAGTTCATATTCCACGTTTAAACGGTGTTTGTCAAATACTGTGATGATACCACAGAGGAAATCGATGCTTAATGAAACACTCGTCTAGCAGCTTGTGGACCAATTTTTGGTTCTTACTATATGTTGACATCATTTGTGATCCATAAATGAACAGATGCATGGCAAAATGAAATCTGCTTGCTAAATATCATACATTTTTGTACCTCTACAAATATTATTAATAGACAAAAACCTGAATTTATCAAAACTGGGTCAAAAAATGTATGACCTCCTTTTCATGATGTACTCTAAAGACTTTGTTACGCCTTTCAATTATTCCTTCACATCAGCGCTCCCCCCCCCCCCCCCCCCAAAAAAAAGGAAACAATAATTGAAAACAGCACTGAACTTAGGATAAGTGGGTAGGCAAGGAAAAAATAACCTGTCAGTCCTTTTAACTTTTATAGCATCGACTTTGGAGATGCTTTGCAGGAGTTTTGCTCACAAATTCCTTTGACCCGGTTTTGAAAAATCCAGATATACAGTAAATGTATATTCTTATGACTAGATGAATGGAGTAATACAGGTAAGTTTCCTTTTCCTCATGAAGCAGTTCATTGGTTAATGTTATACAGGAGATAGTCTTTCAACTTGAAACAGTAAATAAATAACTGCTGTCAAGTAACAAACAAGAGTCAGCCAAACAGTCATTTCTAGAAGGCAACATCATTATAATATTGATTCCAGTGTTCTTCTCAATTCATTGAACCCAGATCATCAAGTTCAAAACTAACATTATTATCATTAGCTTCTGAGTGGCGTACTAATCAGAAACTCTTAACTGACACGGTAACAAAATCAAAGGGCATGCTGAAACTGTGTTCATCCACCCTAATGAATAACATCCCAGTCTATATTTAATAGTTAGACTACGGGCCAAAGCTTCTATAAGCAAATAGTCAATGAGGCGCAGGTGAGTTGACTATCGGTCACAGAAAACAAGGGCGAGTAGTATAACTGTTTTGGTAGAAAATGTAAGCAGTTGCATTCCAAAAACTAACGTTTTCTAATGGCAATTAGCAGAAATTCAGCTGTGTTCTATTAAAAATCCTTGAATCTGATTGGTTTTCCGACTGTTTTCTATTTTAGCAATAGACCACAAGTTTCTATGGTTTATAAGCTGATAAACCACGCGGGATGTTGGCAGAACACGAGAAGAATTTGTAAATCACGAGCCGCAGGCGAGTGATTTACGAATTCTTCGAGTGTTCTTCCAACATCCCAAGTGGTTTATCAGCTTATAAACCATAGAAACTTGTGGTCTATTGCTTTTATATAATAATTCAGAAGACGCGCGATTTTTCCATGAGTTTACTGGCACAATAAACCATAGCTGATTGACCAATCAGAGCACGCGCATTGATTTGGTTATTATATAATTGCCAATAGAAAACGATCGCGGACGCATTGCTCTTTGAAGGCAAGATTTTTCTTGATTTTTCGCTTTGAAATACATAAAATGGTAGCTTTTGGAATGCAATCCTTTAGAGTTTCTACTAAAACAATTAGACTACTCGCCCTCGTTTTCTATGAACGATAGTCAACTCGGCTGCGCCTTGTTGATTATTCGCTCATAGAAAACTCAGGTTCGTAGTCTAATTGTTAAATAGAAAGCAGTTGGAGAACCAATCAGATTCACATATTTCCAATAGAACAAAACTGAGTTTCTTCTATTGTCTGATAAAGGTAGGATAGACAGAACCTCTCTGAGTATAAAGAAGTAGCAAAATATACAGGAAAACATTGACCCTTTTTCAATAACATAAGAAGGAAAGCAGAAAATCACTTGGAGAGGGGAGAGGGGGGGGAGCACATGCCAGTAAAACAAAGAAAAAATCTCCGAGACTGGGCTAAATGTCTCGTTGCTGTAGTGCAAAGTGAAATCAACTTTTATCAACCTTTGAATAAACTGTAGAGCTATCTCTCTGTGATAAAGTTACAGCTTGCAGTCAAACTGAGAGAATCACTAACCGATTTCAAGCACCTACTTAGCCAAATGCTTCTCACTGATTGTCTTGCCCTCATCTTGTCTGATCCAGCATGGGCAGTGCCTGGGAGATAAGAAAGGCTATGGCAATAATATTTCTCTGCAGTTGTTTTGTTAGCATTTTGCACATAATATGGAAACACATGGAAAACTGTCATTAAGGAACATAATGTCCATATTAGAGATAGGCTAAGATAGATTATTTCAATTCTGTATGTCATTTTACAACAAATGCACACTACTAAAAGCACAATACCATCATGTCACTGTTTTCATCAATAAGCCAAAAGTTTTGCTGTTTGATTCTGTTCCACTGAAGTTCTTTTTGACAGGTAAATCACCTTGAAATCATGTTCAGTTATGGACAAAGTGACAATATATTGCATACCATTTTCACATTCTGCAACATCAAGAGACTTTTCCTGGATATATACATGTATGATCAGAAATTTACAGCTCTCACATTGAGGTCTTGCAACCCCCAAGGTCAAAGAAACAGAGGGAGACCACAGGAACACCTGGCGGCGGAAGCTGGTAAAGAACAGGGGACTGCACACAACTTGAAAGGAGAGCTCAAGACAGAGGAGAATGGAGAAATATCCAAACATCAGAAAAGTTCATCAGCATTTATTTAGCCAGTCAACAGTCAACATAAGATTATCTTCAGGACTAGATATAGCACCATAGTATTAAAAACGTTTTTCTAAACAGGGTGTCTGTTTGACAATATTTTTGTCCTAAACAGGGTCAAGTTCCCCCCCCCCCCCCCCCCCGGACACTACAGTTGTATGTCTCTTCCACAAATACATAACTCCATTACCTGTCTTGAAAAATAGAAATATATTTAAAGTTCTAATTTTACATGCATCTTCATGTACGTGTAGGTACATGCCCATATATTTCTGTTTTAATATTATATCCCAAGAAAACCTAACATTTCAATGGCTCTATCCTGGATTGATGTGTCTGAAAACTTATATTTTTGTTCCATAACACAAGTGGAATTTAGCAAAATGATGAGACAATGCAAATCTCACCCATCAATTAGTGACTTGGAAACAAAAATTATTCATAATTTATTTGTGCTGATAGTGTGACAGAAAAAAGTAAATCATTTAAAAGACTAGAAAGCAGAAGTTTTCAAACTTACATATTGTATATGTGAATCACTTTAAGGTTGGAATAATCATTTAAGAAATACATTTACATATATGTTGTTATGAGCTGTTATCGGAAAAAAATTAGCTCTGACTGATGTGTTAAGGGAATTCAGGTAAATGTTTTGTTTGGAAGTATTTTCAATACAAATGCAAGAGTGACTTTGAAGGACTTTGAATTCATATTCCCACTTGAGTGTTTGCATCAGGTAATGTAAACATAAAGAGGGTGTAATTTATATCCTCTTTGCAAAATTACAACAGGAACCTAATGTCAAGTCATTAACATGTTTCCTTAGCCACATGTAAAGTATCTAGCCACCCAATCAGGGCATGCATATTTATACAAAAAAATAATTTTATAAAACCCAGTAAGACACAGGACCAAGATTCATTTTGCCAAAATAATTATTGCGTCCTTTCGGCACCCTTTCCAGAATGCAGGCCAAGAGGGTGTAATTGTTATTTATATAATTATGCTCTTCCAAGAAAATTTAAGATCAGAATAACTGAGCAATAATTTTATATATCTACTGTAAACACTATTATTGCTATGAGAAGAGAAAGGACTGATGATGACTAAAAAGGCAACAAGAAAGAAATCTAAAGACATACCAATAAAATAGTCACGATTTTGGTTACCGATTTTCAATTCACGGTGGACAAGAACGATTATTAGGATTAGTGAAATATACATAGAAAATCCGCAGATGCCTGATAAGTGATATTACTATAAAAGAAGATCAATACTTTCGATCCGGTACAGCTTCTTGATTTATAAACCTGCACCGGTATGCTTCGATCATACAAAAGATACAATGACGTTAGCTGAATAATACAGCGAACTTCACACAAATACAGAAGTCACGTAGCTGTAAACACTATACAGTTTCAAGACAACAAAGTGCATCGATACAAACGCAGAGAAGCCACAGAGCTGATCTAAAAAAGTCATTTTAAATACTTCAGTGATTCAATTCAGCTTAATATTTAAAATATCAGTGAAAATGTAGTAACACTCCACTGAAACTATTCACGAGCGATTTTCTTTGTATCGATTTTCCTTGTTCGAGTGGGTGAATACCGACACACACAGCTTTACCCCAAAGTAAGTTCATGTACCCGAGTAAATTTCAATAAAAACTAAACCCAATCGATCATTGAATATAGATCCATGTTACTACTGAACTTACCTTTACAGCATGTTTGTAAACGGATGTTCGCATACAGGTCGTCTCAGTGCTCTGAATGCTCTGAAACACTCTACGTCGAAACTTGAGAAGAACCCAACGCCATTGCCAGCTTGAAATCGAGGCTGTCACAGTCCGCTGAGTTGCAGTAAGGGAGGAGCTCGTGGGGACTGTTTTGAGTTTCTCTCACTCATTCTTTGAATGAAACACGGGTCAACACGTACGTGAGAAAGCGAACGTGAAGCAGTATTTTCTTTGGAACTTCCCTAAATCTTTTGCTGGGAAGTTCACAAATCGTTTACCTGAAGGTACCTTTCCCTCTGTTAAGTTCTGGGTAGTGTAGCAGCTATCCAAAACTACTTTTGTTTGTTATTGTAAGCAGCTTCTATTGTTTTCAAGACAAAGTCATTGTTTCAATTGTTGAGTCTTTTGTTTAGGGCTAGGGTATCAAACCAATCACATTATATGTTAGGAAAGCTGCTACATCGCAAGTTTTGCTGGCTGTAATTTAACTTGAACTCACACTCACGTTCGCTGTATGTCAGAACACAAACAGGCGGAACAGCAGGTCAAGAACTGGTAGCTGGAATCAGATACAGGTATTAACTTAGGTTAAGTCTTAATCTATAATCTTTTAACAAGAAATAGGCCAAACTTAAATTGATTAAATATGGCATACTTTTTGGCTGCTGTTTTGACCCTTATCACGGTTTTCGCCATCTTGACGGGTGGTGGTTTGTATGGGATTTATAGGAATCTCATGAGAAATAACTTTTTAAAAAATTGAAGTTTGCACAACGTTAAAATACCAGGCTGAAGATTGTATTCTCCTGTATTCATCTAGTTTGAAGGATGTAGCTGCGATAGAAGACCAGTCAGCTCAGTTTACAAGTTTTCATTTTCCCATACATTTGTCTATAATTTTCATCCCACGAACTACGTCAACCCACCCAGATTTACAGACAAATGTATGAAAAATTAAAAACTTAACTGTGTATCTTCTAAAATTTAATGCTAAATATTACACATTAGTATATTCTCAGCTCCGACTATTGCATTTCTAGCTTTTTGATTGGCTAAAAAACTCCGACTATGAGCCAATAGTCGGAGTTTTACGTCATATGGAAAATAGTGCGCCAAATTTAAAGTTGTATGCTCTTTCCGGACGCTTTGTAAAATTGTGGAAATAAAAATCGGCGACAAAACCCAGTTTGAGAATTTACTAAAACAATTATTCCATTCGCCCTTGTTGGATATGAAGTGATTATAACCAACTCGCGCTACGCGCTCGTTGGTTATTTTATCACTTCATATCCAACGCGGGCTCATGGAATAATTGTTATATATTGTGAAATTTTCCTCAATTTCCCTGGTTCCTTCCACCTTGGCATGACCTCGGGGATCCTGCTTCTCACCCTCGTTGTCCTCCACCCCCTTCTAAGAGAGGGTTCATCATTTATTTAGAGACAGTTTTACCTTTCAAACTTTCATAAATTTCCTCAATTTCCTCCAAATGGTTGCTGCCCAAACTCATGTAATATGCTTGATATGTCGCACCTTTTTAGTTCCTACTCACAAGTTCATCACTCAAGCATTGCCTCCAGGTAAATATATTATGATTTTATTTTTTTGATGCATTATTTTTACATAGCATGCAGTAATTACTTGCCAAGTGGCAATCCTTTCTTTTCGGAAAGTATTTTGGGTAATGAATCAAAATTTATTGTTTACTATTTAATGATGAAGTCTCAGATTATTAATGAGCCATGAAACAAAGCATCAGCCATTAATTTGAGAGGATTCCAGCTGCCTAGGGTGAAGGGGAGGAGGAAAGGCTAAGCCTATGATGGTTTACAATTTCTGTTGGCAGGATGTCACCCTATAAGGGCCAGGAAAACCGTACAAAGTATATCAACAGGGTATGGAGGGGCTAATTTAAGTGAAAAATAAAAAAAAAAAGCATCATAGCCTCTTTCTTGGCCAAGGTTGTTAGCCTATTGAAATGTTATAAGGATAGAGCTTTAAATATCTGAACAAGCTCACATAAATGTTTTTCTTTGAAGACGGAATTAATTCACTTCAACCAAGAGTAGACTTTTAGTTGCACTGTGAAAGTGTGTTTTATAGACCCTATACATAAATGGCTGCCAACTTAAAATTCTTTTGTATGTATTTAAATTAGCCTCACTAACCTCGTTTAAGAGTAAAAATTCTTTTGAATTACCAACTCAAAACCGAGGTTAGTAAGGCTAATTTAAATGAATACAAAATAATTTTAAAGTAGCATCCATTTATGCATAGGGTCTGTATGTTTGCCATTGGTTTTGAGATTGAAAGTCAATTTGGTAACACAGTGCATAGCTTTCGTATTTTTTCATTACATAGCTTTTCTTTCTTCTTTTTTAC
>OX393562.1:20694468-20874468 GCA_947652115.1 Blastomussa wellsi | reverse complement strand
GGATCGCTGAAACAACGACACAACGTCTTCAGCAGCTGTTATTGTAATATTATTTTGTAATTACTGCGGTTTTCAGAAACATGCGAACTCTGTTCATGTCGACGGTTACGTTTTTCGCTGCCGTCAATCATCAGGCGGACCTCTCAGAAAACAGAGGTACGCTTCAACAGGGTCAAAAGGTCACGTCTGTCAGTTGTGATTGGTAGACTTCGATCCATTTTGTTTGTTTCTGATTTTCAAGGTTCATTAACTTTTACCGTAATTATGATTGACGGTAGCGAAAAACGCAATCGTTGGTTGGGTTTTGAACTTCAGAGTTCGCATGTTATTGAAAACCGCAGTAATTTGTTTACGACGAACAAGTTACATGTTGTGTGTTCTTGGTGTTATTTTACAAAGCCTGTACCCCGGCTAGAAATAACTCAACTGGCATTCTTACATTTCCCAATAGCCTAACAGGAGAACAATTCAGGTCTTTGTTGCGCTATTCATACTTTTTTTATTATTTAATATTTTATTATTGTCATATACACAGTTAAATTTCATTTACAATAAGGCTGAAAAATAGCAATTATTATGTTTACATCAGTTAATTAAATAAAAAAAAACAAAATCGTTGAGTATGAGAATGAAAAGAGAGAAGAGACGATTGGAATCAACCTAGAGAGTACATCAATTTATTAGACAAGAGTAAATATCCATTTCTTTTCCATAAAGGCTTTCTTTAACTTGGGGTACGTTCCTTTGGGGTGATCCGGATCAGGATCAGTGATCCGGATCACCCCAAAGGAACGCACCCTTGGTCTTACAAACCGCTATGACTGATTCAATATCTAAATTCCATAATTACTCAGGTTATTCCATTTCAAAACTATCACTTGTAAAAAGGTTTTAGTCGCACCCCAAAGCGTTGCAATAACTCAGCTCTCAAGGGTTGATTAACTTATTAAAGAATGTCAAATTCAGAATTCGACGTTGCGGCTGTCGACAAAACAAAGCTGCTGTGGATGGTGCATGTGGGCCCTTTTCGGCAATAGTACAAACGTTTCTGTACAAAATTGGAACTCATTAAACAGACATTTTCCCATTCTCTGATATTCGTACCATATTCGTACCATGGCATATTCGTACCATATTCATACCATAGCATATTCGTACCATGGCATATTCGTACCATAGGCATACCATAGCATATTCGTACCATGTCATCCACACCTACTCCCAATACTTCTCGTCCACCGCTCCGTGCGGCACACAGTGCAGAGATGACGGAGTTAACCGCCAGCTGCCTGGCTCCAATTCATGGGAAATCGAGCTGGCTTTCTCAAACTAAGTAATTATAGTATTTTTGATAAAAAATATACATACTTCCGTCCTAGTTTAGTTTATAATAATAATAATAATTAAAGATTTATAACGCGCCCTTTCCATGCAAATATGATCAAAAGCGCGTAGTTTGTTGTATACAGAGACATGCCAACCTAATCTTGTTCAGCAACAACACATTTTCAATGCATGTTTGTCACACACTGCGTGATGCCCTGATGCGCGATCGTAGGTTAATTCCAGTAACCTGCAAATAGCGGGGAACTTCTTATTATCCTTCCCCGAATTCAAATTCTTTGCACTTACAGGGCCGTAGGAGTAGGGGGGGCCGGGGGGGCCCGTGCCCCCCCACTTTTTTGTAGAAAGTGTGACATGAATTAGACATAATGTACGTAATGATTTAAAGAAGTAGAAACGAAAATGCCATATTTTGTGAGTAAATATGGTTTCAAGGTTTTTAAGCTCAAATTTTTCTTTTTTTTTTTTAAAAATAATAACATTTCCTGGAAGCGTATATAACTAGATGCCAGCCTTTGCTTATCAGACTCTTATCTAATGCCAGGAGGATTGCGTTACCCTTCATGGCGGATAAAGTTAATTTTATTTAATATCTAACTTCTCTCTGCCACGTGTATGGTCGGCTAACAACTATTTCAGTTGCTTCCTTCTATTTGGCTGCTTTAATCAACGATCTCGCCGTCGATATTTTATCCTTTCGCTGTGGATTATTGTATAAAAAGGTAGGCAATTATAACAAATTATCTAAAATGTTAATAGTTATTTTTTCATGATAACTTAGGAAAAATTGCCCCCGCTGCAGAGACTTCGTGACATGTCTATGCACTTCTCAAATGAAAAACAATGTACCAATGTTTATTCAGGCCAGGGTTAATCGGATGTTATGCTGATGCCATGGTATTGTTAAAAATGCCAACAGTCTGTTATGACTGACTGAGACTTTTCGGTCAAACAATTTACGTCCCACTTATTATTACTTCAATTTGTTGTGCAATCCGTCAAATTTCATTTACTTTAATCATAGTTATTTTTAGGATAGTGATTCTGTCATTTCTGCAGCAGTGGGCAGTTGCGGCAGCAAAACCTTAACGTTTTCAACGTACATTAAAACGGCGTTAAGTGTAACCTCGAGAAAACAATTTTTGTCTTCTGGAGAACGTTTTTGAATGGAAATTGTTTTCGAACGAAAACGGAAAATTAAAATAAATTTGTTAGATTAACTTCGGTGTTCACTGAATCATAATAGCGCAGAAATTGCGGCATACGTTTTTCACACATGTGAATCTCTCTTAGAACGGATATCAATAAATATGGATCTGAAATGCTTTAAGTTCGCTCGAACTTGTCAACAAATATCACCTCGCCAGGGACTCCAAAATGCACCAAATGGCGCCAGAGCGCGTCTAATTTTTGAAAATTTCCCGGGGGGGGATGCCCCCGGACCCCCCTACAGGGAATGGGCCTTCGGCCCATTCAAAAAAGTATCCCCCCCTGAAACTGTAGTGCCCCCTCACTTCCAAATTCGTTCCTACGGGCCTGACTTAATTCAATCTGTTGTGGGTGAAGGGTTATCTCGCTCATCGTTCACCTGGTCTTGAGTTTTATGAGAAAAGCATCCGCGACATCGAGGGCGGCACCTGCGCTCTTCCAGGGCGAACATGGTAGAATTTAATGCACTTGAGACAATGCATAAACATAACATGTAGAAACACATCAACATAATGTAACCGAAAAATTGGCTAGTTGTTGGACGTGCGTTGTGCGCATCAAAAGCGTCCTTGTTTTCGTGATATGCAGAGTCATTCACACATAATTTTCGGATCCTTGTAGTGGTTTTTTTATATACGTAGTCACCGAAACCAATCGTGGAAAATGTTACGAACCAGAAGTACACTCCTTCCACGAAAGTCCAATCTACAATCGTCGTCGATGCTACATAGCCAGCTTCTATCATTAACGCAATCATGAATGAAAACAGAATCACAGCACTCTTAGTTTGAATTTGCTTCGGTTCCGCTCTTTTAAGGATTTTCTTTTCGAATTTTGTGACAACTGAGTTGACCAATTTAGCAATGAGCTCGCCGACGGATTTTAATGCGAGCAACGTGATGGGAATCCCAAGTAAAGAGACGAAGATGCACAACATCTGTCCTGTGGGTGTTTGGGGAGTTATCCATCCATAACCTGTGCAAGAAATAAACAAGATGAGTTCAAGTCGCGCCATGTTGCATTCAGAGAGGACTCTCTTTATAAAGCATTCCTTTAGGTTTCATTACTAGGGGTGCATTTCTCAAACCGCCGGAAGCCATTTCGGACCCGTAAAGCTAAATTGTTAGCAGAATGTTTTACAACATGCAGAGTTAATCGCATGCAAAACAATCAAGGTAGGTCACCGAGTTAATTTTCGAGATAAAAAGAAATGTTTTTCGCACGTTTCATTTCCGGTTTAGCGAATTTCAGATGTAGCGCGCGCATCTTTAATGGGAATTTGGATTCAAAGCTGACGCGAGCTATGAAAGCGCGCGCGCGCGGCTGAAAACCCGTTTTATTGCGCACACAATTTGTGTTGCAATGCACGCCACGTCATCCATCGTGCGCGCGCGCTGAGTAAAAACAAAGGGCCAGAAGCCGTGCGTTAACTTTGCTTTAACTTTGTTTACTCTTTTAAATGGTCGATGACCCCTAATTTTTTTTGCATGGGCTGGTTTTACTTACAATTCTCGACAGATTGTCAAAAATTAACAAAAAATCATTGTGGGAAGTTTAAAAGTAAGTTTTTTTTCTGCCCATGCGCGCGAGATCGAATCCTGTCATCATTCGGCTGTTAGGCCAGAGGAAATGTGGAAATTTTCTCTAAGGAACCACCTTAATGGGTCCACTTAAACAACATTGACAGACACACGTTCACTTCAATTGCAATATTTTTTTGCAATATTTTTGGGCTTATAGACACTGTAGCCACATTCGATAACGAAGCGCGATTTTTCAGATTTAGGGTGTTCCGTCGGGCATGTTATCTCCAAAACGAAGGCGGTGACCCCCAATGTTTTTTACATTTCTGACATTAATAGCTCATTATCTTACAGTGGTAAAAGTCTCAGAAAAAAAATCGATGTTAGAACATTTTCGCGCGAACGTCCTTAAGTTTGATTATATTAGGCATTTTTCCTTTCTAACTGTAAAAGATTACTTTTTTGGCACTGCCCTTTCTCACGAGGAAAGAGATCTCGTGCCGTATAAGTAGAGGAAAGATTAGATAATTCACTATTTCACTTAGCGGTAACCGAGAGGCCAGGACTTTACGCCGGTTTGTATAAAACTGAGAATTGTATTCGCCTTACCTATAGTAGTTACGGCATGCACTACGAACTCCATTGCAGAAACGTAAGTCCACTGTGGGTTAGGTTCGCTCAAAGCTTCAAACGCAAGATTAGAGAAGTTGTTAAACTCCTGGATAGTCATGTTGTATTTAGATGCCATGGACTCGTACAGGGTGCGTAACAACTGATATTTTTCTTCTGTAGTATCTTTGTCCGTGTGCTCCACGTAAACAAATAACAAAGGGGCTAGTGAGACTAACAATAAGAAGGCAAGAGTCCGAAGGAACGCTGTTTTCAAAAGTGGGTGCATCCTTTTCGGCTTTTTTAGTAAAATGGCCACAAATCTATGACTAAGTTCTTTCACCCATACAGGAAATGCTCCTAGAACATAAAGAGATGGATATCAATCAAATTGTTTAAGAAAGAGAGTGACAGGAAAGAGTTTTCATCTAGTTTTCCAAATCTCAAGGAAAAACCTGAAAACGTCAGCCTGACTTTTTCAAGTCCTGATGGTATCACAGTGATATCACTTCACTGGCATAGTAATTTTAGCCAAACGTGACCACTGCTTGTAGGTTTCCATCAGTGTAAACACGTTTTTTGGTGACAGTGAAAGACTCTTTTGTTCCAAAAAAACATGAAAGAGAGTTTTCTTTCTTCATGTTGGATCGCGCCCAGCTAGCTCTTCTACCAAGCTAATTAGCTTGAAAATTCCAGGGAAATTGAAAGTTTCCACTGGCCGCAAACTAGCTTTCTTTTTAAGAAAAACCATAATTTTTTTAACATTTCAAACTGAAATTCAATTCTTTTTTAAAAAATGTTACACTGCTCCCGAGTATATTAATAGTTTGATTTTTATATTTGGATAGCCCAAGCATTTCTGCTGTATCCCCAGTATATTAAACCATAGTTACTTTATTAGCATCGTTGTCTTCCTTATTTCTTTCAGTTGTTAATAATTTATAAGCCGCGAAACTCTTTTTTGTTTTAATGTATATATATACAGTTGAGTCAAAGTCTGTACTAAAAGTCAAGGAATATTTAAACAAGCTAGGCTTAGCCGATCAGAGGCCGGAATATTGTTTTATTCACACGTTCAGTAATTTAAAGTTTAGTATAACAACTAATTGGTAAAACAACTATTGGTCCTTCAAAACAGGAATAACACTGCGAGTTTTTAACCAAATGAAAATTAAAATTGCTTTAGATGTATTCACTTGAGCCGAATCAATTGAGGTTTCTATTTCGGCCATTTGCTCATTCCTCTTCCTTATCGAGATATAATCGTACATTTATCTTACAGTGTACTCACCCGTTTTGAAGTGCTTCAGGTAACAAAAGTGTTAGACGCCACCTTGCAAGTATTTATAGTTCATCCACACCACAATTGTATTATTACTTGTTTTGTTTGAACAGCGGATGTCAACATCGGCCGAGACAAAGAAAGAAACTACGCAAGTTTGGAACCAATGAGAAATTACTAGAAGGTGTACAGTAACCTCACGCGTCCAGTTAATTAATTTTCGCACATTAGGGGATCGCAAGTCAGTTTCTGACGTTTTCCACCCGCAATATGTATGCCTCGCTGAGAAATTAATTCGCCTGCTTTATCCAGTACTAGCCCGACATTTTCTGTTCTCACTGGTAAGCTACTTTGAATTCTATGCTCCTTTTGTCAGAAAACTGAGGAAATTTGTTTCCCGGATCTTCTCAATCTTCACGGCAAAGACTGCTTGGTGGCTGGTCCTCTTAGCCAATTCCGGCCTTAGATTTCCAATTTATTTTTATCGATGAAACCCTTGAAAACCAATGATATATAACTTCCCAGCACGCAGCTGCTTACTGCCATTCTTATTGAGACCAATGCACCTTACAGGTGCATACAATTAATACAATAACTCAATAAGCGTTCAAGAAAATTCACAGTGGTGTTACAAAACTAATATCGTAGGCGTCAGACAAATTATCATTTCAATATTTCTGTTTTATTTCTATGCTTTTCAAGCCCTAGGATTTCACGGTAACAATCGTTTCCGGTACCGTGTCGTTACGTTTTCCGTGCTCGTAAAATAACGGAACCGAAAAATCAATTCCATTAACATATTCAACCTTACCAATCAAAATTCACTTAATACGAGCTTTTCTCTACTACATTTGTCAACTAGTGGAGCATTCTTTGGTTTTTTTTCTTTGTATTTTATTATTTTCTCTTGTATTGAAATTACGAGTTTGGTTATATTCGAAGTAAAACGTTTGTTAAGTATCCACTCGTCCGCCAACTTGCATCGTTCCCAGTATACATTGCACGCCAATTGTAACCAATGTGTTCTGAGCGACACTTCACACCGAGATTGCCAATAAAGATATTATGGATACTAAAAAGAAAATGTTATCATTCACACTAAGAAACCCAGCTATTTATTAACTTTAAAGAACACAAAACTGAATAGTCAGTGCGTGAGACGCGAGCAAATGAATTTTAAAATTTCTCTCAACTAATAGAATGGCCTTTGTGTTCTTTATTCAAGGTAATTTAAACAATTCCAGTTACATAACCTACAGCAATACAATACAACTGCGCTTCACCATATAATTTCCGTAATTTCGATGCCATCAGAAACGGCGGAGGTTGACTCGGACCCTGTAACCGGAATTGCGGACGATTTTGAAGATTTCAGGAATATCTTCTCTATTTCTCTCAGAACAAGCTAATGTTATCCGAGGGGGTAAGTTTCTGAAGGAACTGTGGTGCTGCATCGGTGGGAAGTATAACAATATAATTTGGTTTCCGCATCAACTGGGTTGATAATGTCAATTGGCCACCGTAAAGAGATTCAAGAGCTGACGTTTCGAGCGTTAGCCCTTGGATTCGCTCCAACGAAGGGCTAACGCTCGAAACGTCAGCTCTTGAATCTCTTTACGATGGCCAATTGACAATATCAACCCAGTTGATAAAACCCAATTATAATGTTATCCGAGTCTCTCGGGGGGGGGGGGGGGGGGGTCGGGTTCATTGATTTGCATTTTATTTTCAGACTTCCTGCAAATCGCTATTGTTTGCACAGATCGTGTCATTGCGTAGCTTACTTCGTTATATGTGAAATATATATTACGCTTCCATTTTCTATGGTTATGCAACTATTGTGTGACAGCAAGTTAAAGCAAAGTACTCGAGGAATTGGATTTCCAATTCAGCATTCCCACTACTCACTTAAGGCTAGTTACTGAGAGCGATTCCCTGTTTTCATTTCGGAATCCAATAGTTTCCGACATGTTCACGTCACCATGTTGCACAGGTGTGTCCACGTGGTCTTCAGTTTTTCGTGGAGCACATCCACGACACCGCGGGCGCCATTTTCGTTCCTCGATGGCCGCCATGATGGCATTTATTACACTTGCGACAATACATAAACCTAATCCAGTATAAAGCACAAGCAATGTTATGGGAAGCAATTTCGAACTGTAATATAATTTATCGTCGGTTTCAAGATATTTAGAGGTATTAAATGACAATTGCTTGATCCTCTGGGGTTGTATTATAACGTAGTCACCGAAACCAATTGTGCTCAATGTTACAAAACAGAAGTACACTCCTTCGACGAAAGTCCAATCTTTAAATGTCATCGTGAAAATACCATTTACGACTATCATTAACACCATTAATATGAACAAGATGACAGCACTCTTAGTTTCCACCTGCTTCGGTTCAGCTCTATTAAGGACTTTCAGTTCGAACGTGGTAACGATTGCCTTAACCAATTTAGAAATGAGCTCGCCGATGGATTTCAATGTGAGCAATGTGATGGGAATCCCAAGTAAAGAGACGAAGATGCACAACATCTGACCAGCGGGTGTTTGGGGAGTTATGTATCCATAACCTGCAAAACATAGATGGATACAAAAACACAAAACCACCAAATCAATCTTTTGCCTCTCCTCAATTAAAAATAGAGGATATCAAAGTGCCTTTCAAACTATCTCTAACATAGTCACGGAACAGTCTATTCAAACGAAATAATTAGCCCTTTTATATTTTAGCTCTATAAGTTTTTATTAATTTAGTCTATTTTATATTTTAGTCGTTTTAGTAGAATGTAATTTTTAAATATTTTTACAAACAATGCCTGTAATATTTGTATTATTTTAAACACTTTTTTTTGTAAAGCGTTACTGAACATCACTGGAAATGGTGCTATGCTAGTATTATTACTATTGTTATTATTATTATTATTATTATTATTATTATTATTATTATTATTATTATTATTATTATTATTATGTTTTTTATAAGTTCTGTATTTTTAGGCTGGATAATGCAATGTAAACTTTTTTTTTATAATAGTGATGATGATGGTGATAAATAATAATAATAATAATAATAAAAATAACAATAACAATTGAAGGATGTAAATTGTTGCTTTTTAGTTCAATGTATTTGTCGTTTATTTTAAAATTTCTAGTTATTTGCTGTAAATAGAATTGTAAATAATTTGAATAAAGTGTTTTCTAAATTTTTTATTATTGTTGTTACTATTGTTATTATTGTTATTATAATAAAATCAACCTTTATTGAGAAATAAAACTCGAATCTTACATGCATCCATGTGGAACTTATTACAATATTTATTATATAAAGTAATAATACTAATAACAAAAATAACTTACTTACATAAAAGAAGTAAAAATTAGATAATTGATAATAGAAGTTCAAAATTCTATAAAATTGCAAATCCCATGATACCGAGATATTAAAATCAACAATCGAATTATACTAATGACGGCTAAACCAGTGTCCATAAAACGCCCTAAGTATAAAAGCACATAAGCCGTGTATTTCAAATATCCGCACTGGCTACATTTATTTTACAGTCTAATGATTGCTCTATCTTGCTACGAAACGGCATTCGCGAACCTCTAACGCATGCATGTACCGATCTTAAGAGTTCAAACGAAATCTGTGTCCTGAGCCAAGTGATTACAACATGATAAGGCTCAGTATCTTTCTCAGCTATCTTGTCCGCGAGATGCTTTAAGAACCGCTGACACTCATTTCCCATTCTGCCATTGGTTCCAAACACTAAAGGCGTAAACGAACCCATTTCTACATCTAACACCCGCTGCTGGTACTTGCGCTTCTTCTCTTCCTCTTGCTCCTTAAACACTTCCGATGTTGGCTTGCTCTGGTAACTCTTGGAGTTGACGTGCGTAACTCTAACATCAAAAAATGCCGTAACTCCTCTTGCCCAGAACCCTCCCGCTTTAATGTCCAACCTTGCCTCAGAATTTGTAACAGCGCTCCTCAAATGAAATCGCTCGTTGTCCAGGGGTTGAAGGCGTGGTTCGATTTCGACATTATTGCAGATCTTGTCGATGAATGTCGTTAATAAGTTCCGTACACTTGTTGTTATCATTATTATTATTATTATTATTATTATTATTATTATTATTATTATTATTATTATTATTATTATTATTATTATTATGTGTAGGTATGTGAAAGGGGTACCATATTCTATTGAAGGTTCACCGTGTATGACACCGGACACCGTTTCTGTCAAAAACGCTATATGAAAGAGTAAGGGTTTTAACCCCGGGACGGAACCTCCCCATAGGGAGATATTTTCATGTTAAACGCTACTTTGTATTTCACCTCACCTATAGTAGTCAGAGAGTGGAAGACAAAAACTAATGTCATAATGAAGGTCCAACGTGGTTCAGGATCGCTCAGGGCCTCATGTGCAACACTGGAAAAGTTGTTAAAATCCTCGATTGTCACGTTGTACTTAACAGCCATGGAATGGTACAGCGAGAGTAACAGCTGATATTTCTCTTCCTTGTCATCTTTTTCCGTGTTCTCGACCATTAAAAACAACCACGTGCTAAAGAAGACCCAGGAAAGGAAGCCAATCGTCCTAAGAATCAAAGCTTTGAAGAGCGGATCCAACTCCATTCCTTCACACCTGCTTCTGATAAAGGTGATGAAAACAATGACCTCAAAATATAACCGCGGTTATAACCAAAGCAAAATAAAACCTGGAATGACAAATGAATGGTTTGTTGGATAATTAGTGGAAATGAAGGTATATTCAATGTCTGTACCGGCCTTTCGTACAACCACTACATGAAATGGTCTGTATAAGGAGCCTTCCTCAAGCCGTACACACTCAGTATATCTATTGATATAAGGACGTGACAGGATGTACACGGTCCGTTATAATGATCAGTATATTTCAGGCTATACACTAGTACGAGGAAACCGAGGTATATTGTTCATTGTACAGACCTTATACCCAAAGTTCAGTATACCTTTCCGTACACATTATGTATACGGTCTCATTATACCTCCGTATTCATGCCATTTCATGCAGTGAACGCCTTCACCCAACTGGTAGGCATTCAAATCATTCTGCACGTATTTGGCTATCTTCCGTTCAGAAAGTGGATTCGGTATACGAGTTAAAACAATCTTATAGCAGAACAGGCTGTTGGATATATCTTCCTTCTTATGTCCCTCAATGGTTTGTGTGGATGTGGGTGTTAAACTTTCATCTCCTTAATTAACTCTGAAAGCGAACCGTCTTATATTAGTTACTTATCTTCCACAGTATGCATGCAGTAAACTATTTTCTGCATACGACAAAGAATTACTTAATCCCTGAACAGTTTGTTGTTGAAAATATATTCTAATAGAATAGGTGGCCATCTTCATGCATATGATAATTTCAGTGTATGGCCCAACTGTTGATCCAATTAAATTAAATTGAACCATTTCCACTGAAACACAAAGTCATATTAAAACCAGTCTTGACACGCTTCTTCTTCCGTCGTCGTAAATTATTTCTTTTCTGTTCTTGTGCATGTATGTCACTCGTGAGTTTCACAGGTTTTTACACCGAGGATGAGCGCTCCTTTCTCACCTGTATTAGGCAGCTTTGTCGATCCGATCCAAGCGAAATGATGTCCACAGCAAGAATTAAAACGTGCTATTTTAACAAACCATTTTGTTTAGAAGAATTGCCCAGGATTTCACCGCTAACGATTTGAAATTAAGTGCTACGTTTTCCTCAAAATCTGATTTTTTCTGTTGGCGGTAGCTATTGTCATGACATTGCAGATAAGGCAGATATTAGATATGTTCTTTTATGATTTGGCACCAATCCTCCAGCAGCTTTTGTATTCACGGTGTATGAAATTATGCTTTTGTCTTTTGTAATAACGAGAGCATCTATTATTTATCTTCCAAAGCATTATTAACAGCCCTGAGGATAAATACTGTTGTGTCTGCAAGTGATTAAAAATAGAAAGACTTTTAAAAGCGCTTCTTTTTCTTAAATTACTTTAACTTTTGGTTTTCGGCTAACCTGAGCTATTTTCATAGTATTCGACAAAGACCCTTGATA
This sequence comes from Blastomussa wellsi, assembly GCA_947652115.1. Lineage (NCBI taxonomy): Eukaryota > Metazoa > Cnidaria > Anthozoa > Scleractinia > Plerogyridae > Blastomussa > Blastomussa wellsi. The sequence goes on along the minus strand of OX393562.1, from coordinate 20,862,404 downwards.
AACTTTTAGGCGCAATTTGATTTTCTCATTGCAAAGTTGTTATTAGTCCGTGGTGTCGTGCTTGTGTAAAACGCCGGTTATGACAAAATGAAGACGTAAGTCAAACATGCTAAGGTTGCTGCGGATGCCTGCATGCAAATTAGATTTATTCGAAAATGTAAACGATGATTTTAACGTTGTTTTGCTACGCATTAGAGTTTTAATCGAGTATTTTTATGGTTTTACTATACAATATGAGCGTTCTCTTGGCGTTAGGTCTTCCTTTCATCAGGTGAAGAAATCTTCAAGAAATTCTATCCATCGAGCTGGATCAGTTCATATGAAATTTGTGCTTTAAATTCTCTTTCGTTTTTGTCCAAATAATGAAAACTAATAATGCACAAGCATCACTTTATGTATTCTGATTGGCTAAGAACACGTCAATTTTTCGCAAACTAGTGCAGTTAAGAGAAATTTTCAATTTTCACTCGTAGTATGAATCCTTTATTGCACCCGCATCCATGCTGTTGCCAAATGCTTAATCTGAGTAAATAATATAAGTAATTTAACAGTAATATGTGATAGTGGGAGGCGCAGTGGCCTAATGGTTAGTGCGCTGGACTCTGGATCGGACGGTCCGGGTTCGAGTCCTGGCCGGGCCACTGCGTTGTGTTCTTGGGCAAGACACTTTACTCTCACAGTGCCTCTCTTCACCCAGGTTTATAAATGGGTACCGGCGAATTTACTGCTGGGGGGTAACCCTGCGATGGACTAGCATACCATCCAGGGGGGAGTAGAAATACTCTCTGTCGCTTCATCCTACAGAAACCGGGATAAGCTCCGGCCTGATGGGCCACTGGCCCGACTGCAGACTTACCTTTTACCTTTTATGTGATTAACCAGACGGGGTGAAAGAACTTTTCTACGCATGCTTCAGTTCTGATCCCATGTAGTGTGAAATTAAGAACGAAAAAGGGTAATACTAACCATATATGTAGGGATTCCAAACTGAGATAATCCTGCATCTCAAGCAATGTAGCTGGCTTCTATTTTAACCAAGGCATGTTCCATGATCTTGGAATTAAAACCACCCTTGACTGACGGGTGTTGCTTTTGGGTACTTGATCCGAAATAGGGACTTCTTACGGTCGTGAAAAACGATCCACAAATGAACTCCCCCCACCCCACCCACCCAAACGCCAAACGTCAGTAACTAAAATGCCCATCCGGGCGTGATCATCTGTGCATGAAACGCCGTCTTCTTTTCTGGGGATGCTTTAACTTCTGTAAATAAACTGATATCGACTTTAAACTTTATAATTCTTCATTTTTTTAGTGACATTTGCCTGGTTAGCCTGATTTGCCTCATGTATGACACTCTTCTCTATAGAACAAAGAGTCCTGTTTAATGAAAACGATGCAACAATTCATTCTTTCTTTCCGTGTAGACTATATTTTAAACATTTTTTTCTTATTTTATACATACTGAGCAAGTAAACACGTGTAATCACATATTAATACCATTCAAAAAAATTACAGACTAAACTATATTGAATATTAAATACATGTAGTGCGTGTTCTGACAAGGGTGTTCTCAATACTCTGATAAATCCGGTGAATGGCTTTGAATATATAAAAAAAATCTTTTTTACGATACAGGATTCTCCCTATTTTCGTACGCTTGTCTGTAAATGTAAGATTTGTTTTAGTGATTTGTTTACAATACAGGGAAATGGCAGAAGTGCACGCCGAGTAGACCGGTAAAGAATGTACGTGTAGGTAAACGTCATTTTCATCACTTATAATTTAACGCCATGAACCTTAGTGAATCAGATAAGTTGCTTGAAGTGTGAGCCCCATAATAACTGACGCATGCATCCTCCATGTTTAGAGACCTTGCTAATATGGGCTCCGGGCCCATTAGCCTAGTGATAGTGCGTTGTACTCTGTGTACTTGGGATCGAGTTGTCCATGCTAGATCCCTTGCCTTGGCACTACGTTGCCATTGCGCTCTCCATCCACCCAGGTCAATAAATGAGACTAGTGATCGAATTTAATGGCGACTCTAGTGTCTTGAATGCTGTCCAATCTTCCCAAGTGCACTATAACTCGATGGTGCACAGCTAAAGCATAAACTACAAATGAATAGAGGGGGTAAGTTTCTAAACACGTCGCTCCGACGAAGGGCTAACGCTCGAAACGTCAGCTCTTGAATCTCTTTACGGTGGTCAATTGACATTATCATCCCAGTTGATAAAACCAAATTATAAAGCATAAACCAATTGTTTTATAACATTGCCGGTCGAATTTACGTCAGAAAACCCTCGCCAAATAAAAACTATGGCGAAGCTATTTGCTCACGCTATCAGCGTGTTCCATTGGATCATGGAGTACGCTTACACTTGTATGAATTTGTTTGCGCAACTCTGCTAGCTATGTCATTAGTCTTCTTCCATGTCCATTTCTCGCCGTCGCTCTGGATTGTTATTTTGCTCACTGTTAGCATGATCCTGAATTTTTCGAGGCAAACATCCGGGACACCGAATGCGTTTCGCTTCCTCGAAGGACGCCATAATGGAGTTTAGCACACTCGAGACAATACATAAAGTGAATAAACAATTCAACACGATCATTATTTTATAGAAAATTTCATAAGTATAATCCTCCGGGTCAACCAATTGATCTTTGTCTTCTTGATGTAGAGAAATGTTTAAAGATAACTTGTTAATACTTCGGAGCTTGCTAGTAGTGATAAAGTAGTCGCCAAATCCGATGGTAGTGAAAGTTATAAACCAGAAATACACTCCTTCGAGAAAAGTCCAATCGTCAAGATGGGCCACTACAAAACCACAAACCATCATCAACACAACCATTACTAAAAGCAAAATCCCAGTGCTTGTAGTTTTGACATGTTTAGGTTCCGCCCGCTTGAGGAGTTTCAGCTCAACATTTGTGACAACTCTCTTGGTCCTTTTGGCAATGAGTTCGCCGATGGATTTAAGCGTGAGCAGTGTAATAGGAATGCCGAATAAAGAGACGGCGATGCACAATATCTGGCCTGTGGGCGTTTGAGGAGTGATATATCCATAGCCTGCAGAAAACAGGTTAAAGCAAGTTCACATTATTGACGTTGTGGTTTGAAATAAGCCCTTCCCCTCCTCAATAAAAACCCTATCAATAAGGTCTAGAAATTAATGGCCGGTCCCCCCAGTTGCGTTTTTAGGGAATTGGTGCATGCATGAACTTGTTTAACAATTCAGTTTAACTCATTTTTGCATATTTGCACCATTGAACTTGCAAAAGCGGGTGTGAATGATTCCTAATTAAGGAAACGTTTGGCAAAACATCAATAAATGACCAACTCTCCCTAGTATTCTAACCTTGATGGTGGTGGTGCTGATGATGATGATGATGATGATGATGATGACGACGACGATAAAAGGACAAAGATCACCAGTATATATTGATATTTCATAGCGGAATCGTGAAAGTTTGCATGTGGACATTTCTGGGCGTTATGGAAGTTGAGCGACAAAATATGCCAGATAAGACGTTTTCGTCCCAAATGGTGTCACTTTCAGTTATATGAACAAGTGTTAAGCAGTTGATTTCCTATGTTTCTTACCTATTGTAGTCAAAGTGGTAATTACGAACTCAAATGCGGTGAAAAAGGTCCACTGTGGTTTAGGCTTACTCAGGGCTTTACGTGCCAAATTGGAAAAGTTGTTAAACTCCTCGATTGTCATGTTGTATTTTGATGCCATGGACTCGTACAAAGAAAGCAGCAATTGATATTTTTCTTTCCTACTGTCTTTACCCGTGTATTCCACTTGTACAAACAACCAAGAGCTGAGACAGACAAATAATAAAAGGGCGAGAGTGCGAAGAACTGCTGTTTTGTACAGTTGCTCCATAGTTACGTCGACACCAGCATTGGCTACGCTGTAGACTGGATATATAGTCCTTTCTGTGAGCTAAGATAAAAGTTATAGCCTACTGTTAAAGTTAAAATTAATTATGTTCTGAATGCCGCGCTAGGACGAAACTTAATTGACAAAGTACCCCCTACTTGTACTATGTATATAGCACTAGCATTTTTTGTCAACAGTATTTTTTGCTTATTAATATTAAATAGTCTAGACATCCAAGGAACTCTGTGAATGTGGCGCGTGAAAACCTGAAGCCAACTTCTAGAAAACAGATGCGCGAAAACTAATCTTGGGCATTATGCTGAATACCACTACCGTGATACAAGATTATTTAAAATGAGAGACAAAAAGAGATTGTGGCTCGCCTGCCTGACTTTGTCGGAAAGAATCTAAGCCTCCAAAGTCAAGAATTGTGTCGCATTTATAAGCTTAATGCTCGTTATGTTTGACAATATCGGAACGTCGTGCACCTTTTGCATTGGGTGTAACATGCAGGAAATTTAATAAAACAATTTCTACCTCAATTGAAATGCAATCCATTAGCCTGAGTTTAAGGTGGCTAAACACAGTTTCTCGGGTGGTCAGCGGTATTACCCAACTTGGCGTGGCTAGCTTTAATCATAAAAGCAAACATGATGACAAACTCGGCAGCAAATATATCTTTATATCTCACCAGCTCGTAAAATCTGGTAAAATTATAGTCCTATTCCAAAGCTCATTGCACATTCACTCCAGAACTGATCTCCTTACGGACAGTTGCCGAAAACCCTGGCCCCCTTGTACCCTCCCATTTGTGTTCAGTGTTCATAAGAGATCTGCATATACATTTGATTGATTTTAGATCTCTTTCTGTTATACAAATAGATTTATGTTTTGCCGATATACGTATTTCAATCAGTCGAAGTGAGTCGACTTTCTGATTGTTAATCCTTTACGTATCTGAAATGACTCACATATTTCTTATTTTACTAAAAATTACCTTCAAAACGTTAGACCGGTGCTCGTTGCAGAGTACTGAAGTGAAGTGAAATATGTGAAAAAGCAATTTAATTTCGTGTCGATGAAGACATCTGATCTCTAGCGTCGTTCTAACGTTAAGCAATTGCCGGGGGTACTATTTAACGTTGCACTGATATTAAATTTACACATCCTGGGATTGTGATTGGGTTTGGGATTGACAAAAGTCTTAGTAACCAAAAGCGATCCAGTGGCCAACCTAGAAACGTTTATTGTTGGTTCACTGTTATCGTCACTTGTCAACTGTAATAATACGATTTGTTCAATTTAGTTTATCTCATTTGCCGTCCTTTGAAAAGGAAATTAAAAATTTATTGAAATGCTGTTATTTATTCATGTTTTTGCACAATTCGAATCTTTTCTGTTATATGCACCCGCATAACAACACTGACTTCAGATATAATCTGTTTTTATATTCTGGCTAAAATTAATACATAAAGAGTGAATAATTTTTATTACTAAAAAACAGATTTAATATTTAATACGGTAAAAGAAACAATTTCTTTGGTTTCGTGCATTGATCTTCCTTGACAGTTGAATATTCCTGCTGCATAGTTTTTATTACATTTGTTATAATTAAAGGTGAAACCTTTTTCTCCAAAAGAAAGCCTTTCTCCTCCAAAAGAAAGCTATTTATCTGTTAAAGTAATTTTTAGAGAGCATTCAAATTCCAAATTCTGTTTGGACGCGTGGTGCAAGATACTATTTTTCACTTTTTTTCACCAGAAGCCAGTCTATCTTGGATTCTTGAGCTGTATTTTAATAATGGCATAAAGCTAAATGAACATAAAGACAAGGAAAAGACTGATCTTTTTTATGTCGTTAAGTCGCTAGTGGGAACCAGGCTTAAGGGACCGATCGTTTATTACGTCGCAGTGGGGGGCGGTGGTTTTGGAGGGGGGGGGGGTTTAATTTTGAAACAAGCTCCATTTTTGGGGGGTACATTTTTATCTTGCAAGAAACGTGAGGGGGGTCAAATTTTATGACACAGCAATGGAAGTCTAAAACGTTTTACAACTGGGACGATCCTAGCCTTGTTACCTTTCAGAATGCAGGAAATGGCATCTTAGCGGCCTACATTTGTAGAAAATTTCCAGACCACCATAGAAACTCGCGTCTTTTGCGCTCGTGCTCGCTCCCAAAACCTACCTTTTTCTATTTCAAGGGTTGGAATCTGTGGCTCTGCAATTCAGAGATATCTCTACCTCTAGGGGCACCCAATGAACAAACTGTGGCAAAATACATTCTTTTATCCAAATGAATGAAAATATATGATATTAAAACATTTACAGGTGTTCTTGAGTGTTGCTGGGAAAAAATTATCTGTTCCTTTTTGCCAGAACATGATCCATATTTTTTTCCCAGCCAGCAATAGAACAAACAACAAATGTGCGGATATTTGCTCATGAATTAAATTACTTCAAAATGATCCCGACACTGGTAGAATCTTTTCGCAACCTCCATTAATTTAATTTAAACGCGACAAAAACATAGGTAACTTTTTAGTCAGAAGTGCATTCCAAACTAGTGATCAACCCGGAACTTTTAAATGCACTCGCGCACGATGCAATACATGCCTTTTCATTCACAACGTTGACAAAATATCGGGACCCAAGCGATCTATAAAAATCACTGATCATTTCACCTGTACCTCAGCCAATGCCATCTACTGTATAACTTGCACTCTTTGCAAAAAGTTATACATCGGCGAAACAGGGAGACGACTTGGCGACCGATTCCGAGAACACCTTCGTGACGTAGAGAAAGACGACAAAAATGCATCGAAACCGGTCGCGAGACACTTCAATCTCCCAAATCATTCTAAGCAACATATGGCAGTCTGCGGCCTTTCCCTTCACCAAGGAAACACGGAAAGCCGTAAAACTCTAGAACAAAAAATTATTTTTCAAATCGGCACTCTTAATCCTCACGGTATCAACGAACGCTTTTCATTCAACTAATTTATTCCGAAGTTTTCACGTTACCAGGCACCAGCCAATAGCGAAGCTCCATCTTTCTGTATATAAAGACACACGACGCACAATTCCTTGATTCGCTCCGACGAAGGGCTAACGCTCGAAACGTCAGCTCTTGAATCTCTTTACGGTGGCCAATTGACATTATCAACCCAGTTGATAAAACCAAATTATATCATAAAAATATACGTATTGATTATTTTTTTTTATCTTTGTTTGCGTGCAACCCTAAACGAGACCTCAACGGCTAAATATAATGGCGTTTTGCCCAGAACACCCTAAGAGAGGCCAAAATCCGAAATTTACACCCCTAAGCGAGACGACGAGCATCCTCGCCCATTTCATTTGGGAGTCCCCTCCCCCCGGAGTGTACTCCTCTTGAGCAAGCAACAAATGGCTTAGTATCGTCAACAAATAAAAAGCGGCAATAGTTCGTAGAAGCGTCGTTTCTAAAAGCAGGTCAGAAGTATCACAATCCTTTCAACAAGTCAAAATTGATTCCTGAAGTAAAAGTAACTGCATTGTAGGACGTTTGAAGTGAACAATGTTTCAAAGTAGTTAGATACAGTAAAAACTCACCTATATAGGTAGAAATGTCGTTTTCCTATTGTTGCCTTTTATTAAAATAACAATATCAGCTAATACAGTTGACATCTCGCTGTATTGCTGTTGTATGGCTCCATTTCAATCAGTTCTTTTAAATTTTCATAATGTTTGCTTTAGTGTTTGACATATTGTTTGTCACTGTTATCACAGATTGTTTGAAACTCGATGAATTGTATCCGCATAAAAGCCAAGAGCGAAATAAACCACAACTAGCACTACGGACCACAACTTTCTTGGTTTATTGACCGGTCTTGAGTTGTCCTGAATAACCCATTGCCATGTTTTAGGTTCAGTGTAATTACAAATCGGTAAAGTAAAGTGTTGCAACCCTCACTGGGGGTCCTCACTTCTCATTTAAGGCGATTCCTCAGTATTGCATTACGCATCCTTACTGCGCATAATTTTTACGCGCGATTGGCGCACATCAGATCTGCGCACATGAACAGTATGGCGGCTTTTTCTACACAGATTTGCTCACGAGCGAGATAACTCGTCGTTATTCTCGAAAACAAGCACCGTGACCTATCTTTTTTATTGCATAATTTTGGTGTATTTTGTTCTTTAGTTATAAATTTTTTATTTCATTAATGTAGGGTATACATATGTATCTTTAATTTATTTTTTTTTTTTTGGCTTACATAAAAATCAACTACTTAAAGGGCCCTGGTCAGCCACACCTTTGTTATTGTTTACATGTGAGAATATTATTGGTTTATCAATGATCATCTTTAAGTTAAAAAAATAAAAAGAGCAATTTTTGGGAAGGAAAAAAGATATAGTTAAAAGCTCTCAGAAAACAGTTGGTCGAGGATGCCAATTATAGCTTTGGGAACTACGACTCGACGGACGTTTTGAGTCGGCATTATGTTGCATTGTTCTGTATAATCGAGACTTGCTAGCTATCAAGTTTTTTTCCAATAATAATCTTCCCTTTCAACTACCGCAAAATGTACAGCGAAGCGATAAAATAGCGCGCGTGATTAGCATAAATGGGTTAAGATTGGCCCATCATCATCTCTTGAGAGCACGGTGACCTACCTCAAAGAATGGTTTGACAACGTTGATTTCTGAGGATTACTGGTCACTGTTTCTTTTGGCTACTCAGGTGTTGATTCCAGGTTGCCCTTCTGGACTCGAGATTTTTCGATACGGAAGTATGTCAGGGCAACTGGTTCACCAACGTTTTGATTTTCGGCCTTCTCATTGTAAAAATTATATTGGGTTTTTCGAGGAACGCAAACTGGACACCGACGGCGACACTTTTGCTCTCCGATAACAGCCATGATCGAGTTTAGTACACTGGAGACAATGCACAAACATAATATATAATAAAATATAAAGAAAATATGTATGCCTGCTAGGGCCGCGTCTGATATATGTTTATTTTCTTGAATTAATGACTTACTGGTAGAGATATTTACAAATAATTGCTTTATCCTTTGTGGTTTGCGAGGAACGTAATCACCAAATCCGATTGTGGTGAACGTTATAAAGTAAAAGTAAACTCCTTCGATGATAGTCCAGTCGGTGCGATGCGTTGTAATCGCTAAGCCATTCACCACAATTAACAAGACCACTATCACAAACAAGATGACAGCACTCTTAGCTTTAACATAGTTTGGTTTCGACCTCTTAAGGATTTTCTTTTCAAACTTTGCAACAATTTTGTTGATTCCTTCAGCAATTAGTTCACCGATGGACTTTAACGCGAGCAATGTGATAGGAATCCCGAGTAAAGAGACGAAGATGCACAACATCTGACCAGCGGGTGTTTGTGGAGTTATGTATCCGTAGCCTGTACCAGAAAAAAAAATTATAGTTGTGTTGACACGAAATTAGAACGATAAGAATGCGATTTTCTAAACATCTATAGGGTTGAAACTCTTGCCTTTATGTAATTTAGCTCAAGAATATTCATTCTTTCAAGTACCAAAATTTAAAAGAAACTATAATTGGTACTAGGCAACGAATTAGCTTGAAAAAATAAATTGTTATGACGCAATTATTGAACGTCTTATCCGCTAGAATAGTTAATTACCCACTTGTTGAACGTTAAGCTAAATGTTTTGCTTTATTATTAATTCACCCTTGCTGACTTTGAGAGCAAAAAAAAATTAATCAAAAGGTTTAAAAAATCCATAAAATGTAGGATTGGTTAAACACGAATATACCCACGAGAGTGTTTGTTTAAACTCTCCAGAATATTTAAGCGGCTATTTAGTCCCTTTCTTGTTTTACCTTACCTATAGTAGTAACAGCTTGAAAGACAAAATCCAGTGCATCAAAGTAGGTCCACCGCGGTTTTGGTTCGCTCAGGGCCTCGAATGCAGCGTTTGTAAAGTTACTGAATTCGGCGATAGTCATGTTGTATTTAGATGCCATGGAATTATACAAAGAAAGCAACAGCTGAAATTTTTCTTCGGCATTGTCTTTTCCTGTGTATTCCACTATAGAAAACAACCAAGAACTGAACGAGGTCCACACCATGAAGCAGAAAGTCCGAAGAAGCGCGGCCTTCAACAATGGGTCCATCTTCCTTGCGTCTTTCCCAGTGTAACCCGAAGCAAAACAACCTGTCATAAAAAAGGTATTGTTTATCTGTTTAGTTGAATGTTTGCAGGCGCACCCAACGAGTCTGTCCCTCGCTTTATCTGTTGCTCAGCTGGCTGGCAAAATGTTTCAGTAAATGTTTTCTCATGGGGGTTGTAACTGAAAAAATATCCTGTTTTTGCTCTGGCTGATTCAAACTCAGAGGGCGTTTGAAAAAAACAGCTTGACGAGGGTTTGAGTCTTGCTCAGAAGAGCGGATTTAATTTCAACTGCTTTCAGTGCCATTTCAGCACGTTTGTTGTTTGTTATAATTGCTGGCTGGAAAAAAATTATAGTCGTGCTGGGAAAAAAGAACAGATAAATTTTTCCCAGAAACACTTCAGAATACTTGTAAATGTTTCAATATTATACATTTTCTTTCATTTGGGTAACAGAATGCATTCTGCCACAGTTTTTTCGTTGGGTGCCCCTTTGTTTGTTCCGGTTTAACTCACGATGGAGACAAACGAACAAGAATTCCGTCCACGCAATAAAAAACATTTACATAATCTTGAAACCGCTATGGCAAGTTTTATGACAAGTTTTATGAAGTTAATATACGAGACACAAAAATAACCTTAAAGGGGGAAACGTTGGTGAAAACTCCGGCGACCTTATAAACACGTTAAAATAGAATGTCTCTTGACTACCCGGAGAAAACGTCTTAAAATAAATATGACTTACTTGCGCCAAGCCTGTTGTTATAATTACGTATTTACCAATGAAATGCCACGATTCAAGGCAACCAATTCTATAAAATACTCATCATTCTTCCGGAATACTTCACACCTGCAGACGACTATTTACGTCAATGTTAACCAACGCAGTTAGTGGCTCTCTTGAGAACTACCTGGGAATTAACAATATCGCTAATGAATTCGATTTTAACATATAATTATGCAAGTTTTCACAATATCAACCTTCAGGGGATCTGACAGCCCGCATGTTCCACCTGCTGATTAATTGAACGTTTTATATTTCGTACGGTTGTTGTGATGATGGAAATGGTTTTTGTCGCAGCTCTGCTCTTAGAAACACTATTTACATTATCTAAAACCTTTTTTATTGTACATTTTGATCTTCTAATATCCTTTCAAATTTATGTAATATGACAATTACACAATTAATGAATTTTTTAATAAGCTTTATTCGGAATACAGTGAATCTAAAAATATATATATATATAATAGTGGAAAGGAAAAAGAAGAAAATAATATAAAATAATTATCGAACGGGACGGGTGGGTGACCCATGCGAGGCGCTTCCCAAAAGCCGTCATTTGCATAATTCCCTCAGACAGGAGCCTCATGGCCTCCTGCCTCAGATTAAGACTTTTTTCCTCTGACTTTATAGTACGGGAATAACAAAGATATAGTCTTTGACTTTAAAATAATAACTTTAGTCCTTATGTGCATCACTGTTCTCATCTAAAGGTTAAGTTGCCTGACAGAACCTGTATAGATGAATATCTAATGACCTCTAATCTTTGCACAAAAACCCGTGTTGATCGTCGAAACTAATACTGATCTGGCACCTATACACACTCAGTAATGTATCATCAATTCATTTCCCTGGTGCTACGCGGTTCCTATCATATATATCCCTAATACTGATCTTAATTACTGTTGGTTTCTATGCACTTGTATGAACTGAAGCATCATTGCAAACACAAAAAGTTCTGAATGGCCATTTTTAGTTCCTTGGTTTTTATCATAAATGCTCCTCCATGATAGGTAGTTCAGAAAATATATTATAACAATGATAAATTTCAGTTTCGTGTTCCAAGTGTTTCACATTCACTGTTTTGGTATCAGTTTTTAATCCAGCATCTTGTCAAATGCTGGGTAAAGTTTGTAGGGGAATTCCCGTTAGTTACTTAATATATTCAGCTCAGTCACTGAGGGTGATTCCCTGCTGTTCTTGTGGAAACCACAATTGTCCATGCTTATATGCGTCTTGTTAGTTTTGCGCTGTCCGTCATCATTGTCCGCGTGGTCCTGGGTTTTTCGAGGAACACATCCGGGACACCGAGGGCAACATTTTCTTTCTTCAATGGCTGCCATGATGGAGTTTAGTACACTGGAGACAATGCACAAAGCAAATGTAAAGTAGAACGTACCAAACAGACCAAAAAAAATCGTGGAAGTGGCAGCGTCTGTATCACCTGGTAAATCTTTGTCATTGCGATTTACAGAGATATTTTGTGCTAATTTTGTTATTCTTTGGGGTTGCCGGAGAACGTAGTCACCAAAACCGATTGTAGTAAATGTTATGATCCAGTAATACACTCCTTCAACGATAGACCAGTTTAGAAGATGATTCACTAACAGGCCATTTAAGCCAATTAATGACACCATTATAGCAAATAAGATTGCAGCACTCTTGGCCTTCATCTGTTTTGGTTCCGACCTCTTGAGAACTTTCTTCTCGAACTTTGTAGCAATTGTGTTAACACCTTTAGAAATGAGTTCACCGATAGATTTAAATGCGAGCAATGTGATGGGAATCCCGAATAACGAGACAAATATACACAACATCTGGCCAGCGGGAGTCTGGGGAGTAATCCATCCATAACCTGCAGAAAACAGACAAATACTTTAAGGAGACATCTGCAAACGAAAAGGATGATTAACTCAATGGGATGTTTCGCCTTGACTGTTAGCTTGCTTAATTCCTTCAGGTTTTAGTGATTGGCGAATAACTGACACAAACGCGGCTCAGCTAGGGACAATAGGGACAAACTTCGTCCCCGGATAATCCTCCTTCCCGTATCTCTCGCCAGCTCTCGCTCCAAAAGACGGTAAAAAACTGAGAACACTGAGAACGGGGTTGGACCGAGTATTCGTTGACCGAAACCTGCGTAGTGTCTTGAAGGGGATAAACAAACGACACTGTATGACGCTATTGCAGTTCAGTTTAGGTTACTAGGCTTCAATAGAATCACACACTGCAATTTCGACAAAAATCCTTTTGTCACCTGCATCAAATATTCACTTGGTATTGTTAACTTTCTTCATCATTTTCTCATTGCATAACAAGACAAGAATGATCGTCTTGTGCAGATTGTTCCCTTAGTTTTGATCAACCAATTTACTCCTGTAATATTTTTTTTTATTTTAAAGGGCCCTAGTCAGCTACACCTAACTTATTGTTTACATGCGAGAGTTCAGTATTCTATTTTACGCTGAGCTTGTCGAAACGAAAGAAATCACTGAGAAACTTGCTATCGCTTCACCATACAATTTCCATAATTTCGATGGCATCGAAAATGGCGGAGGCTGACTAGGGCCCTTTGACAGTACATTATCAATTCGTATGCTGCCTCACCAATTGTAGTCAGCGTGTGAAAGACAAAGTTAGCCGCAGCACTGTAAGTCCACAGTGGTTTAGGCTCGCTCAAGGCCTCATATGCTATATTGGAAACGTTATTAAACTCTCCAATGCTCATGTGATATTTGGATGCCAAGAACTCGTACAAAGAACGTAGTAGCTGATATTTTTCCATTCTGTCGTCCTTTTCCGTGTGCTCTACTATAACAAATAACCAGGCACTGAGTGAGGCCCATAGTAAGAAGGCAAGAGTTCGTAGAAGCGCTGTTTTGAATAGCGGATCCATCATGTCTTCACGCCTGCATCAGCTGACTGGGCTAAAAAAATATAAATAAATGGAATACTCCAAATATTGTCGCATGAGTTCTAAACTAAACATACTCTGATGGAATGCTGACTCCTGCCCCTCCTGACTCCTGAATCGCATAGCTCAGAGAATTGTCGCACTTTGATTCACAAGATTTCGCACTCATCGCTTCGCGATTCCTGTGATATCGGTTTTTCGAGTATGAATTCAACATGGAATTCCCTCGTCAGATGATGGATTTTCCTGTGATATTTTCCACCTAGCTAACAAATTCGGCCATAATAAAGCTGACTGGCTTGAACTAAATTAGTTTGCGTTCGATTGACCTCATTCCGGAATAAGAATATATTCTGGATTATTCCAGAATAGCCATTCCATCTGATCGTCAATAAAACGATTATTCTGTTTCTGGAATAATGGCCCGCGATATAACGATAAGACAGCGGCTATATATCCGTACAAAAATACAAATTGTTGCAGAATTTGCAACAAACATGGTCCTCGGATTTGCGGAAGGCCAGTGTGAGAGCTTTGCACTTGCCCTCACACTGGTCCGACCGTTCCCCTGGCTCTCCCGTTGGATTCTCGCTGCGATCATTTCCCACACTTGTTTCTTTTTATAATTCACATTTTGGAAATAGTCTGCCATCTCCAGATATAAGGACTCCAACAATAACCTTTCTTTCGGAGAAACTCGTTTTCTTCGTTTTGTTGACTTTCTTTTGCACCGCTAGCGGAGCCATTTTTGTTTAGTTCGACGAAGTGAAGAGGATGCGACGTCATTATTCCGGATTATTCCAAGCATTCTGCTCCTGGGAGCAGAATGCTTGGAATACATTCTGCGCATTCTGGAATTGGAATGGCTTCTCAATCGAACGGATATTCCATTTTAGTATATTCTCAGCTCCGACTATTGCATTTCTAGCTTTTTGATTGGCTAAAAAACTCCGACTATGAGCCAATAGTCGGAGTTTTACGTCATATGGAAAATAGTGCGCCAAGTTTTTATTTTACGCTTTGTAAAATTGTGGAAATAAAAATCGGCGGCAAAACCCGGTTTGAGAATTTACTAAAACAATTATTCCATTCGCCCTTGTTGGATATGAAGTGATTATAACCAACTCGCGCTACGCGCTCGTTGGTTATTTTATCACTTCATATCCAACGCGGGCTCATGGAATAATTGTTATTTATTCCGTTTATTCCCATTCCAGAATAAGGTCAATCGAACGCACCCTTAATCAGTTGCTTAAGTGTGTGCACTTTCTACTAAACGTAATATTATCTTTTTGCCAAATTACTTTACGTCCCTATGCAAATCAAGAAAGCAAGGCCATAGTCTTCAAGTTTACCTACGCTGATAAACTTCACGGGGTTGGAGTTGATTTTCGTCCGGCTCTCTAAAATATATTTTGTGTTGGTTTTGATAATTTATACGTGGCATAACGACAGTTTAGTACAATTTTATAGAGGAGGTAAGTTTCTAAAGAAACTGTGGCCCTTCGTCGGAGCGGATTCGCTCCGACGAAGGGCTAACGCTCGAAACGTCAGCTCTTGAATCTCTTTACGGTGGCCAATTGACATTATCAACCCAGTTGATAAAACCAAATTATATTAGTACAATTTTAGACCATTCGACTAACTAGCAATCAAAAAGCGCCCTTAGATTCGGCTCTACTATAAATGTGGCATGGTTGAATTTGAGAGGATTTTAGTTCACCAGCATCCTGAGTCAGTATACATTTCATTTATCTTTCAATTGAATTTTGAGTAGTCGTTAGTCATTTAAATCTTTAAATGAAAAGGACTGCTAACCTTTAAGAGTTCCTTAACGTATTATTAACAGGATTTGATGAAAAATGCCATTTAGGTCGACATTCGTGTTAAACCGGCTTTTCCAGTTTAAGAGAAAGGCTTGTTGCTTTTCGTGACGAGAACAAGGCTCGTCCAGCAGGTGAAAACTCGGGAGCCCTCTGGACTTGCCAACTGATTGACAATTTCGTTAAAAGTGAAAAATAGCTCAAATCACTCTTGTGGAATAAAATAATTTGGGTGCTGTCGAAATACAAATAACATCGCCAAAGAGAAATGGAGAAGGCATTTTCGAGATTCTCTATCTAAACAACGTCCCTGCGGGGACATACTCTCTGTGTATCGAAAAGCGCCGGCGTTACGGCAGGCCTATAATTCTCCAACAACCTGGCTATGTAACACTCCTGATAGCGCCTCGTGTGCCACTGCTAACACGAATGAAGAATTACCCTGTGGTCTGCTTTAAGAGAAAACGAGAAAACCCGGGCATAAACCAGCCTACGGGCCCCGAAGAAGGAAGTCAGTTGACTGAATTCAGACGTTTTGTAATTGGAACTTATTTTCTATCCGCCGAATTGTTTTTAATTTTACGAAGTGTACCATAATTGCATACAAATTGTGATATACTGCATTGCACTCCCATGTACTGTTGATTCTTCTTTACGTTTATAAGCCCTTTGCCTTATAGCTCGTCACCTTCACCGCAAATATAATTGCGATATTTCAATAAAATATTTTATACTGTCTGGGCTTGCTTAAACACCTGTATCCAATGCTATTACGACCTATTTATGTATTGACTGTTATTCAAGGTCTGCGTAGACTAGTTTGAGAAGAACGATTTACTCATAGCAGTCTAAACTTACCTCTTGTCATGAAAATGCTACATATATATTCACAGCAAGCTCAAAACGTGTCTTCAGACCGATGCAATTTGCATAGCTCTCAAGGACGCTGTTTTTTTATTCTGTCGTCAGGGAATTGTAAACAACTCACTAACAAATTAAAAAACTGGCAAAATACCAATCGTCAGTGACTTTGAAGTGATGCCGTGTGAAGCGAAAGGTAATACTAATTTATAATTGATTTCCAAGTTAATTTACCGAACTTATTATAATCCTGGAAGGATAATTTGCTAGCAAATGTTTAAAAGCAATTATTTAGATCGTGTTCATGCAGCTGCTGCTTAATTGGTGTTTTTAAACCCTTCAGGACCTAAGCAAAAGTCTAAATACGCCTCGTTGACACACAGCTGCTTTCAGATGACGTTCATAACTATTATCATTATCGTACGATGCCTATATATGGTCAAAAAGTCATAATTGTCATCCGTACATAACGGATCAGTATCCTGCCTACGTGGAAGGCCTTACATAACATTGACCGGGACCAGATTAGTCATTTCATGATAGTTTACACGACGTAATAATGACCAGAACAGCACACGTTGTCGGTTGGTTCCGGTTAGTACCACCCCAGTTTGCTGGGGGCTAGTTCCATCCACGTTTACTTGTGGTTAGTCGCCTTACCGGTTAGTTCCACTCCCGTTTGCTTGCGGTATGATGTATGGTGTTCTTGGCAGCTAGCGTCCAGTTGTTATGGTGATTAGTGAATGTACTCTGAATCGAATTTCCCGGGTTCAATTCCCAGTGTTTGGAAGTGTGGAATGTACTTCATCTAAAAATAAGTAAGTGTGTAATTTGGTCCCGTTCAATGTTATGTAAGGTCTTCCTGCCTTATGCCGGTAAGGTCGTCCCAAGCCTTAAGAAAGCGCTGCATAACGTACCACACTTTTTAAATGGGTTTCGTTGACAATTTGTTGAATAATAAAACAATTATCCTGCTCAGTTTTTGTGGAATATCGTCTGATTTTAGACGACGAGGCGGCGAGGCGATATTCCATACGATTGTTAAATGTTTTTGCAGACTTCTATTTCACCGTAATTAGTGGGGGGACCACTAATTATGATTTCATGTATACGCACAGTTTAAGTTTTCAGTGTTTCTTTATCAAAGTGACAACATCTTGTGTCAAAAGATGAAAACACCTATCACCTAACCTTAATGCACAACAATTACACTGAAATTAACGAGCAACAGTAACATCTTGCCTGTGTTTTCATTGAATTAGCGCCACATAACGATTTCGCTGTATGTATCTGTCGATTTCATCTTCGTAAAGACGGACAATTTACGGTTTCAAAAATTAAACCTATTAATATGAAACCCATTTCTTTGGGAAAATTAAAGTCTTAATATAGTCATAGCTTGCTTTAGAAACAATAGACGTACAGGATAAATCTGACGACTCGAATTAAAATGTGTCGTAATTGTCTTGGGGTCCCCCTGCTGGTTTGCGTCGCATCATTGACATCACTCCTTATCCTATTGAGTGTTGGTTTTTTCCCTATCCACGGAACGGAGCTTTGTACAGCCATTGTGTAAATAAATCCAGTCAGAAAGGGAGTAGGAAATAGTTCCTTCTCCGGCCCAACGTTTTGTCGATGCGGCTTCTGACAGCTTGAAAATGTCGTTATTGGTTTGTCTTCAAGGGCTACAAATGGACTTTTTAGACGAATTTTCGGTTGAGTGATGCGAGAAGATTCGCGGAACTTTCCTCTGCTTAGTTTGAAAGCGGAGAGATGGGATATGCAGGCCGAGAAACGCTTTGACGAATGAGTTGTTCCAGTTTTCAGCAATTGCACTCTCCACCCTTTCTTTATAATTAGATTTATAGTCAAAAAGGAATGTAAAATTCTTCCAACATGCGCAAATTCGCCGTTTTTTAGCCATAAGAACT
The DNA here is from genome assembly GCA_947652115.1 of Blastomussa wellsi. Classification (NCBI taxonomy): domain Eukaryota; kingdom Metazoa; phylum Cnidaria; class Anthozoa; order Scleractinia; family Plerogyridae; genus Blastomussa; species Blastomussa wellsi. Next base: position 20,844,059 of record OX393562.1, on the reverse strand, counting down.
GACACGACACTACAACAAGTAAGATGCATTTTTAATCACGTTTATTTTCGTGATTTTATGCTTTTCTGGGACCCATGCATTCCTTATAAAAATGTGAAGGTGTTATTTAAGATGTGTAAGGTGTAAATTTCAATAACAGCAAATCAAAATGTGAGAGAAAAACCCCGTTCTGTCTTCGTGAACTGGTACACAAGAGTTCGGCGATGCAAAAGACTAGGCAATACACAACAGCTAGCCAATGACTCCCAAATAAAGAAGTACAATGTTTATTCCCTTGTGCACCGGCACACGAGGACAGAACAGAAAAACCGATGACAAAATAGAGGTAACTGATAATTATGCACGAGGGAACATTAAGTGAATTTTTTCACTGACATTTATAATCTTGAGTTGTGGAAATGAGTGTGATGGTAAAATTTCAATTTAATGTGAAAGCAATTAATCAACATAACACGAGCGTGGGACAAAGAAAAATTCTGAGTCCCCGACAGGAATCGAACCCATGACCTCCCGAACACCGGGCGGGTGCTCTATCCGCTGAGCTACGAGAACTCCTGGAGAGCTAGGTCATTTTTACTGAGTTCTTATGTGACACGCGTCCCGCATACTACATAGGATCAGCAATGTCGCTATCATCATGAGTTGTGGAAATGAGAGTGATGGTAAATTTTCAGCTCGGTAAATGTCCCACGCTCGTGTCATGTTGATTAATTACTTTCACATTTATGATCTTTTTAAAATAGCTTTCAGTTTCTTGGAAGCAAGAAAACATTATTAGTTACTTTTGTTATTGCCAGGAAAACTTTACCTAAATAGCTTACTGTTTAAATAGTAGGAAAAGAGCAACGTATTGCTAATCTACCTTCAATTTTTCACTTATACCCGATTTACACCAACAAAGCATGTTTAGCTCAGCCAGGTTTAACAAAATGAACGGTCAGCATTACAAAACTGAAAGAGTGAAATTTTACATTGGGTTCAAGTAAGCTCTATTTTGTGATTTCATTGTGCTAAATTTGAAGTTGACAAGCATCGATCAGTTAGCAACTTATATGAAGAAAGCAAATTTAAACTGTGTTTAACTAAACAGCCTTAAAAAGTGTTTTAGGTTTGGTGCGAATGGGGTATTACATAATTTGCACTTCAACTCAATGATTACTCATAGCAAGTTCAGTTCCTGAGAGTGATACCACGTTACTCTTCTGTAATCCATAATTTGCCAGGCTTAAACAGGTCGTGTTAGTTTCAAGCTGCTCTGGAGTGCAGGAATATTGCCCAGTCTCATCGTCCGCTTGGTTCTGTGTTTTTCGAGGAAAACATCCGGGACACCGCGGGCGAGATTTCATTTCTTCGATGACCGCCATGATAGCGCTTATTACACTGGAGACAATGCACAACGCAAACAAATAGTAAAACAAACCAAGGCCATAGTACATTGCAGAAATGGCTGCCTCTGTGTCACCTGGATCATTATTGTTTGCCCCATTTACAGAGCTGTTTAGAGTTAATTCCTTAATCCTCTGGGGTTTCCGAATTACGTAGTCGCCAAAACCGATTGTACTTAATGTTATAAACCAGAAATACACGCCTTCAACTAGGGACCAGTTTAAAAGATGCTTGACAAACACAGCACTTGCAACAATCAATGATACCATTATTGCAAACAATATTGCAGCACTCTTGGCCTTCATCTGTTTTGGTTCCGACCTCTTGAGAATTTTCTTCTCGAACTTTGTAACAATTATGGTAACCCAATTTGAAATGAGTTCACCGACAGATTTTAACGCGAGCAAGGTGATGGGAATCCCAAATAACGAGACGAAGATGCACAACATCTGACCAGCGGGTGTCTGAGGAGTGATCCATCCATAACCTGCAGAAAGAAAGATGAATAACTCTTGGGGGTCGAGCGCCATATACCAAGTAAACAAAGAACACAGCAGTGGGGCCTAGCCCTTAAACAATACCACAATAGACTTCACAAAATAGAACGACACAATAGTGCATATATTTCATATATTGACTTGGTATATGGAGCATCACCCTAACTCGGTGAACGATGAATGAAATTGATGAATTTCCTCTGCTTTAAAGTGGGAGGCGAAAAATTGAACAGACTTGAATCAGCAACTTGGGTTACCCGTTGAACTTTTTGCGTTCTAAACACCCTTGTCAAACACAATTGGTTTTATTACCCTCTCCGAGAAGAAGCAAATCAAGCCATTGTTTTCACGTCAGTCGGCGCGCAGTGCAAGCTATGCGACCGCGCTCTCCACGTGTCAATATATGCAGAATTACAATAATAACAATAACAGGAGCCCATGTAATATTAATTATAATATTAATAATAATAATAATAATAATAATAATGATAATAAATATTATGTCGTATGCTGCCTTACCAATTGTAGTCAACGTATGGCAGACAAAGAAAATTGCAGCAGAATAAGTCCACTCTGGTTTAGGTTCACTCAAGGCCTCATACGCTGTATTGGAAATGTTATTAAACTCCTCGATGCTCATGTTATATTTAGATGCCAGGAACCCATACAGAGAATATAGTAGCTGATATTTTTCCATTTTCCCATCTTTCTTCGAATGTTCTACGATAATAAATAACCAGGCGCTAAACAAGACCCATAATATCGTGCCAAGAGTCCGAAGAAACGCTGCTTTGATAAGCGGGTCCATCTTACAGTTGCTCCAGGTGAACTAAAAATTAAAAAAAAAAAAACAAATAAATAATCCTAATATTGCCATATGAGCTAATCTTAATACTGCCGCATGAGCTCTGGAGAAAAACAGTGAAGCCTGTATTATAAGACACTATTTTAAGAGGCAGGTGTCACTTGGCATGATTTTCAATGTCTCCAGGATTTTATACGTTATTAATGAGGTATTTTTAAAATTCATATCTATGCCTCCAAACGTTTGGAATCACCTTACTAATACTGTTTACATTAATCACTTCAGTGGCGTATAATTATAAAACGACGATTTTAAATTTATAAGACATGTTTCGGCAGAAGCGTCTGCCTGTAATAGGCGAGTTCATTGTGAAGTGCATGATTCTTTGCATCTTAAATTTGAACCCTCGCCTGATTTTTGATGGTGAAAAGCCCTTTTTACGGATGCTCAATAAAGTGTATGTATGTAAATACATATAAAATTCCCTTTAATTTATGGTAATAATACAAGATATACATCTTTAAATATGAATTATTAGAAACCTCGCTTTCTTCAAGCTCTTTTGTATATGTACTCATTAGCACAAAGAAAACGAGGCCGAGTAGCGTTATCATTGTAAAACCGCTCGGCTCTATTTCAGACTCATAATCATGTAATACTAATCTTACAAGTTTTTATAACAAGCAGCTTTTATAACAAGATAATCAGGCAGGATGCTAGTATTACGCAGGAAGAAATAAAAAATAAAACAAGATTGTGCAATCAAGGAAAAAGATCTACCTTATTACATGAAATTTTCGTAACACTGTAATTTTAAAATATCGCCAAGTACGCGAACCTAAGAGACTGATTATGTTCATTTTTAAAGAAAGAATACTTTTATTACCAATAAAACTGTTATGCAGGAAGTTTCAAACGTTTCTGTTAAAAGATTCCAATCCGACCTCCGTCGGAAATGCAGCTACGAAGACATCCGCGCCATTTCAAATAAGGAATCGCTGTGTTTTTGCTGGTGTTTATGTTTACATGTAATAGGTTCGTTTTACCTAAATTCAAGAAATATGAGTCAAATGCTGAATTATAATCACACTACAATATCAGGAAACTAATGACCAAACTTGTAATGTTAATAAAATCGCGAAATTAAACTGATTTGGGATGTACCGATTATCGCAAAATCGCGAAAATAAATTTGTGTCGCGAGTTGTATGATATGATTTGATATGACGCGAGTGAGAGGACAAGCAATATACGAACCGCTCTGATTTGGAGAAACTGCTGGGCCAGCTTAACTCCTTTCGTAAAGAAGTACTTGCCTTTTACGGTAGACAACAAAATGAATCTCTTGTACCTTTTGAATAATAAGAATCTCACGGATCTTTGTATAAAGAAACACACACGGGCCAGTATACTTGATTTTCAGTTTCACACCTTGGCGTCTCAGGACTGCCTGGATTAATTGTATTCTTGAGCTTACAAAATTTGAAGCAATTCCAGTTACTTCACAGCCAGGGAAAAACAGTTGTGAAGCAGTTGAAAAACAGTTTTCGTCGTCCCATTCATAAATGTCATCGTAATAACATCGACAATAACAAAAGAGGACGCTTATGTCAAAACTTGTTTGAATTACCTTAGCTTATGCTGGCAAAAGAGGTGACATACTAATAAACAAGAGTATTTAGTGAAAAGACAAGGACCCAGTTCCTGCTTTGCAGAAAGATAGATAACGTAAATTATAAACTATCTTGCCATGGTTGTTCGTAGCAATATCATTGGTAAAACAGACCGCTATTTAGCTCTAGATAGAAACGGGAAACCCACAGGGGGTACTCTCATTAGACATGACCGGGGGGGGGGGGGGGTTCCGACAGAGCTTCATGTTGCAAACCCCAAAAAATACACGAGCCTGAAATTTTAGACCCAAAAAAATTCCTGGCATCAAAATTTCCTACCCAAAAAAATACAAGACTTGAATACCTCAATACCGATTTATTCGATCAAACAGACTCTTCTAATGCATGATTTTCCACGATGCTGAAAATTCGAATGAATATTTTCTGATCCACCGATCGCAACAATTTCGCTAGGAGATGTGATCCAAAAAATACGTGTAAAAATACATGACAGATCTCTTGACCCAAAAATATACCGAGTGTGTAAATTTTCAACCCAAAATAATGTGTCGGACCTCCCCGTCATGTATACTGCGAGTATCCCCTGGGGAGAAAAGTAATAATTTACTAAGGCAGAAAAACACCAATGAGGTGATACCAAACCAAAAGGGAACAAGGGTGGTTTAGGATGGAGAAGATTGAGACGGATTACAAATGACGAATTTGAAAAATTGAGGCTAAATTTTCACAATGCACAAACCGTGACGTAGCTTAGTCACCATGAATAGAAGCCATCTTTGGTAATGGATAAAATTGCCTCAGTTCAAAGTTTTTGGTTGCCAAGGTAGAAAAACACCAAAGATGTAACATGAAACTGAGAAACTGATCCAGGATGGCTTTGAATGAGGAAGATTGATAAGAATTTTAATTGACAAATTTGAAAACTCTGGAGCCCATCACTGGAAAACTTTATAGCTATACCTTATAGCTAGTGTCTCATCCGTGACAGAGCTTCTTTAGCAAAGGTTTCAAAGCCTCGAAAGAAGTGGATCTTTTCCTTTGATTACAAAATCTCATTTTTTTATTGCGTAATATTATCAACTTGCCTGATTCACCTTGTTATGTAAACTGTCTTCTATAACCTGATTATGACCCTGCCTAGAGCCCAAGTATTGCATTACTCCATCTGTTTTTTTTTTGGTCTCGTTTTCCGTTTATGTTTTATTCCGATGGTTTTGTATTTTTTTGCTCATTAGCATTTGCTAGCTGCGTCTCGTGTAATAATTATACTGAAGAAAGCAAAGTGTCTGCCCAAAGTTGTCTGCTAAATTCAAACTTCTCGTTTATATCTGAAAGTATTTAGACTTTCCACCGGTCTAGACATTGCATAAAACGAAATAAACACCATTAGCGCTGACTGGCTGAGTGGCTTGCCGTAACCACTCAGTTATTTAAGTGTTTATATTTACCAGCTTACATTACCTGTTGCCGCAAGAATTTACGTCCATAGGTAGATCAACCTTACTGGGATTGGATATGAATTCATCCGAAGTCTCTTTTAATGGTGAGGCGAGGCGTTTGGACCGCTCTTCCGTTATTATCAATTGGATAACCTGGAAACACGCTGCACTGATAATTTCTGAGTCTAAGTGCGAAACCATTGTTATGAAAATGTGTTTTACCTGCATCTTCATTCTCGTGCAAAAGGAGCTCGTTTCCATATGAATATAGTTTCGCACTTAGACTCGTTTTGAAATAAAACAGATGGAAAAGGGAACTTCGGAAATGGCCAATTGAGTCAAAGTTCAGCGACTAATCTAAAGCTTCTTTTGTTTTATTCCCCTCATTCTCTACTTCCTTCCTTAGTTTAAGTGTAATTCGGAACTTGCTTATTTCAATGTCAAAAACAAACAATTAACATTTAAATTTATTAAGAGAGAGAACTTTTGGCTGCAGAAGATGTTCCTTTATGCGCGCAGTGGGCAAACACATTGGTCAGATTATTTGCAATCAATAATATATGAGCAATGCTAAATATATATTGATTTAAAACGTCATGAAAAAGGTATTATTACTATAAGTTCGTTATTTTATTATTGTAAAGAGACAAATTCAAAGTTTACTCCATCGCTTGAAATACAAATATATTGATACGAATACCAAATCGCAACATTAAAATAAGAGAGCGTAAAAGAGGCCTAGGTCTTTGTCCCAAAGAATTGCTCTAATTAAGTTCAGTTACTGAGAGTGATACCATGTTTTCCTTCTGGAAACCATAATTTTCCATGCTTAAATAAGTCATGTTAGTTTCATGCTGCTCTCGAGTGTAGGAGTTTTGCTCGTCATCATTGTCCACGTGGTTCTGGGTTTTTCCAGGAACACATCCGGGACACCGAGGGCGACATTTTCTTTCTTCGATGGCTGCCATGATGGAGTTTAGTACACTGGAGACGATGCACAAAGCAAATATGGTATAAAACGTACCGAATAGGTCAAAGAAAATTATCGCGGAAGTGGCTGCTGCTTCTTCGTCACCTGAATCGTTCTTGTTTTCTTGATTTACAGAGCTTTTAAGTGTTAATTTCTTGATCCTTTGAGGTTGCCGGAGAACATAGTCCCCAAAACCAATTGTAGTAAATGTTATAAACCAGAAGTACACTCCTTCCACGACTGACCAACCTGTAAGATGCTTTAGTAACAAGGCATTTAAAACAATCAAAAACGTCATTATCGAAAACAAGACCACAGCACTCTTCGTCTTCATATGTTTTGGCTCCGTCCTTTTGAAAATTTTCTTTTCAAATTTCGTGACAATTGTGTTAACCCATTTGGCAATGAGTTCGCCGACGGATTTAAACGTGAGCAATGTGATGGGAATCCCGAGTAAAGAGACGAAGATGCACAATATCTGGCCAGTGGGTGTATGAGGAGTGATGTATCCATAACCTGTTGAAAACAGACGAATAATTTAACTTTGACTGCAAGCTTGATTAATTTCTTCTGCTTTGCAGTGAGAGGCGTAGCCTGTGAGAGCAGGTGATTTCGACAGGGTGAAACGAGAGTCGAAAAAATTGTCTGCTCTCGCAGGATATGAGAGGCGAAAATTGACACATTTTTGGCTTAGCAATGGGTTTACTTTCGGAACTTTCCAGTGCCCATATGGACTGTTGGCAATTGTCTTATTTCGCCATCTGACAGCTGATTTATTATCGGAAGAAACATTTAATACATAAATGACTGACTGAAGAGCATTGAGAACTATTTAGGATGTTTTGCCTCTTCAGAGATTTCGTAAACCAGCTGCATTGTAATTTTTGTGGGAGAGAAAAAATCTGAAAGAAAGCCACGCTTTAATTCCCAAAGTGAATCTATTCTGTTTCACAAGAAGATTCCAAAGGGGAGGCTGATTCGGCCGAAACTCATTTCCCAGCCAATTTTTTCCTAGATCCCAATTCCATTCCTATTTTTTGATATAATTGTGGTTCCTAGTCCCAGTGATCCAGATTCCAATCTTCTAGTGAAAGAATAGGAAAATCCCAATTCTCATTTTACCGTTCAACCCCTTCTCACTACAATTTTATCTGTTGTTTTTTTCGTTTTTAACTTCAACCAAAATCCTAAAATAGCTCTTTCGGCATACTGTACCCCGTTTATTGCCCTCCATCCGACTGAAGGTTATACAAGCACCGTCGATCACAACCGGTGGGATATTTTGTAAAGAACGCTTCTTTAATTGGCAAATACGTTTTCGTTTTAGATCGCACAGTAATGAGGTATCCAGCTCATTGTGTTTCTTTTAAGGTCTTTTAACAGTATTTTTTCTTACCAACTGTGGTGAGAGCTTGAAAAACGAAATCAACTGCAGCATCGTACGTCCACTGTGGGTTTGGTTCGCTCAAGGCCTCATGTGCTATACTGGAAACGTTATTAAACTCTTCGATGCTCATGTTATATTTAGATGCCAAGAACTCGTACAAAGAACGTAGCAGCTGATGTTTCTCCTTTCTGTCATCTTTTCCAGTGTGCTCTACTATAACAAATAACCAGGCACTGAGTGAGGCCCATGGGCCTTAATCACACGGCGGCCATGTTGAGTCCCAAGGGATTGAAAACTTTTGTTTTGCCACGCGGGAACTCGTTTCCAAACATTTCAACTCGAGGCTCGGGGTACGAAATCTATTGTCTATGGCCAACATGGCCGCCTCGCGAATAAGGCCCATAGTAAGAAGGCAAGAGTCCGAAGAAACACTGTTTTTATTAGTGGGTCCATCTTCAAATCTTCACACCTGCACCATGCAGTAGAACTGGAAGTATAAACAAATAGCCCTAATATGGATATGATTGCCGCATGACTTTGGGGTAAAACATGCTGAAATTCACATTAAAGACAATACTGAACATGCTGTGTGATTTTTTCCGCATGAGGTCTGAAGACTGCGGGATATTAGATAATTACTTCAGTCGTTATCTATAAACCTACTCCCTTATAATATTATCTTCTATTTTCTCAAAACAATTTTGGTGCGGAGGTAGATCAAGAATTGCAAGATTAAAGATTAAAGATTTGAATTCCATCTAACTTCACAGGGAAGCATTGATGTTTTTCCTTCAAAATCGTTTCTGATTTGATATTGAAAAACTCCACACGACTCAACGGCGACTTTTTTTATGATTTTAGAACAATCAGCTGGCTGACCGTCAATTATTATTTATTTTTATTTTTCCCTCTCCTTTGTAATTTTTGATATAAGTCCTGCTGTGATACTCATACTCATACTCAATTTTTCTTGGACAAGTCCGTCCAAGGGGGAAAGGCGCAGCGAGGTTATCCCTATGTTAAGCACCAACCCGTGACAAGGCCAGACCACAACACCGGGAACCTCGTTCCCTACTCTTTGCGAGAAGTGCGTAGGTTCTTTAACGTCCCCTGCTTACAGCAACACTGAAGATGCAGGAGACGGGACCTACGGTTTTTCGTCCTTATCCGAGAAGACAAGAAGGTCTAACCATTTGCAGATGTCATAGCAAAGGCAGCACCTTCTCCTCAGTTATTTTAAGACCCTGAGTGTTGGTCCGGTCTGGGGATCGAATTCGAGACCTTCCGCACAACAGTCCGGCGCTCTACCAACTCAGCTAACCAGGCGGCGGGTAACCCCCTTCACAGGACTCCCCCTTATGTAGATGTAGATGTATACCGCACGTACGTTGGGCTCCACTCAAGCCCGGGGTTGGGAACTCCCTTAAATTTTTGATTGGTGTGGGCCGCGAAGGTACTTAAACCCTGATCCTATTTAAGGATAAAGCAAACGGAATTTGATACCCTATTTAGGACCAAACCCGAAAAATGACACCCTTTTCAAGGAAAAAAACAAAAACTAAGAAAGGTGTAAATGGGTCAACATTTTGTCGTTCCGCAACGTTTTCAGTTTGACAGACCGTTTCTTTTTCGTTTAGCGTGTTCTTTACGCACACCGTGAAGAATCGCGGCACATACCTATATAGCCCATATATGGGAGTACACTCCCCCCCCCCCCCCCCCTGGCCGCTCAAAACGGTCTTATCCACCTGCATATTTGGCACACAAGTGTTTTAAAGGGTGGCCGTTTTTCAGTAGTTTTAAAGTTGATGGTGAACATTGTGTCAGAATTCTGAAAAATATGGCTTTCATTTAACTTTCACATTTCAATCTCATGAGTTTGAAGTTAGTTTGAAATGGTCATCAACGCTTTAAAAAATGAAAAACGCGATACAAAAGGTTGCATATTGATAAAGATGTCATCATCAACTATTAGTCCATTTTGGTTTTGTGTTAATTAATATATATTTCACAATTATAGAAAGGGGCAGACCTGCACCAGTCCAAAACGGCTCTGTGATTGGCCAGATAGAAAGTCGCTGATTGTGATAGAAAGTCGCTCGTGTGACCTTTCAAATAGCATTCGTTTGGGATCCGGATTTCGATTTCCCAAAAAACACAAAATCCATAAACCAATTCTCGCTTACCAAAATCCGTCTCCGCGGAGGATTTCAATTAGGAAATCCAAACTTGGATTTCATGGATTTGGCATTTGTGTTTTTTCTTTTAATTGTGGGGTTAGGGGGTGGGAAATCCGAAAAAGGGTTTGCAAAACGGTTCTCGTGAATAGCGGTCTATGATATTCCAACTGCGTGCGCAATCCAGTACGGAGCATTACTCAGCCATGACAGCACACAACTGTTGTTTTGCAAACAAATTTCGTTTAATTCGAGGCTTAATGAGCAGGAAAATAGCTTTGCGCGTGTATTGGAACTCTTTGCTGTCTTCTGAAAAACAAGAATGCCAAACGCTGCATTTGCGTACGTGAACCGACGACCGCAAATTTTTCGACTGTTTGTTTGGAACTGAACGTCAACTTGACTTCAATTTCACAATAGACCAATTCCGATATATTCAAATTCTAACATGACGCCGAGGCTTGGGGGAATAAAACAAAAGAAATTACTTATTCATCCCTAAGCCTCGATACAAAATCTTTTGTTTTATTTTATTAATTATTGTTCTAGAGTTTTACGGCTTTCCGTGTTTCCTTGGTGAAGAGAAAGGCCGCAGACTGCCATATGTTGCTTAGAATGATTTGGGAGATTGAAGTGTCTCGCGACCGGTTTCGATGCATTTTTGTCGTCTTTCTCTACGTCACGAAGGTGAAACAGGGAGACGACACATCGGCGAAACAGGGAGACGACTTGGCGACCGATTCCGAGAACAGCCGTAAAACTCTAGAACAAAAATTTATTTTTCAAATCGGCACTCTTAACCCTCACGGTATCAACGAACGCTTTTCATTCAACTAATTTATTCCGTTGTTTTCACGTTACCAGGCACCAGCCAATAGCGAAGCTCCATCTTTCTGTATATAAAAACACACGACGCACAATTCCTTGGTTCGCTCCGACGAAGGGCTAACGCTCGAAACGTCAGCTCTTGAATCTCTTTACGGTGGCCAATTGACATTATCAACCCAGTTGATAAAACCAAATTACAAATTCATCAATTACTAGCTTTCGCGTAATTAGACCAGGCACTAAATCGAAAGCTGGGTTTTATTTAAATATTCAAAACTAAGTAAATTTAAGAGAGCATGGACAGATCCATTCCTTGCAGACGATCTGTTCAATTTTTGAACCCAGACGTTACATGTAAGCTACTTGAGTTTCATCAATCAGTCTTATGAAGCGGAAAATCTTTATGAATAACGTACTATATAGTTGGTCAAAAAGTACCTGACAGAGCAGTGCGGAATGAAGTATTTTGTCTATGAGCGTTTGACACGCATAACGTCTTTTGAATGATTCTGAAAACATTGAGACGTAGCGGGCTTCTTAAAGAAGGTACACTACAGTTTTCCTTTTAATTAATTTAATTTTAACGCTTAAAATGTTGTTTACTGGAGCTAAAATATAAGATCCACGCGAACAGGAAAGAAAAACTCGTGTTAAAGCTATTGAGTTCAGGTGTTTCTGTAATTTGGGTTAAACTTTAAAGATAACGTTGTTATATTTTCTGCGCCGTTGATGTCATTTAAAAATTGTCATATATTGCATTCGGTCTGGTCTGTATACAAGCTGTTCCCTCTTCTTTGTTTAAATGATAATTTTCGGTGTGTTTGCAACTCTCCGACGCTACCTTCTTGACAGCTTCACAATCGGTACGATTCACGTTTTAACATTTTCACAATGCTTTTTCGTATCTTTAATACCTGAAATCATCTGCATGTATTACTGCAGACAGTTGAAAGCCTGTATATTGTTGCTGTATAAATATAAACTTTCGTGAGTGTTGCCACACACAGGAATGCCTTAACCACCTGTTTGTCTTCGTCAACATGTTGCTGCCAGTTTTAATCCTATGGCGGAATAAATGGCTGGGCTTCAACTGAGCAAAATTTTCAATGTAAATATTCGAATTTAGTCCCAGAATTCAGTCAATAATATCAGTGACCAACGCAGAGCCCGATTAATACATGTAGGTCTAATAATGTGTTACAAAGGAACGTGTTAAATGTGACAGTGGTATTCACGAGAACATAACTATTACTGTTGTGTCCTATTTTTAACAACGAACTCTGTGAAGGACGACAAATTTTGAAAAGTTTGATAGCCCACATTTTTTCAAGTTTGTCAATTACAATCCAATCCCCATCTTCCCCATTCGAAACTTTTCTTGTTTCTCCTCAGTTTGTTGTAACCTCTTTGGCCACGGTGTTTTTCTAACCTTCCTATGATTGGCAGGCAAGTTTATACATTACTAAAGTCGACTTCATTCATAGAAACTAAGGTCCTTTCATATATAAAGGCAAATTCTTGACAGGAAGGATTTGTTTGTCGATATCGTCTAAACTTACCTCTCATACTGGAAACAAATAAATAAATAATCCGTCAGAAAACCTCTTTGTCTTAAAACGAATAGGTACGGCTCTTGTGTGTTCTTGTTTTCCGATTATGCCTGGCACCTGGTGCTTCCACTGAAAGAAACGCTAATCCCACAGGCCAATCATTAACAAGCAGAACGAATATGATATTTCTGTATGACGATGTTTAATTTCTTGTTGCCAAGGGATAAAAAATAACCTCATAATGAACTTGCAGTTTATGCATGAAAATCATGCAACTTGTGCAAATTGCCAATCACTTGTTACTTTGAAATGATCGTCTTTGGAATACGAGAAAGGCTTTGATATGAAAACCAAACTTGCTATATATAATTCTTAAGGTACAAAGGGGTGAAAGAGAAAATTTATGACAAATTGTTTGGAACAAAATATTTGAATTTTCTAAAATGTTGAAACACGAAATTTGAACTATATAGGTGTATTCGTATTTAAGGGAACCACATCGTGTGACCAACGATAAAGGAAGCTATCGTTTCATCTGACATTAAATTCTTTGTTTTCTTTGCGCCAACGCCACGTCTCAATTCCGTGCCTTGCCTAGAATGGTTAGAGCACCAAGTTGGCGTTCTAACCATTCTAGACTACTTTTTTAACATCGGAAACAGTTGTATCTCTTTTAGTTATGAGCGTTTCAAGGTAAAATTTCGGGTGTTGTTAACTCTTGTTAACAGATTGATGTCATGGGTGACAAATTGCTACTTAATTTGGCGCAAAATTGCAGCGTTAAGGTGGGACTACACCTAAAATTTGACTACAAACTGCAATTTTTGTTTCTGGAGAAATCTGAAACTTCAGGCATAGATGAAAGCCATGGCGTGAGTTTTTAAGACTAATTTGCTTTATTTTGTTGCCTACGATAAGTTTTCTACAAGCTAGTAAACATTACTTTTTGGTTACCATGGCAACGCAACTTAGCATCTTTCAGTTTTGCTCCAATTTGAAGCTCGAAAGTCCATCCAATTCCTAGAATTTCCTTAGTATTTTCAAGAGGAAGCTATATAACGCCTTATATGAAATTTTGCCAGTCGGAGGGGGCATGGGATTGAAAGCTGGCGTGTTTTAACTGTGGAGGTACTGTGAGAGCGAGATTCGAGTTTTATATCGGCGAAGTTTTTGTCTAAAATGCCAGGAGGAAAGAAGAAAACTGTATATAGAAGAAAGCGGAAAGGAAAGCCTTTTACTGGAGTGCAGAGATACGCAAAGAAAGCGAAGAAAATGGCGCGTGCGGATAGAGAAGAAGTCACAAACTCAGCGTCGAGTTCACCGCGTGATGAGGATCTGTCAGATGTCGAAAGTCTGGAAAGTGCTTCCATCAGTGCTTCGAGACTCAAAATGAGAACAGAAGATTCACCAGATAGCTCATCAAAGTTTTGTGATGTAAAAGATTTTCAGGGAGAGGGATACAGACTTGTAGACCTCAAGAAATTAAATGCCACATTGTCTGAAGCACATGTGTGCGAGGAAGGTGAGAAAACATATAAGTAAACATCTGTTTTGCTATTAACCTTTTCTTTACTGTTCATGTCTCGTAGCATATGTTAGTAACAGTGTGCCGTTTTTATTTTTTTCTCTAAGAATGTTTATTTTTACTTTTCTTCAGTACTATCTTAATTGTTTTCATTGATTAAATATTACAGTTGTAACTGTCTGTTGTGTGGTACGTGGTGAATAAATATTGTGACTCATAAACATGTATGAGAATGCACAAAATAACTTTAGTCCATCTGTTATTATGTTCTAGGGAGTTTAACTCTGAAGGAGAATTCTTCTGGGAGAAATGGGCTAATGGCAGACCTTTCTGTGGAGTGTAGCTGCTGCCTTGAAGCTACACCATTGAAAACATCAGATACAATAACAAAGAGAGGGCAATCTTTTGACGTAAATCGTCGTGTAGTCTATCATTCGCTGGAGACAGGAGGTGGCTATGAAGCGCTAGCAACCTTTTGCAGCATCATGAACATGCCATGTATGTCACTAACTGCTTATTACAAACAAGTAGACACAATACTTGAGGCTTTAGAAGCTGAAGCCAAAGATGAAATGACACAGGCGGGGATAAGAGTTCGCGAGTACATCCTGAAGGAAAGTGGAGATGAAGTCAGTGATGATGTAGTCGATGCAGCCGTTTCATTTGATGGCACATGGGCGAAAAGGGGGTTTACTTCTCTGACTGGAGTTGTTTTTGTTATATCTGTAGACATTGGAGAGGTTCTTGACTATCATGTCCTTTCAAAAGAATGCCGAAAATGTACCATGAAAAGGTCTCAGTGTCAAACTGACGAGGAGTTTGAAACATGGCAGGTTGAGCATCTTGCTTCCAATGAGTGTGACATTAATTTTAATGGAAGCTCACCTGCAATGGAAGCTGAGGGTGCCAGAGTTGTTTGGAGTAGATCTGTGGAACTGCATAAAATAAGGTATAAATGGATGGTTTCTGACGGAGACAGTAAGGCGTTCAATAATGTAGAGAATATATATGGCGATGACTGCAAGGTGGAGAAGCTGGATTGTGTTGGACATGTGCAAAAACGCATGGGCAAGCACCTACTAAATCTTAAAGCAAGAACCAAAGGAAAACTTGAAGATGGCAAACCCATTGGAGGACAGGGTCGACTTTCTGAGAGCCGCATCAAACGCCTTCAGAAGTATTATGGTCTGGCCATTAGACAAAACACCCTAACTAAAGCAAACCCAACAGAAAGAGAGGTTGATGTTGCTGTTTACACCATGAAGAAAAATATCATTGCCATCCTCCACCACAGTGTTCAGTCACAAGATGCTGCTAAACAACATCGCTTCTGCCCTGTTGGTGAGGATTCGTGGTGTAAATGGCAACAAGATTATGCCACTGGAACAAATACTTATGAGCCAGGTGACTGTTTGCCTGAAGTGTTCTTTGAACTGCTGAAGCCAACATTCATGACACTTAGTGAAACTAAGCTGCTCCAAAGGTGTGTGCGTGGTGCCACCCAAAATCGTAACGAATGCATCAATGGACTGGTGTGGGCACGCTGCCCAAAACACAAGCATCATTGTGCAAAGGTGATTAGATGTGCAGTTGCTTCTACTGTGTGCCATTTCCATAGTGGAGCTGCCAGCAGAGCAAGAATAATGCAGAGACTGGCAATTTCAGCAGGGGATTACACTCAGAAGGCCTCAGAAAAGAAGGACAAGAGGCGGTTGAGAAAATCAGACCTTCAGACCTCTGCTAAAGAAAAGAAGCGCCGTCAAGGAGAGCAAATGAGGCGCACGCGCAGAGAAGATGCCCTACGGGAGGCTGATGGCAATACCTATGAACCTGGAGGCTTCTAAGTGGCTGAAATAAACATTTGCTATGATATTGGATAGTTCATAGCCATGCAAATTTGTGCAGACAGTCTTTGTTTTAGCTTTTTAACTTTAATCGCACTTTTCTCAGAATGTGCATTTTGCACATTCTAGAAAACATATCTCATAGAGGATTTAACCAATTGACTTGAAATTTTCAACATTTATTGCTTTCAAAGCATATCTGGGGATGAGCATAGGGTTTTTCTGTAGCTTCACTTTGTCAAAAGTTACAAAGAAAATTGTGATGGAAACTCGGCCCAAAAATTTTGCTCTACTTTAACTGGAGGCTGGAACCAAAGTTTTTTTAAAACTCTATGCTCATCCCCATCATTAGCCTATATACTATGTGCTTATAAAAACAAATCAGAGCTAGCTGCATTCCATAACAAGATTTCTTTTCTAGAGTACATGTGGGTTGTGCACAGTATGGGGTAACAATATTTTGCTGGTATCAGGTTACAAATAAACTGTGTGCAGAAATAATTTTGAAAAACGAAATCTGTGATTCATTAGCTTTTCAGTGATATATGGTTTTATATGGTTTTATTAAAAAACTGTGGATGTGACAAGTCCTTGAAAAAAAGGGGTCTTTTTTAGGTGTGATGATGATGCCTTTTATAACTCCGTCTCGGAGCATAGGCCACAGATAAAGCGCCCCCACCCTCCTCTGTCTCTGGCCTTCTGTTCAATCTGATTCCAGGTGTAGCCTTTCAGCTGGATGGTCCTTTCTGTGTCTCTTTTCCAAGTGTTTCGTGGTCTTCCTCGCCGCCTACTTCCCTGAGGGTTCCAGCCCAATGCTTGCCGCGCTATGCAGGTGTTTGATCTCCTAAGTATATGCCCGATCCATGTCCACTTTCTTTTCTTAATCTGTTCTTTGACGGGTAGTTGACCTGTAGTCTCCCACAGGGAAACATTGCTGATAGTATCTGGCCAGTAAATCTGGAGTATTCTGCGCAGACATCTGTTGATGAAGGTCTGAAGTTTTGACACGGTCTTCTCTGTCATTCTCCATGTTTCTGAACCATAGAGTAGCACGGGCTTAACATTTGAGTCGAATATTCTAATTTTAGTGGCTGTTGTTATTTCCCTCGATCTCCAGATGTTCCCTAGGATAATAAATGCGCTACGTGCTTTCCCTATCCTTGCCTGTACGTCCTCGTCTGTTCCTCCAGTGATGTTTATGACACCTACCTACCTTTTTTAGGTGTAGTCCCACCTTAATTTGTAATTTCACATGTAAACTTACAAAATTGCTATGGCAACGTTTGGTGCGAAATTTCTCGATTTAATTTATCTGCACGTTCATTGTCATGCAAAGCAAACTCATTTTCATATGAACAGTTTCGCGTTTAGACTCGTTTTGAAACAGAGGGAAGAGGGAACTCCAAAATGGCCTATTAAATTCAGTGTACGTAATATAAGCCGACGTGCTCCATAATCTAATGGAGTACGCTGATAGAGTGAACAAATCGCTTCACGATGCTTATTTTTCTGGTGCGGGGTTTTACTGACTTGGTAGCTCATTTTCAAACAAAATAAATAGGCCATTTAATTTCCGAGTTCTCCTTAACCTCTGTTTAAAACGAGTCTACACACGAAACCATTCATATGAAAATGAATTTGCTTTGCGTGAAAATGATCATGCACGTGAAACACATTTTCGTATGAATGATTTTGCACTTAGACTCGTTTTGAAACAGAGACAAGAGATCTCGAAATGGCCTATTGAAATACGTGCTTGAAAGCTACATCTATAAGCTTCTTGTGGCAGAACTTCATGTCAACATTATATTCTTAGAATTATTTCTAAGCCTTTTGTAATGTTCTTGTCTCTTAATTTGCCTTTGTGTCAAGATAAACTTTTAGCTACTTGGATGCAAGACATCCCCACTTTTGTAAAAAAAATCAGAAAATGGAAGCTTTTGACATATTTAAACTGTAAGAAGTATATGAATTTAACTAAAAATATTGCCAGCTATTGTAATACGTCCAAGGGGGATTTGAAATATTTTATATGCACAGGTTTAGGTGACAGAGTCAGTCGAACATCAACTCAGTAGGTATATTTAACAATTATTCCACGACCGCACGTTGGATATGACAGCGGAAATGGCAGATAGTGGTAATGGTAATCCAACAAGCGTGAGTGGAATAATTGTTTTATTAAAAACGCTCACAAAACATCATAAGTCCTTTTCCAGTTATCGTTACCGCAGTGCTAACTATACTTCGCTGCGTAATTTGGTTGTTTTCCTATTTCATAAACATGGACCTTATGAGTTGGAAATCTGAAATAAAATAGGCCACCAAAAAGGATAACATACAAAAACAATGAACTGTAAGAATATTCTCTAATAAATAAATACGAATTTATTAATAGTAAGTACAAAAAATGAATAGTTATAGCAAAATGATATGTGTACAAAGCGAAAAATAAGGAAAAGGAAAAAGAAGCAGAAATTCATCCCTAGAGAAAGAAAAGGTAGATAAAAAGAGACCGCAAGGGGGCTGGAACCAATGAAGTCGACTTTGCGTCGTGTGCTAGGGGTACAAGTAAGTATTAAACGCTAAGCACAGCGGTCTCAAGTAAGTCGTGGCAGCAGTGAGAAACGAAGTTGAACCGTGTAAATGGTCGTAAATAATTCGTTGCTGAGGTTTTAGCTAGACGTTCTCCCCTGTTTATAATTCATTTTCCCAGTTCAGTGGCTCATAGCCACTTTGATTATTTTTTGAGCTGACCCGCACGCTTGCCATTTTGTAGATCATGGTATAAAACTCATGAATTGCATTATCCAATGATCTAAAACTTGTCATCATTGACTGCTCCCCTTAATCTCAGTTACTGAGAGTTATGCCATGTTGTCATTCTTTGATCCATAATTTTCCATGTTCAAATGCGTCAAGTTAGTTTCACGCTGCTCTATCGTGTCAGTATATTGCCCGTCTTCATTTTCCGCGCGTCTCTGGGTTATTAGATGAATACATCCGAGACACCGAGGGCGACCTTTTCTTTCTTCGATGGCCGCCATGATGGAGTTTATTACGCTGGAGACAATGCACAAACCCAATGTATAGTAAAACATAAAGGAAAGACCAAGGAGTATAAAAGAAGTGGAATCCTGTGCATCTACTGATCCATTCTCGTTTCCACGATCTTCAGAGGCATTTAGAGATAGCTGAATTATCCTTTCGGGTTGTTGAAGAACGTAGTCACCAAACCCGATTGTGGTGAATGAAATGAACCAAAAATACACTCCTTCGACGAAAGACCAGTGGGGGAATCGAAACACCAGGCCGTTTACTACAATTAATAACACCATTACCGAAAACAAGATCACGGCACTCTTAGTTTTCATCTGTTTTGGCTCTGTCCTCTTGAGGATTCTCTTTTCAAATTTCATGACAATTGTGTTAACCCATTTGGGAATCAGTTCACCGACGGATTTAAACGCGAGCATTGCGATGGGAATCCCGAGTAAAGAGAGGAAGATGCACAATATCTGGCCAGTGGGTGTTTGAGGAGTGATGTATCCATAACCTGTAGAAAACAAGCCAAAACATGATTCGAACGGAAGAGACGATTTACTGACACTTTAACTAAATACGATGTTCTTACTAGACTAATGTTTTATGACCCTTTAGTTATCGCAAAGAAGAGTGAACTGGACTGTAATTGCATCTGTAGTTTTTGTTTTATCTGGCTTACAACGAAAAGGCCAAATAACTCTTTGGGTAAACATGACTCTGTTTACTAGGTTTCTGTCCGGTTCAAGGTTTGACACTCGCTGATGACAACCGGTGGAATAATTTGCAACGAACGGCCCAATTTTTAACCGTCCGTCGTGCTTAATAATCATTTTGGAGATTTTGCTCGCGCCTGAAAATGTATTCAACTGATTGCGTTTAGATTATTTTAGCAGGATTTTCATTACCAATTGTGGTGAGAACTTGAAAGACGAAATCAACCGCAGCATAGTAAGTCCAGCGTCGTTTTGGTTCGCTCAAGGCCTCATGTGCTATGTTCGAGATGTTATTAAACTCTTCGATGCTCATGTTATATTTAGATGCCAAGAACGCATACAAAGAACGTAGTAGCTGATATTTTTCCATTCTGTCGTCCTTTTCCGTATTCTCTACTATAACAAATAGCCAGGCACTGAGCGAGGCCCACAGTAAGAAGCCAAGAGTCCGTAGAAGCGCTGTTTTGAATAGCAAGTCCATCTTCAAGTCTTCACACCTGCATCAGCTGAACTAAAATTAAAAGAAAATGTAGTATTGCCGCATGAGTCCTGAACAAAAATGCTAAAATCTTAGGTTGTGCCGCAGCAGTTATGCCGTGTGATTTCTTACCGCGTGGATATCAGTTAGATAACTGCTTCTGTGTATCCTTCTCCCTTATTGTCACCTATAATTTTATCAAAACAGTTTCGATCCGTCGGTAAATCAAGATTGGCATGGTATGTTTCAACTTCACAGGGTTGCTTTGATGTTTATTTCTTGAAAATTTTGTTATGATTTTGGTACTGAGGTTCATGAATTTAGAGCCAACAGCTGGCTAATCAGCACTTAAGCCGCGCATTTAGTGTCGGTCTACCCGCTGCTAATTTCATACATTTGTTTTCAGTCGTTTCAGTATCAGGGATAATCGGCATAGCACAGCATTTGTCAATTAACTTTAGAATTGTTGTCACACTGATGAATTTAGCTGCTAGTTAAAGAAGCTACGTCACGATATTTCGAGTCATTTTCTGTGACGGACCAAATAGGCCTTTTGCATCAAACGGTCGACATGGTACAAAATCCGCCATGCTGGAGGTCAAGCTTATTATTATTCCCGCACTGGGACAGGCAAACAAAGCGTCCTGAGCCAGTCAAGCTTGACTTTTCTTTGTTTTGGATGTCCCAGTGCGGGAATAATAATAAGCCTGCCCTCTTGCATCGCGGATTTTGTACCATGTGACCGTTAAACCAATAAGTAACTAAGGAAGAAAAGCATCAAAGAGGTGATACTAAACCAAAAAGGAACAAGGATGGTCCAGATTACAAATGACGAATTTGAAAGCACAAACCGTGACGTAGATTGTTTATTGTAAAACAATATAATTTGGTTTTATCAACTGGGTTGATAATGTCAATTGGCCACCGTAAAGAGATTCAACAGCTGACGTTTCGAGCGTTAGCCCTCCGACGAAGGGCTAACGCTCGAAACGTCAGCTCTTGAATCTCTTTACGGTGGCCAATTGACATTATCAACCCAGTTGATAAAACCAAATTATATTGTTATACTTCCCACCGACGCAGCACCACAGTTTCTTTAGAAACTTACCCCTTCTGTTTATTGTAAACGCTGCATGAATTTCGTAATAAAAAGGAGACAAAGCGAAAGCTATAAACGGTCAAACAATGTTTATTTCAAGAATCGCCCTTTTGCAAATGTTAATTTTTCATATGAACTGGTCCATGCAGTTTGTGTACGTATTCATGTGATCTTCCAAAGAGTGTAATAAGTTATAATAGAAACGACTAACAGCAACAGAAAAGACAGATTGGATAGAATAACAGTTCCACAGAATTCCCTTATATTATGACGTCGCAGAAGGCAAGTCACCAACCTCGTTCCCAGGGTCTCTCTCTCTCTGCCTCCCTTGTCGTTGAGAAGAACATCTCCTCAACGACAACAAGAGAGGCAGAGAGAGAGAGAGACCCTGGGAACGAGGTTAGGCAAATGACATGAAATTCTTCATCGTCATTCATCGCTTTCGAATTCAAGTAATTAAACCTCTCCGGTGAATTTTGATTTGGTATATTTTAAACATTTCAAAGGATATATATATATATAGTTGAGTGAAATATGGATCTTCCATTCCCTTTGTTGTCAAGTTGCCTTCATTGAGTCTGTTGTATGAAAGAAGTCTTATTAAATACCACATAGTAGGTCAAATCCCACCTGGACTTGAGAAAAAGAAATATCGGATATAACCTGAGTGTTCGCCACGAAGACTGCAAAAATATAGTATTACTCTACGAAAATAAGAGATATTTCAGTTAATTTTAGAATCAATAAAATACAAACTAACCAACTAACATAACTATAAGTAGGAATCGTGAAATCCATTTACGACTTTTTCCGTATTTCAATGATAATATTGGGGACAAATTCATGGGCGAGATTTATAAATCTAGGTCTCAAAGTGTCTCAAAATAAAGACGACTTCATTAGCATCGAGAGTGGTATTCAAAACAAGATAACCTATTTGCGGCCATGTTCTATTCAATGTCCTGGCTATTAGCTTTAGATTTAGTTTAGTTCCCAAAGGAGGTTTACAGTTTTTCACCTCAATAGCATCCTTCGTTTAGAAACTAGCGCATTATGGCGGTGCTTAACATAAAGTGTCGGTCATGTTTGTCGTAAAAGGTATACTTATATTGTGCGTTTTTAGCCATTTGAGAAATCGAAGAAGTAGGAAAAGTGTTTATGGCATCCCCCTGAATTTTATTATTATTACTCAGGAAAAGGCATGCCTTGTTGTCAGCGGTAGCTCCGTTTGATGGGCCAAAATAAAAGACACGATGAACCTTTGTCTGGATAAACATTTGGCTATGGGTGAAGAACCCATAGCCGCTTTAATAATCAACGTTGTTTCGAAAAAATTACAATAACAATAATGGCAAATTCTATTCCATCAAAGACGAAGGCAATGAACCGCCAAAACCAATGTACTTATCCAGTACAAAAAGACAAGGGCTGAGGGAGGTGAAAAAAATTGCGATCAAAGCTTCCCTTCTTGACTCACACTAAGAGGAATGTCAGTGAAAGCACATGGTATCGAAGCCTAGAGGGTATAGTCCCCGCAGTCATTTTCCCCTCGCCGCATGCCCAACATTATAGCTAAAAATTAACAATGAGGGATGGCATAAACTTTTTATTGACAAGTCAATAATTCCTTTATGGCATCCCTCTGAATTTTATTATTATTATTATTATTACTCAGTAAAGGCAAGCCTTGTTGTCAGCGGTAGTTCCGTTTGATGGGCTAGAATAAAATATGGCGGCTCCTGTGGGCTCTATAAATTTTGGTAAAATGTTTCGACGAGTATGTGCGGTTTGGGGTAACGCACAGTCATAAAACTTGGAGAAATTATTTCTTTTGTTATGTCATATAAAATCTCTATTTCTTCATTTCATTGACTGAATGGTGTTAGATTTATTTTGTAGTTGCGTGACAGTAAAAACGATTTATTAACAATCTCGTAATCAGATGTGATGATACACAGGTGCCTCATAGACCCATTTCATAAACGGCTGCCAATTTTAACCTCGTTTTTTGCTGGTAAAACAAAGGAATTTTTACTTTTAAACGAGGTTGGAAGGGCTAATTTTATTTTTATTTTTTGTAGTTATTTGAGCCATCTATGAAGAAGGTGTATCATTTATTATTCTCTTCGGTTTTCATCCATTATTGCCATATTAAAAAAAACCGTCAACAAATTAATTAATTTGATGAATATGTTATGTTTTATACATGAGCCTCCGGTTCATGTTTCAAAAACTTTATCTTTTGTCGCTCATGTTATCACAATTAACGACAATGAACAAAATGAATTAATGCTCTTAGACTACGAGCAGTCCCTTTCTTCTTAGTCTGAAGAGCGCGGAGCGAAATGTTTTCGCTCCGCAATCGACGAACTAAGAAAAAAGGGACTGCTCGTAGTCTAATGCCCTCACTTAATGTCATTTACTGAGGGCGATCCTATGTTGTCCTTTGGAATTCAACATTTTCCACGCTCAAGTGTGTCATCTCTGCTTCATCCAGTTGTGGACTGTTACATTGTACATTGTCCACGTGGTTTTGCCGTTTACGAGGAACACATCCGGGACACCGAAGACGACAGCTCCGTTCTTCAAGATCCATAGCCGCCATGATGGAGTTTAACACACTTGACACAATGCACAGCCCCACTATTGATTGTAAGACAGTAGCTAGGTCATAGAAAATCGAAGCAGTAATTTCCTTTGCGTTAAGTGATTCATCTTTGTTCAGGTGATTTTCAGAGGTAACTATGAACTTTACAGATTGCTTGGCAATTTCGGGGTGAATAATAGTATAGTCGCCAAAACCGATTGTGGAAAGTGTCACAAAACAGAAGTACACTCCTTCGACGAATGTCCAATCTTCTGAAAT
Source organism: Blastomussa wellsi (assembly GCA_947652115.1). NCBI lineage: Eukaryota > Metazoa > Cnidaria > Anthozoa > Scleractinia > Plerogyridae > Blastomussa > Blastomussa wellsi. The sequence goes on along the minus strand of OX393562.1, from coordinate 20,819,816 downwards.
CATCGTTAACCAAGTGTATATCAATAGTGTCACCACCATTATTGAAAACAAGATCACTGCACTCTTAATTTCCACTTGCTTAGGTTCCTCTCTTTTAAGGATTTTCTTTTCGAACTTTGTGACAATTGTGTTGACCAATCTAGCGTTTAGTTCCCCGATGGATTTTAACGTGAGTAGTGTGATTGGAATGCCAAGTAAACAGGCGAAGATACACAATATCTGGCCAGCGGGTGTTTGAGGAGTAATGTGTCCATAACCTGCAAATCATAAATTATTCATAATCATCGAAGCGGCAAATTTGAACGCGAGCGGGCTCAGAATAAGAGAAGAAAGAGCCCAAATTGGCGTTGTAGCGAGAACAATAGCCATTATTGCTGATGATTCAGAAGTAGTTAAATTTGTTTGAAGTTTATTTTTTATGGATTTCTGTGGGAGTATTTTTCGTATCGGATTAATTTCACTGGCATTTTTCACCTTTCACCAAATTTTTTCTTAAGTTCAGGGCGTATTTTTGGTCTTGTCTGATTTGTATTCTAACGTGTATGCAGCCTATTTAGGTCAGTTAGCATATTTGTCTCACCTATTGTAGTTAAAGCTTGAAAGACGAAATCCACTGCGGCAAAATATTTCCACTGTGGTTTTGGGTGAATCAAGGCCTCGTGCGCGCGATTTGAAAAATTGTTAAATTCCTCGATGGTCATGTTATATTTAGATGCCATGGACTCGTACAAAGAGAGCAGCAGCTGATATTTTTCTTCCACATTATCTTTTTCGGTGTATTCAACCATAGAAAACAACCAAGCCATGAGTGAAGTCCATAATAGCAAGGCAAAACTCCGGAGGAGCACTGCTTTGATCAACGGGTCCATCTTCAAAACTCAGCTGCACCGGCCATGCAATTCGACATTATTCGCCGATTTACGGAAATCCTTTGCTTGACCTCATAAGAAAATTAAATCCTGGAAAAAAGACGAAATCCACTGTAAGCATTTGGACATAGCGGTGGTCTAACAGTTAGCGCGTCTTCAACCACAAATTCGACACTTCGTCTACGTTTGGCTAAATTTAATATTTACTGAATACGCACGTCCTGAATATCAGAATTATTGTATTGTTCCTTTTCCGAATGATCAACAAAAACACCGGTTAGCAACCGTTGTCGAGCTAAATGGTTTGAATTTTCTTTACAGGTGAAGTGTTTCATTTCATGGAAATGCGCTGTACTTTATATTAGCATCATCACTCCAAGTCTGCATAAGGTAATGTGGTGGTAAAAGCGTTACCTAACGCGGGGCTTGGAATAGCGCACGGCACGTGAGAACATCACAAGCATTTTTATTATTTTAAGTTTCACTAGATCATATAATAATTTGTCTAGCTGTATAGGTTCTTAGTACACAGTTGTTTGTTTCATTCCTTGCTTCCTTCGCCTTTTAGAATAAATAATTTATCACCTAATTTAAGAGGAACACAAATGTAAAATTTCAGAAATTGCTTAAAAGTTGCGCCTTACCGACAATACACTGCCAAAAATGAATGATACAGAAGTTTCTCGTATAAAATGTTCACACCTTTTCTTTAGCAAAACTTTATTCGGTTGGATCAGTCTTTCGTGTTTCTGTGCTACCCGCAGGCTGCAGGTGTTTAGCGCAAATTACACATTTTACACCCAAATCAAGATTGCATAAGAATTTATGCTCAGTTTGTATTATACACGTCAATCTACAGATAAGGTAAACTTTTTGACAGTATAATATTTTTGAAATGACGCGAACCATTAGCACTCGCACTCGCCTTTTTTCATTTCCCTCTACCATAACATAATTCCAAGTTTTCCATAAAGATATTTTACAATTGAACTATTGAGATCCGCATTTACCGTAGGTCTATTCATGTAAACATCGACGAGAATGCAATTTATTTGGCATGCTTTTTCTAACTGGAAATATCTGGGAAGAACGGAGTGGCAAAACCGAGAAAAGTAAAATCGTTTGACTGAAATCAATGACTTGAAAGCGTGCTGGCGACGATTAAAAGTAATTACGGTTAGAAATTTAAGAATGGGTCACTATATGAAATGAACTCACCAGTTTCAAATTAAAATCACATCCAATCTTATATGAGAGAACAGCCACTTGCCGTTAGTGGTTGTCCCAAGAACTTACACGGAAATTATGCAGATTAATCACCGGTTCCCGAGGCGACAGTGTATATATATGCCGCCAACGGTCTTTGATTCAACCCCCACTAAAAGCTATTTAATTAACCCATTGACTCCTGGAGATTTTTGAAAAAAACGTGTGTTTTAGACATTTTGAACATTTTCTAGTCAGTTATAGGCTAAATATGCTTCAAATTTCTCCAAAATGCATTTGCAAAATAAAGACATGCCAGGTTTTTCACTAGCATTGCAATTAACGACATTTTAGCTCGGGCATGCGCACAAATCAAAATTTCGAGAACCACCTCTTAAGGCTTTTCGATTTCTTTATTTTTATTTTTCGCTTTTCCTTTCTCCTTTCCTCGTATCTTTTTTATGCTTTTGTTGGCCTTTTACTGGGCCAACATGGAGTAGCCAAGGGTAAGTGAGGGAAATTTTCCCCCTAGTTTTTGGCGGAAATTTCTAAGCGTTTTCGTGCATATTTCAAGCCCCATTAGCCCAATCAATATCATCTGAGTATCATTAGAAAGCTCTTTCCCTCCTACAGAACTGGGGTAAATTCCTATTTTGGTCAAAGCTGATTACATCAGAAGCGGAACAAAGGTCAAGGTCTGTCACGGCCGGCCGGTTGAGTCAATGGGTTAAACTTAACAAAGATTTGACAAAGAAAGGTAACGCTGATTCAATTTCCCTTGCTAACAGATCTCTTAAAATAACTAATTTGTTGGTAAGATTTTGGAAAGCGTACATCTCTGGATCACAATTTCGTGCTTGCAACTGTTGTCTGTTAGTTTATGTTACTTTTACTTTTAAAAGTGTACTTCGTTTATATCTGAGAGAGGGTGGGAACAAATAATGTCTGAGGACTTTTTTCAGGTTCCTTGTGAAGAGACAATCCAAAAAAAGTGGGTGCATTGATTCAATGGCCGTGACCAAGAGAACACAATCAAGAATTATGTTCTCTTTTCATGACAGTGATCAACCATAATATTTTTTGGCTATTTTTTCAATGCAAAACTTTGAAAAAATCGGCAAAGTTTTTCAAATTACGATCCATTTCCATCCTCGTCGTCTATGACAGCATACAAGAATCAATAGTTTTAATATAGTACCGTAGTCTTCGCCAAAAAAATTAGACCATTATTATTATATAAAGGTTTCCCTTGTTGCATCGACAGTTTTAAGCTTTTTAAAAATACCCTTTAACAGCGTGACGATGCCCCTTTAAGGAAGGAATGTTCCATTTCAGAAGAAAAATGTGAAAATACCGTGACCTCCACTGTCGTATGATCTAAAGAATCTAGGATTTATTGCTCGGACTCAACTTTTCGCATTAACCATTACATAATACTTCTTTTTTTATTGGTAGCGCTATGGGACTTTTGCCGAGGTTATATTAAAGCGGAAAAGCTTGTGCCTGTACACATTTTAGCATTTTTGACATGTTCTCTTTCGATGTGTTGTATGATCGTAGGAGGAGAGTGATAACGTTTTTCGCGATAACTAAAAAGAAACAGAAGCTGTGCGTTTACATGTATGCCCACGTCATATTATGTTGACTCAGAAGCTTAGTATTTGAGCAGTGTTGTTTGGAGTCCGACTAAGACTAACTCAGGGTTAAATTTCCCTTGTTATGTCTCAGAAGAGTCGACGACGACAAAACTGGATGACAAATAATATAACCAGAAAACTAAACACTTAGCCTGGTTTGTCCCTAGCAGTCTCAGTTGGACGTTTTCTGGACATGTGTGAGTGAAGAAGCCTTCCCCGACTGACATGCAGTTGTCCAATTTTACGTGTTCTTAAAGGCAATGAGAAGAAACCCAGCTGTGTTCTATTGGGAATCCGTAAATCAGACTTATTGGTTTTTCCACTCTGTTTTCTATTCGCCGATAGAAAACGATCGCGCACGCGTTGCACTTTGAAGGCCAAATTTAATGGTAGCTTTTGGAATGCAATCCATTAGAGTTTGCACTAAAACATTCAGACTACTCGCCCTCGTTTTCAGTGAGCGCTCATTGAAAACGAGGGCAAGTAGTCTAATTGTTAAATAGCAAATTAAACTCTGAGATGAAACTCTGGCAACTATCGTTCAGTATTTGGACTGAAAGGCAGGTGTACGAAACTAATTATCGAGAAATAATTTAATTTCCTTCACAAAACCTTTCGACTTGTTTATAGGCAAGCAAATGTAAATGCTACCATTGAAATAAAAGATGACAATTTGCATGTGAAAAGTGCGTCGCGTTGATCGCTGTTAATAGAAAATTCTTCTCTTGATCATGGCTGATATCTGTATAATTGATTCAGGCATTTGTCGCAGATTTAGATAGAGGCTTTAATCGAGATTGATTGTGAATCTAGAAACATTACCGACAATTTCGACTCCGTTAAGACATTCTCGCTTATTATGAACGAAACAACTTGCTCTCCAGCGGATTTTGGTCATTACAACAGAACACACGATTTGCCAAGCGAAGTCTACTACGTAGTAAGCGTTGCAAACATCCTTATTCTAGCTGTGGCCTTAATTGGAAATAGTGTAATTCTGGCTTCTCTAAGACAATGTCAAACACTGCATTCTCCATCCAAGGTTCTTCTTTACAATCTGGTTCTGTCCGATCTTGGTGTTGGTACTCTTGCCCTTCCTCTGAAACTGGCGCTAAATTTGGCTGTGATATTAAAGACCCCCTCACTGCACTGCCTACTATGGAGACCTTTTCGCATCATTGCTGCGGCGATGGCGACCGTCTCTTTCTTTACCTCAACAGCAATCGCTTTGGATAGATACCTTGCTTTTCGACTCCGTTTAAGATACCGCCAGAGTTTTAGGAGCTGTGACAATATTGAGCTGTGTTTTTATTTCTCTGGTTTCCTATCACAGGATCTATAGTGGTTTGCGACGTCAAGCAACGCTCATCCAGGTCCATTGTCAACCAAACATGAACCACAGTAACAGCAGCTTCAGTTTGGGTCAATACAAGAAAATTGTAGTCAGTATGGTTTGGGTATATTGCTGCCTTCTTATATGCTATGTGCCGTATTATTTTAACCTCGTTTTACTTATTGCAATCGATGGCGATGCCCTGATTTTGGCCAAAACTATAACATCTGTGGTTATTTATTTGAATTCTTCTCTGAAGTGGCATATGTATTGTGATCGATAGCTTTACTATTATAATGGTAAGCAAAAAGCTACAATAAGGTTGTAGGGGAGCATTGCTGCGCTGTTAAGGGTCTGTGCCTGCATTAAAAGGGTAACTTGCAGTGATTGTTTGCCAAAGGGCAAATAATGAACGGAACTGCAAAAGTTCATCGATATAAAGGTGAAACAAACTCAAGTCGTTGCTGTTACGTTTATGTGACACTAGCAAAGTATGAACAGAGCAAACAAAATTTTATGAGCAATTATTGCGTGTGCACTCCATGTGGAAGACAATTATCACGAACATTTCACTAAAATTGCTTTTTTAGCACCAAACTGCTAAAACTCCTGATTTATTATTTCACATCAACGTTACGATTGTTAAGCAAATAGGGCTCGAGAGTCAAATTTGATACTTCGAACGGAATGCAGAAAACATTGGACAAGCTGTTAATGCGTCAACAGCCAATCAAATGATCGAGAAAACATGGTTAATGAAGCTTCTAGATCGTAAATAACCCCAGCAATAACTTATATGTTCTTTCGCCACATTGTGTTTAACCAAACCAATTGTCATCTAAAATAGAAGTTATTTGCCAGTTAGCAACTAATGCCTGCTGGTGGATAAATAACTTCATGCAAATTTTGTCGCTTATGGGACAGGTGCCAACGAATGTCAGTTGCATTTGCGAATCTATCCGTCCCTGATCGTAACCTTCACTTTTTCGGATCAACTTACACGAATGTGATGAAACCATTTTTCTCAAGTCATCTATCAATGGAAAGGAAAATAAGACAAACAGCATACAGCAACAGAGGTCGACAAGACAACAGTTCATTAACTTAGCGGTTAAATTGAATTTTCGTTGACGATTTTCAGGGGACACTCAAGAGACGACCGCTTGTCAGTGATAGTTCAATCACAAATTTCCAAAAACAAGTGTATCATCACTCCCTTCTTTTATTATGAATTTGTCACATCAACTTGTGACTGACGATCTAATTGATCGCTTAGTAATCCTTAAAAGAGATTCCGTTTCAAAATTCTAAAGAAAAAGCATGAATTGAAATCGGTGGCCTATTTCAAGTTGAGGCACAAAACATTGTAAAGTGAAGATACCAATTTACACTACCGATCCATCCTTTACGAACATTTCACTTACCTTTGACAAACAATCATTTCTATTTTGACAGTAACACTTGCAACACTTTGTTTCAGTGCCTCTACAAACAAACCACTTAGAGAAAAAAGGCGGTTAACGAAAAAAAGGATACCATTGTCTACTCTTTGTGCCTTATACCGTGAAAAATATTCCCCTATTAAATTCTAATCTGTTTTTCTTCCGTTTATCTGGCTTATTGCCATCCATCCACGCTAAAGTTATCAGGCAGCTCTTTGCATCAATAGCTACGCGGGACATTATGAAAATTGAATTTTTTGTTTCTTACGGGACAGCTGTGTTCGACGTATCTCTCGGTCCGAAAATAAAGCAACACCGCTGTTGCAACCTGGAGGGGTATTAACAAGAAAGGTATTGCAAGCGAAAGGAACAAATAATCGAAATAAGCACAAGAAGCCACTCGACAGAAAGAGAAAACATTGTATGGAAATTCAACGATGATAATTGAAGTTTGAAACTTCTAAAAGCTTTTAGGCGATTCGCAACCGGAACACTCCTATAAACAAGTGAACGCAACTTATCCGTAACATTTCAGTGAAAAAATTCATACTGAACAATTACTTTGACCGTCTTTTACTTTTATGCAGTGGTAAAAAAGACCACCAATGTTCCATTAGAGGTTTATTAGCAGAATCTAAAGGGCGTACAGCCAAAATTCGTTGTCGAAATGGAAGAGAAATCAGAATCATTTTGTAGCTCTACCAGCACTCACTATTACCCCGCAGCGCAACAATTCCCAAAGTCCATATACATCTTTGCCTGTGTTGTTAGCGTGATCTGCTCAGTTTTATCAACGTTTGGAAACATTTTGATCCTACTCGCTCTTCGCAAGTGCCAATCTCTGCATTCTCCATCGAAAGCTCTGTTGTGTAGTTTGGCTTTGACCGATCTTTTCGTTGGACTGGTTATTCTTCCACTGTTTACAGCTTACTACTTGATGATCATCTTGGAAATGCCAAGGTATTACTGTGTTACAGCTATCACATATGGGAGGACAACAACCTTTATTGGACCGGTTTCGCTTGAGACCATTGCCACAATTTCCATCGATCGATACCTTGCCTTTCATCTTCGCTTGAGATACCGAGAACTCGTGAAATTTAGACGAGTTGTTTGCATTCTTGTAACAGAGTGGATCCTCGCAGTAATTTGGTCGGGATCCTGGTTTTGGAATAAGCAATTTAACATGATTTCTGGGGTAATCGGATTATTGAGCTGTTGTCTTATAACTTTGCTTTGTTATCTCGGTGTTTATTGTGGCATTCGGCGTCATGGTGCACAAATCCAGGCGTGTGCTAGTGAAGGGGCGGTTTACTTTAATGTCGTTCAATACAAGAAAACTGTAAATAACATGCTATGGATCAGTGGACTTCTTCTCATGTGTTATTTGCCTCACTTGTCATCGCTGCTTGCAACACTTGCCGTGGGAGTCAATAACACGACGCGGTTTGTGCTACATTTTAGCGCTATTGCGATCTATTTAAATTCGATTTTAAATCCTATTCTATATTTCTGGAAGATTAAGGAAATAAGAGAGAAAGTTATCGCTCTTTTGCGTCCGCTGCACAACTTCTAAGTATCATCTCATAGTTGGCGAAAGTTGCTGTAGTTCAAAATTTTTAGATGACTTTTTCAGTCATAGATAAACATTAAAATAGGCTAGATGGATAGCAATTACATCTTCAAAACAGAAAATGACGAGTGGATAATATCCGCAGTGTAAACGTAGCATTCTCATTACGTTAGGTAAATAACACCAGAACTTAATATGTAGCTGTCGCATTATCACAAAGACAGCGGATATTTTGCCTTTACTAGACTGGCATCCAACTATACAGAAACAGCAGAAAGTGTTTTAGGCGGACGTACAAGAGCTCTTAAAATCAATTTAATTATTATACGAAAATAAGAGAGAAGTTCCCGACTTATGAAAGCAAATACAAGTACTTGGAAAATGTGATCTTATCAATATGACGTGGACGATGTCAGCTTTATTTCTCAATGCAGCTGCTATATGTCAACATTTTGTAAAATTTAGTTAACATTAGAATATAGCCCGTGTATGCTCGCCATGGAATCTTAGCGGGCTTTATTTTTGGATGACGAATGAATGATAACTTTATTTATACACGGTTAAAAACATCAGTCTAACACAGAAAATTAATTAAAAATTCTCAAAAACTGTTTTATCTATCTATGAGAACTTCTCTTAAATAAACATAAAAAATTTGATGAACATATTTCCTCGGGAAAATTTTTCCATATAATAGCGCCACTGTAACTGAAGCTACGCTTCAGGTAATCAGTTCTTGGTTTTGGGAGCATAAACTTTTTCTTCGCGTCGCGAAAATCGTAATTCAGTGTTCTTGGGACAAACAAATTACAGAGATAAGCTGGGGAGAGATTATTAATGCACTTGAACATTAAATTAGCCTTTTGTTTAGCCCTTCTAACCGATAAAACATGGGCAAAAACTATAGAAGCCCGGTACCCCGGATGTAGTTTATTTTGCGTTGCGAATTGGAAAAAATGACGGCGACAATCTTTTAAAGTTGTCTTTTTGTTTCCTTTATTATGGCTGCTAAAACAAATATTAATGAAATAAGTTCAGATGTCTGGGGAGACGAAAATGTGGACGAGCTATTGAGCAGTGAGTGCCAGAAATACGAACAAGGAGGCCGCCCGCACGCGTAAATTCGGTGATTTTCTTAGGATTTTTTAGTGCTAAATTCTAAACCAGCTAGAAGATGGGTTTCCCAATATCCTATAAGAAAATAATTCCCTTTTGAGGTCTAGGAAAGCAGCTGAATGCAATGTAATGTAATGTAATGTAAAACTTTATTTAAACACGGAGAATCATCAGTTACACTAAAAGTTAAAAACTAAAACTCATTACAACTGTTTTACATGATTGTCGTGTGGTAATCCGATATCTCAGATATCTTCTTAATACCCCTGTTAAACTGCCCAAAAGAACCAATTTTTTTTAAATCCCGGGGTAAGTTTTCCACAAACAAGCCCCCCGGGCATCCACTAGCAGCTTTTCTAGACCTCAAGCGGGCATTATTTTCTTATATAACATGGCCGGATACCCATCTTCTAGTAGGTAAATAAATTCGTGCTTAACACTCGGCACGCCATGAGTTGTCCCGGATAGACGAGCCAAAGTGTTGATATGAGAAAAAGTTGTCCCGCCTGCCAGGGTTACGTACTTTTGCGCATATTTCCAGTGAAAACGAAATCCTGGGGCCAAAGGATTACATAACCATCAAAGAGTCCTTCACTTGTTTGTCCTCTGATCTAATTTACAGCATCTCCTGCCGTCGCTGCCCAGCCATTTACATCGGCGAGACTGGGCGCACTCTGAGGGAACGTTTTGGTGAACACCTTCGCAGCATTACCAAGAGTGGGCCTGGTTTACCCGTCGCAGAGCATATCAGTACAAACGGACATACCACAGCCGACGTACTAGTCCGCGGGATCAAGCTCTGTGACGTCAATAAACATAGGAAGAGGCAGGAGATACGTCTCATCTTTCAAATTACATTTTTAAACCTGATATCGAGGTGGCGCAACTCGTAACGATGAAGAGCCAATGCCCGAAACGTCTGGAAATTTAACTCAAACTTTGGCACTTTTATGAACATCGAACTCCTTTATTTACGCATACCCTACCTTCCGAGACGAGACAACTCGGGTAGTTTTTATTTCGGATTCGCCTACTTGTGTTTAAACCGGCAGTAAAACCAATCCGGTACTAAAACGTAACGAATCCGGAACAATTTTCTCTAGTGTAAGCCTAGTCTAGATCAGTGCTAGGATTCTCGTGCATGTTATTTCATTGAATTCTCCCGAAATATTTGTCTGACGACACCGAGCGCATTCAGAGGCGCGCTATGCGTACACTACTTCCTAACTTATCATAAGGCAATAGGCCACTTTCGCTATATTAAAATTCAGCTTGATAGCAAGGCCTAGAGGACACGAACAAAATAAATTAATAAACATGAACTGTTCGTTGCCAATAATTAAGGAACAACAGACAAACTGGCCAATCTATTACCTCCATTGCCACTTACCAGTTCTCACACTCAGCGTCTGAGAAATCTGAGAAAAAGGAGAATTTTTGATATCCTACTATGTCGGGCTGGTCAATTTGTATAGGTAATCATACGGTTTCGAGTGAGTTTTTCAAAAAGCTGAAATTTCACGAGCCCGCAGGGCGAGTGCAATTTCTCCACCACACGAAATTGTGAGCACTCAGGTTTCGCTAGCTTTGATATTTTCAAGTCATAATAGCATCAGTAACAGCTGCACGAGGTTTCACTTTAAGTCATGTGACATAATTTTTGCTTATCTGGCAGAGGCAAGTGTGTAATGGAAGGGACAACAGCATCATTTTGCAGTTCTACCAGCACTCACTATTACCCCGCAGCGCAACAATTCCCGAAGACTATCTACGTATTTGGCTGTGTTGTTAGCGTGATCGGCTCAGTTTCATCAACGTTTGGTAACATCGTGATCCTACTCGCTCTTCGCAAGTGCCAATCTCTGCATTCTCCATCCAAAGCTCTGTTTTGTAGCTTGGCTTTGACCGATCTTTTCGTTGGACTGGTTGTTTTTCCACTGTTTGCAGCTTACTACTTGATGGTCATCTTGGAAATGCCCAGGTATTACTGTGTTATAGCCATCACATATGGGAGGACATCAAACTTTATTGGGGCTGTTTCGCTTCAGACCATTGCCACAATTTCCATCGATCGATACCTCGCCTTTCATCTTCGCTTAAGATACCGTGAACTCATGAAATTTAGGCGAGTTCTTTTCATTCTTGTTATAGAGTGGATCCTCGCAGCAATTTGGTCGGGAACGTGGTTTTGGAATTTGAAAATCAATATGATTTCTGGGACAATCGGATTGTTGAGCTGTTGTCTCATAACACCCGTGTGCTATTTCAGTATTCATCGTGGTCTTCACCTGCATATAGTACAGGTCTGTCAACCAAGGATTTCCAGTGAGCCGGCGGTCGACTTTAATGTCGCTCGTTACAAGAAAACTGTGAATAACATGCTGTGGATTAATGGACTTCTCCTTGTGTGTTATTTGCCATACCTGTCAACGTTGTTTGCAATACTCGCCATGGGACTCAACAACTCTACTCGGTTTACACTGCAGTTTTGTGCTATTGCAATTTATTGTAATTCGTCATTAAATCCTATTTTATATTGTTGGAAAATCAAAGAACTAAGACAAAAAGTTATTGCTCTTTTGTTTACGCTTTACCAATTTTTATCATCTCATTTACGGTGACGCCGCGCAATAAAGCCTTTTTCGACACCTTTTTTAGCCATATATAAGATAAATAAGAGCATAAAATAAATTAACACATCACGAGTAATATTTATTTAAGAACTTAGACTTGGCAGCCTACGTGCTGTGTAGCATTTTTGCTATATCAAGTAAATGACATTAGAAACGTAATTGAGGCATCCCGTATATGATATTTACTAGACTGGCATCTGGTGTAAAGGAAGTTGTTAATATATGACAGCGGGAAATTATTTTTTTGGGCTTCTAACCGCTTTTAGGATTAGAAAAATAAACCACGGAGATGGGAAATCTTAACTTTGAAAAGCAGGAAATTAAATCTGCTGTCAGTCAACTGCAACTTGTCCAGAGGTGACAAATCAAAATTATGATTAAAGAAACTTAAATAGTTTAAAGGAAGCTGCGACAGCTATGTAAATTTTAAATTTTATGATTCACTGCAATTGAGCTACGTGATTGGAATACAAGGTATCTATCGTCTCAGGGACCGGTCATTATCCTTGAGAACACCGACAACAATTTCTTATCAGAGCCCGAGAAAATGAATTTTAAAGATCACAAGCTATAGGCAAATCTAACGTGTAGCCATTTTGTAAAATCGATTAATCGTCTTTAAGCGATTCAGTGGAATTCGTGGAACTTCGAAATTTGTTTTCGACGTTTGGTGTTATTAGAAAAGATTTCTTTTGATAAGATATTTGAAGCAGTAACACAAAAGTTTGCAATAAGGTGTAAATAATTTTGGTACATAATTTTGTCCGATAAAAACTCGAAGTCGTGGCGGATTCCGTCTTAAGTATTTGGTGAGTGCGTGTAGTGAATGCGCATCAAGAAATCAGTTGCAATCATTGTTTTCACCAGGTCCAGTGTCACTAACTAAGTTGTCACTAATTCATATCCATTCAGTAAGATGCCAATAAAGAAAGTGATAATTGTACTTTTAGAAAAGATTAAGTTTTTATTCATTTGTCGCACTATGGAGTAATTTTGAGGAGCTGAACGTGACGTTTCGACTGCTGTACTGCTCTGCTTCGTCCCCAGGCGCCGGTCAGTCAAGGCAGGAAAACAGGGATTGCGAGGGTTGATGGTTAGGGATTGAGGCGCGGTCGCATCAGTCCCACAACGCCACACGAACTACGCAGAATTGATCCCAAAACGCAAATCGCTCGCCGTAAGACCAAGGAGCGATGCCTGGGGACAAGGCAGTATATTGTTTTACGATGAACAATAAACACATCTTTGATGACAATTGTACTTTTCGTTGGTCGAACCTAATGCAGTCGAAGGAATTTGCCAAGTTTATGTAAATCAGCAGTGACCTTTTCTTTGATTTCTTTGATTTTCAAGCAGTAAAGAATAGGATTTAACGACGAATTAAGATAAATTGTAATGGCAGTAAGGTGTAGTGCAAACCGAGTAGAGTTGTTAAATCCCGTTGCGAGTATTATAAGGAGCGTTGTAAAGTGGGGAATGTAACACACAAGAAGAGCACCATAAATCCATAGCATGTTATTGACAGTTTCCTTGTATTGAACCATACTAAAGTTAGTTGACTCATGGGAGTCCACCTGGTGTTGAATTTGAACAACATGACGGCGAAGACCACGATGAATACTGAAATAGCATAAAGGTGTTATGAGACAAAAACTGAACAGACCGATTGCCCCAGAAATCATATTGATGGTTGTATTCCAAAACCATTCTCCCGACCAAACAGCTGCGAGGATCCACTCAAAAATAAGAATGCAAACAACTCGTCTAAGTTTCACGAGTTCACGGTATCTCAAGCGAAGGTGAAAGGCGAGATATCGATCGATGGCAATTGAAGCAATGGTCTCGAGCGAAACTGCTGCAATAAAAGTCGATGTCCTCCCATATGTGATAGCTGTAACACAGTAATGCCTTGGCATTTCCAAGATGATCATCAAGTAGTAAGCTGTAAACAGTGGAAGAACAACCAGTCCAACGAAAAGATCCGTCAAAGCCAAACTACACAACAGAGCTTTTGATGGAGAATGCAGAGATTGGCACTTGCGAAGAGCGAGTAGGATCACGATGTTCCCCACACTTGAAGAAATTGATCCGAGCACGCCAACAACACAGCCAAAGATGTAGATTGTTTTCGGGTACTGTTGCGCAGCAGGGAAATAATGAGAGCTGGTAGAAGTGCAGAATTGTTCGAATATCGATGTCATTTTCAACGGGATGCTGCAGTTGTTGTATCCTGTAACTGCAAGGAAACGTTACTTTGCGCACTTGTGTATGGTCGCTACAATTCCTCTAAATTAATTACAATTTTTTATGAAATGTCTGCTTTCTGGTAAGGACTTTTTACTGCTTCTTTGCTCTTTTTGTTTTTCAATTTATATTCAATTGATATCGTGCGGTCCAGATAATTAATATTTGTTCAATTTAATTTGAGCTGATCCTTCCGCCAGTGACATCAATCAGTGTTCGTGGAAGAATGTCTTTAAGTTGCATCTCTTACCTGTGCAAACACTAATGCCACACGTTTTGTTAGATCTGTTTTTAATAAACTTACTGAATGCCGTGACGCTAACCTCTACGAGAGGAAGAGTAAATCATTTGCATTAGATCTTGTTGTGCCACATTTATATTCCTTATTACGTTTCTTAGAAAAAGGCCAGAACAAAAACCAACCGGCCCTTAGGTTCAACTCGCTTGAACAGCGCTCAGGTTTGGCCTTATCCGGTAGGGAATATTGTAGAAAAACGTTTACCGTGAATAGACAGTAATAAGAATACACGATGATTGTAAATATTAACGATGAATGCATCCTCGCAATCGTGGGAAAGCTCTTTAATTTCGCATCTGGTATTGAAGAGCGAAGAGAGCCTTGCCTTTACAAGGCACTTCCTGATGGACCCCAGTGACATTCAGGGACCCTGCTTTGCTTCATTTTGCTTGGTGCCCTTGTATACCGTCCACTTTAGTAATTGCATTTCCGAGGTGGCATGATTGCCATCACATTGTACAATCAATTGGTCTAATAGCTTCTAATATTCTAGGTTCGTTTCATCTTAATAGCCACAACAGACCACAACACGGTTGTTCGATCATGAAGGTGGCAGGTAACGCATAGTTCCTATCTGGTTTGTATGATTTTCTACCATCTTGACCATAAATTTTGATATCATTTATGAGCATAGGTGCCCGTCTCAATGCGTAGTAGAATTCTGACTCAAATATGCCGCGTAGCTAGCTTTGTGATTGGCCAGTCATACGCGTTAACACCTGCGCAGGTTTTAACTTTCCGTATTTTAACTGGCTGTTGTATGTAATCTATGGGCAATTAGACATTTAATTGAACTGTCACTACTGTACATGCTGTAGGTTGCACCAAGCGCTGATGCAATTTGGAGGGATATTAACAAGAAATGTGAACTAGAAATACTCATTGAAAGACATTTATCTCCGGACGGAAAGAAAAAACTTCGAGAAACAAAGAGTCGAAATGAGCAGCAACAGGCAAAATCCTGCAACGGAACATTAAAATAGCAAACCTGCTTATCAAGTTGTCAGCAGGAAAGGAACAAAGAACTGAAGGAACGAAAGTAGCTGCAACAGACAGCATTCTGAAACGGAACATTGAAAAATGTTAATTTATCTATTTTAGACGAGTCGCTGGGGAACTGATTCATCAGGAACCCCGCCAACGTAACGAAATTGCCATAAATGGAAATGAAAAGACCTCACGAAGTCAATCAGCAATTCCTAGAAGTGAAAAAAAAAATGGCAACGCCCTTTAATCAACACCACCTCGGTTGTCAAATTCATACCATTCCCTGAAAGTCCTGAAACACGTCAAGAACGATACATTTGTTTGTTTTTCAAGTTTGGTTACCGATCTCTAGAACCTCCTCTTTTAAATGGGAACATCAGGATCTTTTTGCAGTTCTACCAGCTCGCACTATTACCCCGCCGCGCAGCAATTCCCGAAGGCTATCTACATCTTTGGCTGTGTTCTTGGCGTGATCGGCTCAGTTTCATCAACGTTTGGTAACATCGTGATCCTACTCGCTCTTCGCAAGTGCCAATCTCTGCATTCTCCATCAAAAGCTCTGTTGTGTAGTTTGGCTTTGACGGATCTTTTCGTTGGACTGGTTGTTCTTCCACTGTTTACAGCTTACTACTTTATGATCATCTTGGAAATGCCACGGCATTACTGTACTGTAGCTGTCACATATGGGAGGACGTCCACTTTCATTGGAGCCGTATCACTTGCCACGATAGTTACAATCGCCATTGATCGATACCTCGCTTTTCATCTTCGCTTGAGATACCGAGAACTCGTGAAACTGAAACGAGTTGTTTACATCCTGTTTGTAGAGTGGTTCCTTGCAGCAATTTGGTCGGGAACATGGTTTTGGAATTTGCGAATCAACATAATTTCTGGGGCGATCGGAATGTTAAGTTTTTGTCTGATCACAACTCTATGTTATATCAGTATTCATCGTGGGCTTCGCCGACATGTGGTACAGATGCATCGACAGGTGATTTCCAGCGAACAGTCAGAGCAGGCTGTCGATTTTAATGTGGCTCATTACAAGAAAACTGTGCATAATATGCTATGGATCAATGGACTTCTTCTTGTGTGCTATTTACCAAATTTGTCATCACTTCTTGCAATACTGGCCATGGGACTCGATAACTCTACTCGGTTTTCGCTACAACTAAGCGCCCTCGTAATCTACTTTAACTCGTCTTTAAATCCTGTTCTGTATTGTTGGAAGATCAAGGAAGTGCGGGAGAAAGTTATTGTGCTTTTGGGTACTCTGTGCCACTTCTTACGGGGATTGACAACTCTAGCAAACACCGTGACTGTTTCAGCAGTACCATGTGAAACTGAGAGTCTCCCTGAAAATTTGAATATCATCGCGGAATATTCATGCAGAGCATCATCAGACTGTTGATCGCTTCGTGCGTGAAACTCGAGTAACTGTCAACTATCTGTTTCTATCGTTAATTCGTATAAATATTAATAAAAGATAGGAAATAGAAGGAAAAATAGGAAATACGATTCTCAAACTCATTAATAATTCATCACGTTAAAACAACTGGGGTAGTCAGTCATTATGGACTGTTGTTATCTGAAGGCAGAACCTAATTTTTATTATTATTATTATTATTATTATTATTATTATTATTATTATTATTATTATTATTATATACACTAATTTAATCTGTCTCATTTGGATAGTTAATACATAATGGACTGTTGCTTTCTGAAATAATTGACTGAATAATTTTTATCAAAATTATTTTTTGTCTTTGTCATTGCTCCTGAAATTGTAAACGGTAGTGGTAGGCAAAGTTATGCATCAGACATTTACTCGTTGAGTAAAATTGTCTCAGCCGAATTGGATTTGCTTCCTACAGCAACTTCAAGGTCACTATTATAAAGGTTAGCAAAAAGTGCACTTTGCGAAGAACCCGATGAACGCCCCTCGCTGAAGGACCTGAAGGATATGTTGGCCGCGCTCTGAATTACTGGACCGTCATTACCATCGTGAACATTCAGCGTGGCTTCGCAATTTAGTTAACAACGTCGCTTGTGAGTTGCTTAATTTGGCTTTATGTGTTTTAGACGTTTCAGTAAATTGAAATCGTAATTTGTGATAAGTAGGCCAGTAATAGTCCACCAACTGAAATGTACTCATACTCATACTCATACTCAATTTTTCTTGGACAAGTCCGTCCAAGGGGGAAAGGTGCAGTGAGGTTATCCCTATGTTAAGCACCAACCCATGACAAGGCCAGACCACAACACCGGGAAACTCGTTCCCTACTCTTTGCGAGAAGTGCGTGGGTTCTTTAACGTCTCCTGCTTATCGTAACACTGAAGATGCAAGAGACGGGACCTACGGTTTTTCGTCCTTATCCGAGAAGAGTAGAAGGTCTAACCATTTGCAGATGTCATAACAAAGGCAGCACCTTCTCCTCAGTTATTTTTAAGACCCTGAGTGTTGGTCCGGTCTGGGGATCGAACCCGAGACAACAGTCCGGCGCTCTACCAACTGAGCTAACCAGGCGGCGGTAATATTCTGCGAGGATTAATGCATGTTTTCCGCGCTGAAGTAAACGTTATGAAATGTTAACCGCATTTTTATCAATAGCCGTGGTGATCGTTCAGCGTGACTTCGTAAGTACACGCAAGTAATGAATTAGGAAAACGTCGCTTGTGAGTTGCGTTATCTGGCTCTGTCTTTCAGCTTTCGAAGGCCAGTCATTTTAAAGTCCTTTTAGATTTTAGGCCACCAACTGAATTGTGTTCGGCGAGAATGAATGAATGTTTTCGCTAAAGGAAATGTTGGCTGGCCGCGCACTAAATAAAAATCAGAATCGTGAACATTCAGCTGGCTTCGTAAATATGTAATGAACGAAAAAGTCGCCTTAGGAGGCACTTATTTTTTAAGACTGCTGAACTTTCCTTTCATTTCGTGTGGGTTCAGTGTGGATCAATAAAAAGAGTTGGAGAATAAATGTTAGAAATACGGGTTGTGCGTTTCGCGCGATTGTTTGACTCAACTAAAGGTCTCCACGCGAGTGACGCCGACAATTCCGCGTGCTCTATCTGGAAAACATTTTCATTATGCCAAGAAATGCTGAAAAGAGAGGTTTCTTGTTTCCCTCCGTGTGTGTTTTGAACGCCGCCAAGTGTGAAAAAAGTAATACCGAGAATTCCTAAGCAACCCCTCAATCGTACAAAGGCGCGAACTGAGTTCTTCAGTTGCAGTTAATCATAAGCCATAGGTGTCACGGTGTTGAATCCACCCATGGCTTATTATTAACCTAATTTGCATACCTAATTTGCATACAAATAGTAATATGTAGACCTTGAAAACTTGTTTGCTAAGTTCCAACTTCTTGCAAGCTGCAAAAACAAATTTTTACTTCTACAGTAAGTTGCAAGTTTTGTTTGTACAGATTTCAGTAATAATTTACCCTAATATAAATTATTTCCTTGAACAATGATAAATATTCCGTGACAACTGAATACAGTAATACAGTGGATAGAGGTGCCTCACGAGAAGGGTCGAAGGAAAAGTTTCAAACACGTAAAAGCGACAGGATACAAGTTTACATTCTCTGTTTGCAAGAAGGAGAGAGAACTAGTTTAATGCAAGAGGCAAAACCATGTTCCCCCAGAATTTTCCATTGTATCAGACTGTTATATTGGCCCCAACCCGTCAATTCTAAGAAGTGATTCTCTGTACGGTTTGATAGGAAATACAAGTAGGAAAATGTCGAGAATGGAATGTATCTCGACTTAGACCTCTGTTTCTTCCTGAGTAAAGTGTATTGAAGACATGACTCAGATGCTCAGCCCTTTGGTTAGCAGTCATTTGAACAAAAAAATGCTAAAACTCGCTATGTCAACTAATTTGATCACTTTCGCCTTGTATAAGCCGTGTATGTAAATAAATCAACCAGGTTAATGCTAAGGAATAACAAATTTCATCTTACCCTTTCCAAGGAGCAGGTAGTTGATTACCTACTTGAAAAGAATAATCGACTTTAATAACTAGTTGTATTTTGGGGGAAAACGACATTTTTGTCATCGGTCCTTATTAAATATCTTCGACAAGAAGAAAAGTCGAAAGAACCGGTACAAAAACAGTGTTTTACATAATTACCAGTAATCCTTAGGTTTGATTAGTTTTGGTTATTAAACACATGTAAGAACACTTCAAAGCACTGCAACAACCAAGGAATTTGTTTTTATTTCGACTAGCGTAGCAATGGAAAAGCTCACGATGTCTCCGCAAATGAAGGAAATTTTACTTTCTTTCAAAAAACTACATTTTAAACCAAGCACTTCCCAAGATATTGAAGGATTGGAGGGTTTGGACGAGGAAGGAAGTTGCCAAATCACTTCGTCTTGCCGTAGCAAGGTAATTTTTTCACGGACGCCCGATAATCAGAGCAAAAGCTGGCAGTTTGACAAAGTCAGTTCGACCACGACGAAAGAAAAAGAAGAAATCATAAGAGAGGCATTTTCTGTTCAATTCAAAGGAGCTGTTCGCCAGAGGAGGAGGTCGTGGGTGGTTTCTAAACATATTCTCACAAGGAGTAACACGGTAGATTCCTTGCAGCTGATGAAATCAGGTGATATAGGAGACTTCTGCTGCTCATCGATAAGTTGCAAAGAAGTTCTTGAAGTTTGTGACAAGACAGCTCAAACAACTCCACAAACCCCTTCAATTGCTAAGGCGGTGACTCAGCACACTTTGGAGAAGATAATAAAACCAAAGAGTGCGTCAGTCGTTGGAAATAAACCGTTATTACCGTCTGCTTTGAACAATAGAAAGTGTCTTTATAGAACGACAACAGGGCGTGTTGGTATCAAACCTTCTAGCGCAGTTATCAATGCAGGAAGAGCTGCTACAAAGACTAATAGCGTGTGGGAGAATATGTCAGAGGAGAGAAAATTCCTTATTAACAAATGGCTTGCTCCTCAGGACGGTTAGCTTGACCTGAGTGACAGTAGGCCACAAATCGGTACATAACATTGACACCAATCGAAGTGCAATGGAGCACTGCCAAAGAGGACATGGAGCGACTTGCCGCACAGACCAGCTGTTACTGTGACTTGTCTCGCCTTGAACGTCCCGGCCTTAGAGTTTATGATTACAATCCTTAATAAAGAAAAGATCAGCATATGTTTACTAAAAAAGGAGAGTTCTTTTGTTTAACTTGGGTACCGTCCGCACTAGGCAAAATCAGCAGTTCCGTTTTACAAGTGCGGAAGACAACTTTTTTTCCTTCCAAATTTTGTCAAGCCATACCAAACTTCAAAGGCTCCGTCGGCCTGCTCCGTGGCAGGACAAATTCTTGTCAAGCGTCAAAACTGGCACATTTTTCAATTTGTCCGCCTTGAACGGAAGAGAAACGTCAATCCAAAAGATTTAATCTCGCTTTTCAAAGAGTTTCTCCGTCTTCAATTTCAAGGTGATTGTCACTCTGTGGTAATGGAATAATTTGATGTTTTCAAGTGCGCATACGATTAATTACCAAACTGAAAATTTGGTCAGGAGACAAATTTGTCGAGTTTTTTGGTAGCGCGAAACAAAATTTGTCAGCCTAGTGCGGACGGTACCAAAACAAAAGATACTATGCAAAAAATGGTAGACTGATCCCCAATGAATGCCAAAAAATGAATGGCATTCATTTTTTAAGCCCCCGTAGAAGGTTTGTTTTTCAAACCGAAATATCGGGCAAATGTATTGTACTTGCTTTTATGTAATTTCATTTCTGTTTTAATTTTTTCTCTTCGCCGCGGGGATCAGTGTACCGTTTTTTGCATAGTATCTTTTGATTTTAACTGATCGAGGTCTACAAAGATCCGGCACCATTCATTGGTTTGTCGTTGTGGTCTTGCCGATATTAGAAGATTTGTTTACCAAAACAAAACAATGTTTGTAATCAAATATTTTTTATCATAACTGCAGAAATTCTCGCGCGCTAATTGGCTAATATTCACTGTCGAAAAATGCATCGAAATATGGTGACGTAGTTTGACGCTATCACGCGCACTTGATGAAAATTGGACTGCGAGGACTGGGCCCTAAAGTGACTTCTCGTACACTAATTACTCTTTCTTCCAGGTGATGAAGTGCACTACATCGAATACCGAACTTCAGTTGTAAGTGTGGCAAATATCTGGATCAATATCTTACAGAAAGCAGAGGAATGCAGGGTATCGCAAGAAATCATCAGGAAATACGTTAATTCTTCAACAGTAGAGGTAACTACGACCCCTTTTGAAAGTTTTCGCTGTTGACAACG
Organism: Blastomussa wellsi; assembly: GCA_947652115.1. Taxonomy (NCBI): domain Eukaryota; kingdom Metazoa; phylum Cnidaria; class Anthozoa; order Scleractinia; family Plerogyridae; genus Blastomussa; species Blastomussa wellsi. The sequence continues at coordinate 20,798,191 of OX393562.1, read as the reverse complement.
ACGTTGAACGTAAACAACTATGCATATCCACCGTCCTTAGAGATCTACATGGTTACACTTCAAATAGACATGCTATAGATTCGGTCAGGGTTTAAAATTTTAATACAGCATATTTTTCTCTGGAAAATTTTGTTCATTTCATATTTGACAGCTTGGCACGTTGCAAATATTTGACAAATTGTGCAAAACTCCAACTAGTGAATTATCTACACTGTATAAACTTTAATAAGAAGGAGACTGTCACGAGGACATTTTTGCTTTTTAGTACGATTTAAGTATTTTTCGCGTACTCAGTATGTGCCTAGAACATCAAGATGAAGATATAAAATATGTAGCTAAAGGAAGGGGAAGCCACAATCAATAGATTTTTTTGAAGTCACAAGGGCCAAACTTGAAAAAGTCATCCTGAAAGTCATCCTGAAAGTCATCATCCACTGCGCCTCCCACACATGTACTGTATACAAGACATAATATACTGTAATTTTCCAGATATTAAAGGATGTGTTTATTTTTCTGTTTTCCAGACAGCAAACTCCATTTTGCAGGATTGTATAATAATGTATAACCGCTTGATGTCATTCTAGTGACTAAATGAGTCGGTAATGCAGTCTGCTCAAGACAGCTCTGTCGTTAAGCCTAGGCGGAGAAGAGTCAGTACTGCTCATGCCCGACGTCGAGCAAGGGTTTACTCCAACTCAGTCAAAAGAGAGCTGCTGGAGGAGAAATTAAGTGCAGATGAATTGCAGAGTTCACATGATTCGAGTCTGGGAAATGGATCTGCAGCTTTCTTGAGAGGACTGTTATGTGAGACAGATGACCTTCTCAAGGGTGTGTCTGAACGATATGAAACACAGAGAGAAGTAAGCTAGTTTGTTTAGTAGAGAAGGAGTTTCACTTTCACCATTTGCTTTGTTTGGAACTGATACGGAAATTAATACTTAATATCATACAGGCAGTTACAGTATGGCTCCTTAGCTGCCCCTCCTTATGATTGCAAATAAGAATAATCTGCATGAAAATTTTAGGGTCTAATCTTCATCCACACCAAAGATATGGTAAACCCCTAGTAAGCAGCCACCCTTTTGTCTCCATGTAGATGGCCAGTTATGAATGTCCCAAATCTATTGTCAGTTGATTCTGTAAATTAAATCTCTATAAGGTAGCCCCCTCTTTTACATGTAAGTGGCTGTGGCCACCTTAACTTTTGACCATCATGTTAAAGGGTTTTTTGTTGTTTTTACCCCTATTTAGCAGCCAACAAGAATAAAATGTACAAAGTTGGGCTTTGTTCACAATAGGCAAGGGTCTAAAATTAACGATCATGACCCATAAAATCATTCAAACACTACTAAATGTAAATTGCTGTCTTTATATTATTCCGTGATTCCTTTCCATGCTGTGTTGCATTGAAATAATGTGATAATTGTAAAAGGCCTTAAAACCTCTCTATTCAGCGGCTGACCTCCAACTTGCCCTTTCCCGAAGGCATCCGCTTAAAGGAGCTACGTCATGGTTTGTGCACTTTGAAACATTTAGCAATTCCTCAAGATCATCCTTAGTATTCGTCAGCAGTCTATACACGGGTACCGATCTGTTAAAAAACTTCTAAGCTAAGACAGAAGTGGACATGGATACCGTAAACATGTATCTTTGTCAAAAGACTCGTGTGGCATTGAGTCGAATGCCTTTGAAATATCTAAAAATACAACATCCGTTGTGAGACCTCTGTTTCGCTCCTGGGCCCAATAATGAAACGATGATAACAACTGGGATAAAAAAGATTTCCCCATTAGGAAGCCAAACTGGTCTGGAATGAAGATATTAATTGATATCCAAAACTGAACAAGGTGCTGAACAGGGTGGTAGCTCTTGCAAAAATTTTTAGCACCTTTCTTGTGTAAAGGATTTATATTGGCCAACTTCCAGTCGCGAGGTAGCACGCCAGATATAAAGAATGCATCAAAGGCATCGCATAATGATGGAGCCAAAGTTCCAGCACAATTTTTTAAGATCATAGGATGAATGCCATCCGGGCCTGGGGATTTACTGGAGTTGAGTTCGTACAGAATCTTGTTTATGTCCCCAGGCAAGCAGTGCAGAAGACTGAGATCGGTGTCTCTAATAATTTGGTCAAATTATGGGATATTATCCAAGCTTTCCTTTCTAAAAACTGATGCAAAGTAATCATTCACGGATTCAGCGATATCGCTTTCATTTGTTAAAATGTCACCTTTATCAAGCTTAAGAATGATTAGATAATTTGTTGCTTTCCTTCTCGACTTAACTTAACTTCGACTTAATTTCTGTTGTCGTTCAGATTGTTTGCCAAACCATTATTCCCAGCAGGCCTTGTTGCATTCTTTCTTCAAAAGGTTGCTTGTGTTTTATATAAAAGCCATGTGTCATCATCATTATTGCTATTCTTGGCTTTATCATCTTATAATAATTGTTTCTTTCTTCGTACAAGTTTGATTATGTTGGGGAAATCCAAGGGGCTCGGCAATTTCTCCTTTTTCTCTGTTTTGGGATGCGCTCATCAACTGCGATGAAAAACAGGTCCGTCCATGCACTCCAAATTTCATTTATATAGTCAGATAGAAATGCACAATGCCATGGAATATATTTGAGCAGCTCATTCAAGCGCGACCAGTCGGCTTTGTTAAAATCATAAAACTTTCTTTCAGATGATTTGCAGTGATAGGGATAAACGTTCACTTTAAAAGTTATGATTTTGTGATCCGAAATTGGCTCGCCAACCTCCACATCGCAAACCATATCACTGTTGTTAGTCAAAACAAGGTCAAGGACATTGTTTCCTCTTGTTGGTTGCAACACCATTTGAGTTAGAAAGTTGTCAGAAACTATTTCTTAGAACAGCTCGTAGTCATTTGAATTGTTAAGAATTACATGCAATCTATTTTGCCAGTCAATGTCCTTGAGATTAAAATTACTGACTACGTGAAATCAATTCAGCTTGGAATGTTTCCAAACATTTAATGTCGCTTGACAGGGCTCTGTAAAACACACCAGATACGAAAGACTTATTCTTTGAATAGTGGATGTCAAGCATCAAAAGTTCAATCTCTAATTCTTCCAATATGTCTCGTTGATTGCAAATGATCCTGTCATTCACAGCTTCCAAGACCACCCCCACGGTGGTTTCTATATTGCGTCTAAATACTCAAAAATTAGAAGGAAATAGCTCTGCAGAGTTCAGTGAATCATCCAGATCCGTCTCAGTTACTGCAATGATATCAAAGTTGTTGTAAACATCTACTTCCAAGGATGGCAACTTATTTACCAAAGAACGAGCGTTAAAATAGGCCATGATCAGCTTTCGAGTTGGACCAGGATTTAACTATGTCGCCTTTTTTAAGGGGGGAGAACCCTAACTACAAAATGGTTGCTATAGATGACTTCTAATCATCATATCGTGGGTTTCCTTTCAATCCTGGGATTAGGTTTTTGCCATGCTTGTTCTATTGGATGCTGCTTTCACTTTTGGCAGTTTTGACCATATTTGGAAAGTCACGTGACCAGAACACATAAATCTTATATCTTTCTCGGATGAAACAAAGCCAATGGATAAAGTGCATGCAGATGCAAAATTTGTAGTATGGATTTGTGGAGATTCCCATTAGTTAAAAAGCTATGATGTCGTAAAAGCTAAGTTTTGTGACGTCATAACTTTTACAGTATTGCAAATTTCACCAAATCCATACTACAGATTTTGCATCAGAGTGCACTCTATCCACTGGATTTGGTTTCATTAGAGAAAGATGTACTGTAAGCTGTGAGAGTTTTTAGCTTTTTGGTTTTCTGGTCACATGACTTTCCAAATGGTCAAAGCTGCCAAAAGTGAATAATGCCTCCAATAGAACAGGCATGGCAAAAACGTAATCCCGGGATTGAAAGGGAACCCAAGATATGATGGTTAGAAGTCATCTATAGCAACCGTTTTGTAGTTAGGGTTCTACCCCCTTAAGCAGCAAACTTGAAGCCATCTTGTGAAGCTAGTATTAGTTTGCAGGATATCGATGTTATGATATCCGTTCCTTGGGTCCCACTTCTGCTCGAAAGTAATTGCCGAAAGTACCAAAAACAGCGGAGCCCAAAAACACGTGTACAGCACCATATTCTAATTTATCAAAGACCAGCTACGTGTATGGTATATTGAAATTCCTGAGTTCTGATTGGTTTAGAGGCAATGATACATATATGAGCTCATATATATGGTAGTTGTACCCGTAAAAGCATGCATTTTTCTCAATGTTTGTGCAATATTGTTTGGGCGTTTTTAATAAAACAATTATTCCACTCACACTTGTTGGATATGAGATGGTTATAGCCAACTCGGCGCCTTGCGCCTCATTGGCTATCTACCATCTCGTATCCAACGCGTGCTCGTGGAATAATTGTTAAGTATTCACTACATTTTCACTCTTGCACTCACAACACACCTTTAAAGAGTTCAAAATGTTGAGGAATACCTATAAAGAAAACTCAAATTGTTATAGAGGAGGAAGCATGGCTTAGAACTAATGAAATCATCCGTCCTGTGTAGAACCACTTTGATTTTGCCCTCAATATTAAATTGCACTATGGACAAGTTTCAAATGGACTTTTCGCATCTTTGGTAATGAAAATATTGGTTATGTTAACTTGTATGTCCTTGTTTGTTTACCAATAGAACACTTTAAACTTTATTGTCTTTACTTGTTTTTCAAAATTTGAGCTTCCAATTTGTGGGTGTGGCTTATATATGGGCGCGGCTATACATGAACTTTTACAGTTACCAGCACATACACCAGAGCAAAAGAAAATATAAAAGAAAATATTTTATTGTACCAATGGTAAAAATTGAATCACTGCATTTAGTTTAAGTTTAGCATAATAATTATGATACATTGTTATCATTTAACAGAACAGTGACTGGATTTACAAGACATTTAAAAGAAAGGAATGTATCCGCCATGTTGATGACGAGAAAAAGCCTGGACTGTGAGTGTAATATTGTTAAATTAGTACATTTTTTATATTGCGCTCTTCCCAGCAGGAGTGAAACTTTTAACATGCCACAACCATGTCCATCTGTAATATTAGGAAAATGTGTAATCTTTCTGAGGACCCAGTCATCTCGGTGGATTCCAATCTAGGGCAAGAAGCAATTCTTATTTGCCCTGTACCTCATGCAGATGGGAGATTTGGTGACCCCATGGTTAGTGCACTGGACTCCAGATTATTGGTTGGTCTGGGGTTAGACCCTGGCCAGGGCCACTTTATTGTGTTTCTCAGGAAAGACATTTATCTCTCATAGCGCCTCTTTATGATCTCCACCCCGGGGCTGTGAACTAAAATTTTGGAGCACCCACCATCTGGATGAGTGACCTTCAAGCTGCACTCACCCAGATAATTTTCACACGCCCAGTCTCCTCCACACATATTAAATTCAGGAAATTAGTTCCCCCGTCCACCTCCCCCACGAACATATAAAAGGCTCTCAGGTTTGGACCGTTGTTGACATGCTGTTCTCTTTAGCTGTTTATTTTAAATTGATTGGAGGGCATGCATTGATATCAACTGGAATCATTTCTCAAATTTTTGAGGCCAGTTGAGTACCTTACATGTTGGAGAAACTTGGTTTCTGACTGGGTTGTACACTGTATGTGTAAAGCTGTGGCAGTTGGGTCCTCTTTCCTGTAGGTCAAGTATATGCAGAGCTTTTAAACCTACACTCGGGCTGTTTCTTGTTCTAATGTAAGTTTTTTGCACTGCTTAGATGCTGCTGTGGACGTCGTGAGAATCAGCATGGCAAGTTGACAACTGTTCAGGAAGAAAATGAAGAGCTTGAGATAGCTCAAGATGCAGCTGAAGAGAATGCCGATTCCAGTAACAGTCAACCTGAGGATGAACTGTTTCAAACAGGTGAGGGGGTCAAGTTTGCCAAAATTTATAGTTATGGTGTAAGTACAATGAAACCTTCATTAAATTCGTTTTTGAAGGGTCCCAAGGAATTATGGTAGCTGCTCTAATTCAGTTCTTGGCTTTAACAAAGGCAATTTATTATGAAAACCCTGAAGACCGAATAAAGTATACAGTGCATACATGTCTGTGGCAAGCTTGTTTTAATTTTAATAGTTTGCAATTGCTTTTTGTTTAGCCCTTTAATTTGATGGACTGAGAAGTTAAGGCATGCACAGTCTCCAGAGAGATGATGTTTGAGATGGTTTAAAATTTTGTTGGTAACATATTTATTGTTTTGTGCAGGTTTACCTCCCTTAGTGAGAACAAGTGGATATCCACAAGAAAAAAGTGATAGAAGAAAAACTATAGTCAAGGATTGGTCACCAAAGGATGACGTAAAAGAGTTTCCTACAAATGGATTTGGCCATATAAAGTTTACAAATGCATACAATTCATCACTGAAACCTGCAAAGGTTCGAATTATTTTCAATATGCTTCACTTTAATTTCTCATGTTAACAAACATTAAATAAATAATTAACATCAGTGGGAACATTGTGTACAATAAATCTACAAATGAAGTTGATACCTCACCCCCAAACTTCTGATCACAGCTCTAGCAATGTGTTATCTTACGGTAACATGTTGTTCAATAAAATATCCATACCTCCCTCATAGAAGGTTGTTTGGTTTCAAACCCCTTGTCCCAACTCCTCCAGAAAATCCAGTTTAGATTCATACCTTTGTTTAAAAATTTTGGCTCTTGAGAGCCCCAACACCAGCAGATTTGCCAATGACCTTCTGTGGGTAGGTTCAACTCATGCCATTCCAGTTGGCTTCTGTAAAGGACGGGTGTAGAGTTTTTCAAGAAGCACAGATCATGTAACTGAAGATGGAGTCACACATTTGCTTGCACTGTAACTTCCATCATAGTAGTCCACGGTGCAGATAGCAAGGAAAAATAAATGCCAAAACTTTCAATGAAATTTAATCACTAATTTATTGTAGCATCATTGATGTGGTTATGCATGCAGAATGCTGAAGCTGTAGCCCTATTCATGCTGGTCAATCTCCATTTGGAATAAATGGCCCTAAGGCCTCATACAGCATGTTGTCCAAGTTACCTAATTTGTAATAAATTTTGACAATAATTATTGTTTTTTACAGTACATACGTCTAGCAGATAACACTAGACCGGAGTTAACCCTGGAGTTGATGATAAGGCAGTGGAAACTAAAAAAGCCAGACATTGTTATATCCATACATGGAGGTCTCAAAAATTTCAAGCTTGATCCTCATCATAAAGAAATCTTCAACAGAGGCCTGATCAAAGCTGCCAAGACAACGCACAGTGGTGCATGGATTATAACAGGTAAAACAAGCCGTTTGATAAAATACAGTACAACACTTTAATTAAACAAATAATTAATTAATCAATCAATCAATTAATTAATTAAGTAATTAAAATAGTTACTGTTAACACTGCTGTGTTTTCTAGGTCATAATCCTGTTCTTTCTATCCTTTCCATTTTCTGTTTATAATTATCTAGATATAAAATTTGTTTACAGTTGTGTAGTAAAATCTCCTATTACCCAAGTTTGCTCTGGACTATACTTGAAGTACATCAGCCCTCCATCATTTCTTTTATGTACAGAGCTTACTGCACTCAAACAGTCTGTATCATCAAGACTTGCGGTAATATTCTTGCAGTATGGACCTCATGCTTGGTTGATACAACTTGTCCCCAGTCATCTTTAATGAGAAAATGCTAAGAAAGGAATGATCTCCAATCTACATGCATGCTTCATTCTCATCATTTCCAACACCTGCATTTTTCCCATAAGCGATGGCTGGGGATTGGTCAGGGCTGAATTAAGATGTTCTGCATGTGTGATTGCCAATTTGTGCTGTTATTTATCAGGTGGTGTAAATCTTGGTGTAATGAAGGCTGTCGGTCAAGCTGTGCTGGAGGGTCAGTCCATGCAGTGGGGAGGACTGTCAAGTCATCGCCGCATCAGGTGCATAGGCATCGCCACCTGGGGATATGTAGAGAGAAATGAGCACTTGATCAGTTCCTCAGAGGGAAAGGTGTGCTACAGTTATTAAAAATCGCATTTAATTTATTCCAGAGCAATGGAGCAATATTTACCAGCTGTTACATGCATGCACTTTTCTTCCTTAGGGCTGCTATCCAGCCACATACAGAGTCGAACATTCATTTCAGAGAAGAAAGCCTGTGTCACTCAACCCTGACCACACCCACTTCCTCCTGGTGGATGATGGGACACAAGGCCAATGTGGAGCAAAAGAAGTTCAGTTCAGAGCACGGCTGGAGAGAGTCATCGCTGATAAGCCAAACATTCAGAGACAAAGTAAGTATAGCTTCACAACAGATCAATCCTTAAAAAGTAATACAACAGTTGTCTATTGTAAGTGCTGTAGATAAGGCAGTTGAAAATATGTTACATGTATGTGTCATATGTAGATCTAAAGTATTGTCATACATGTGAATGTACCAAGAAAAAGATCAATGCAGTCATGACTCTTCCTGTGCTTCGTACCACAAATCATAAACTTCTCATCGCTTCCTTTTTTGAACAGAGTTTGGTTTTGGTGTCCCTGTGGTAACAGTGGTGCTTGAAGGAGGAGAGGATGCACTGAAAGCTGTAAAAGAGTCTGTGAAGCATGGTATCCCTTCAGTGGTAGTAGAAGGAACTAGGAGAGCTGCTGATATTTTAGCCTTTGCTCATTACAACTGTGAATGTCTGGGGTAATTTTCATCATCCAATTTTCCTGGCTAGTTTCATGAATCAGTACTAAAAAAAACCTCTTGTGTGATTGTACAAAAAGCAGTGATAAGTGCAGGTAAAAGCATGATTTTCAGCTGTTTGGGAATTACTCAGCCGGCTAAAGAAGGTGCGAAGCTCCTTCTGTTGTGAACAGAGCCAACGTGGGGTGGGCATGGGATGGGGTTGCCCTATCCCATTGGGGGGGGGGGCTCTGGGGACCTACCCAGGGAAATTTTGAAATTTAAATTCGGTCTTAATTCAGCAAAACTAATCAAATTCTGTTAAAAAGAAGCGACTTATTAAAACATTTAGCTATAAAAATTGCGATAAAACTTTTCTCAAAAACATTTAAGAAATTTTAAAAACCGGTTAAAAACTATACAATGTTTCAACGTTCTCGGATATCATTATCAAGTTAAAAAAGACAGTATCAATATTCTATAAATACTAGAAAAACAATAATTCATGAACAATAAGATAACAAAAATATACTAAAAGCTAAACAAAGAGTTAAGTACTAATGGGTCACTCTGAGTGTTAAGGCTAGGCCTCAGTTCTTTGATGAACAGCAGTTTGTAAATTAATGAATTATTGTTTTTCTTGTATTTATAGAATATTCATACTGTCTTTTTTCACTTGATTATGACGTCCGAGAACATCGAAACATCGTGTAATTTTTAACCATTTTTTAAAGTTTAAATGTTTTTGAGAAATGTTTTCTCGCAATTTTTTATAGCTTAATCGAATTCTCAGTTGCTAAGTAGTGGGTGATACAGGACTGTTCCTTTAACAAGTTGAATCCCTTCTCAGAGAATTTGCCTGGCCGATCTCTTCCCAATTTGACAATAAGAACTGAAGTTTTTCTACTTACCTGATTAAAATGTTAAAAGTAAATCTGACTTTCATTTTTCTGCTTCCAGTGGTTTTCGCCGAGTCAAGGAAGAACAGTTATCTCGTTTGATTGCAAAAATCAAAGAATCTTTTCCAAAGTATGCCAAAGATGAAAAGCATATCCAGAAAATTGTAGATATTGTTAACAGTTGTGTCTATGATGAGCGTCTGGTAAGTTTGTGAAATTTTATTTTTCGTTTGTAAGATTTGTATATTTATGGTATGAATTGAGACATTCAGATACTGAAACTTGGCAAGTTGGTTCTGACGGAAACAGTTAATTTTGTTTCCTGAGAACCTCAATGTTTTTTGAGGCAGAGGCAAAGGAAATTTTGAGATTTGTGGGTAGAAAAATAAAGTGGTTCCTGAGAGAGCTGTCATCATTAAAATTAATGTTAATTGCTATAAATGATATAGGGTATTGGTAAAACATGGTGGGACATTTTACATATGCATGTACTTAGTTGTTTAGGATACTAATGTAGAGAAGCACTTGGTAAGGTAATCTCAGCTGCTTGTTTGAAACACTGTATGGGATTCTCCTTTTTTGTTTACAATAAGTACCGTTTTAATTCTTGCAATATCTTACTGTTTTCACAGATTACTGTGTACAAAATCGATGAGAAAAACAACTTAGATCTTGACCTAGCCATCCTCAGTGCATTATTGAAAGGTAAGGTCTGAAGTGTAGTCATAACACTGATGTTTTTAGCCGTCAAATTACATGTACTGTAGCCATCTATTTTTTAGGGTTCAAAAAAGTTGAGCCACACCCAGATTGCTCTCCTTTGGAGGTTTAATTCAAACCGTTTTTGCTGAAAACATTCCTGTTCCTTTTATATGGGATTCTGTCGGATATAAAAATTATTATAATTATTGTTGGTACTGGAATTAATAGGAGAAATTTATGTAACTGGTTTTCATCAACTTCTTTTTCTCACAGCCCAAGGTGCTTGTAATGTAGATTCAGTGGATAGTGATTGTGGCTGTAGAATAGATTCCCTGGGACAGGGAGCCAGTCAAATGGATCAGCTGAAGTTGGCTTTAACTTGGAACAGAGTTGATGTTGCGGAGGAAAAAATATTTACTCCAGACACTGATTGGCCGGTAAGAGAAGTAGACAGCGAGAACGGGGAAAAGCTGCATGTGTGTTCTGGCCACATGGGTCATGTGTAGCTTCCACATTTGTTGTGTCTAGCTTCAACACCCCACAAACCAGATTAAGCAAATCGATAGGCCCCCTGTTTCATTTGTAGTCAAACAAGTGATATAACTCTGTGGAGTCAACCCTGACTCGATGGTAGCTTTTTTGCTTTGTAGAATCACTGCTGTGGTGACCTTCTTTACTTTCTCAAGAATCTCCAAATAAATGGAGTTTAGAAGTGTGACCTTGTTTTTTTTTTATTTCAGAGTGGAAGCCTTGATGAAGTCATGATGGATGCCCTACAGTTAGATCGTGTTGATTTTGTGAGGCTCTTCCTTGCTAATGGCGTCAGTATGAGAGATTTCCTCACCGTACCACGACTGAGGAAACTTTACAATTCGGTAAGTTTATAATTCGAGTCCGAGCTTTTCATTGTAATTCTTTTATTAAGTCATTCCTATGAAATGCATTACCACATCTATTGGTCTCAAATATTATGGTTCCCCGAAAATCGACTTCATACGTTTTTGAACTCCTGGTTGACTCTCTGTTGACAAACATGATTGTTGCTGTACTACTTTTTTGTAGGCGGACCCAGGAAGCCATCTGTATTCTCTCCTTACCAACATTGCTGGTGTTTCTGTAAGTTACCAAATTTAGGTTTTTGGTTAGTTATCTGGTGATGAGTGACTAATTTACAGCTGTTCCGCCTTTGGCATTATTCGCATGCCGGTAAAAAGGTACAATCTGCATGTGAGCCTATAGTGGCCCATCGTCATGCCGGAGCGTATCCTGATACGTCTCCTTCGCATGCCACTAATTATGCTTTTATGAACCTGAGTATTATTTTTGTTAATTTATCGAAGTTTTTGTTTTAACTAACATGGCTGAACCCTGTTTAGGAAATGCCATATTCCCTGAAAGATATTGGTGTCCTCATCGAAGAACTAATTGGCGCCTATTACGAGCCACTGTACCTGGTCGACACACCTCATACCAACGCCCTTGCTGCCAGAGTTGCAGGCATGTTTGGAGCAACACCTTCCGTGATGGAGCACGAGGGTGGGGAGGGTGGAGCTCTGGCCCCTTCAGTGACATTTAAACCTTCAGATACCAACAGTCGAGTGCGCGTGGCACATAATGCGACTCGGTTTGAGAAGCCTTTCAGGGAACTGTTTCTATGGGCAGTGCTAATGAACCGTTTTGAGCTAGCTCGGTTCATGTGGGACAAGGGAGAGGAGGCCGTGTCTGATGCTTTGGCGGCGTGCCGATTGTTTCAAGCCGTGCATGATAAAGTTGAAGACGATTATTTTGAGATCAAGGCAGAAATGAAACAACATGCAGTGTACGTACAAGCGTGAACTGTTCGTAGGCCATGTGATCACAGGTGTTAGTCATAATATAATCAACAAGTAGGCGACGTGACGTGAAGTTCGTGACAACGTGATGTAAACAGCGTGCCTTCATATTCATGACATGATAACGTCATATGCTCAAAATTCACCACCAAGCCTCGTTCACACAAACTATTTTCAACCCTCTGCCACCTGCATGCAGTGTTCACGTGGGTATTTATTCAACTTTGATGCTTTGGGAATTCGACCATGATAAAGTTGACAAATCTGCACTTCGAAGGCGAGGCTTGATGGTGAAACAAGCCATTCTGATGTACGAATCGTAGCTGATGAACCAATTATATCTGAATCCAAAAGTAACAAATGATGTTAATTTTAAACTTCTCTTAAATCATGTCAGTTTTATCTAATAAGTGTCTAGTTTTAACATGGCACCATCAATCAGTCGACGTTGGTGTTTGTGGCATGACCAAATCAAACTAAGGTCTGCTGTATGGCCTAGTGGTCAGGGCCTAGTGGTCAGGGCGTTGGACTTGTAATCAGGTAGTCCCGGGTTCGAGTCCTTCTCCCTGCCACTAAAACGGATTTGTCTTCTGTGGTCCCGAATTCAACTCCTCCACGCTTTGCAAATAGCCAACTGGTCTGCCTCCTGTCAGTTGGGATTTTTAAGAACTTTCTGTTTCATTTACAATATTTGTTTACGTATTTACAGTTTCCCCAATTAGCACAGCAGTGCTAAATACATTGACAATTAAATAAAGTTATTATTATTATTATTATTATTATTATTATTATTATGTAGTCCGATAAATTGGCTTCTTTTGGCTTTATTTATTACTTTGATACTGATTGGTAAATTGATTTGTTTATTTTCTATTTATTCCCAGTGAATTCGAAAACTTGGCTATTGGAGTCCTTGATGAATGCTATGACGAGGATGAGGTGTTAGCAGAGATGTTAGTTGAGAGGGAAATACCCAAGTGGGGCGGTATGTGTGCACTGAACCTTGCCGCTGCAGCACATGGGGAGAAGTTTTTAGCGCATCCATGCTGTCAGTCAAGTTTGAATAGCATTTGGAAGTCACGCGGTATGCCTGGTGTTCCGTACTGGAAGGTAAGAGTGGGAAGCGTGGCTGAGTAGTTAATAGAGCTCCGGATTTGAAATCTAGAGATCGCTTTGTCAAGTCCCGTTCTGACCACTTGCTGTTGTAATTCTCGGTAGTCCTGAGTTCAACTTAGGACTAGAGACCTTCAACTCAGGACTACAGGCTCCCATTGGTCTTAGGTCTTAAGTGGTTATTCTTGTTTGACTTAACAGTCAATTATCACATTGCCTTTTTCAGGTAATCCTTGCCGTTATTTGTCCTCTTATGATCCTAAAAATAGTATTCTACGATGAAGAAAATCACCGGTGGACGGTACCTCTGTGGAAAAAGCTTGTGATCTTCTACAATGCTCCCATTTCAAAATTTTGGGCTCATCTGGTAAGGAAGCTAACTTCACTTTTAGCGTATTTTCTACCCCTTTCCTCTTGTTTCAGTGGGCGGGGTGACAAATGTTCTTGGTATAAGGCAATAGGCCAATTTCATTATATTGAAATTCTATCTGAGGCGTAGGGCAACAAGGGACTAGGGCCATTAAACTACTGAGTTATCAATAATTGATGTTACCCTCGTTAAATAAATTATTATTATTGTTATTATTATTATAACAAAGCAAAATTAATGGGCGATGTAGCAGCTTTCCTAACATATAATGTGATTGGTTTGATACCCTTGGCCCTAAACAAAAGACTCAACAATTGAAACAGTGACTTTGTCTTGAAAACAATAGAAGCTGCTTACAATAACAAACAAAAGTAGTTTTGGATAGCTGCTACACTACCCAAGTAAATCACATCGTGTAAGAAGAAAGAATAAGTAATTTTTGTTTATTTTATCCCCTTAGCCTCGTTTTGTGTCAATTTAATCTTCTTTTTTGTGTGTAAATTAAATATTCTGAAAAGTGAGCTATTCAAATGTGAACATTTCTTTTCTTTTCCAGGGGATGCACCTGTGTTTTTTAGGGTTGTACGCTTTTGTGATTTTGTTTTCGTTTCATAAACCTTGGCCTTCTATTTACGAGATCGTGCTACTGTGCTGGGTTGGTGTCATCACAGTGGATGAAATCAGACAAGTGAGTCACAAGTGCCAGCTTAAAGACAGCGACTTTCGATTGAGTGTCTTAAAACCATTTTAACCAACGTACAGTAATGAGCGGGTCACAATTAGCTTTAGATTTATTTTCTGATTGGTTGAGAAAGTGGTGCGAGAATTTTAACCAACCATTTGGCGTAGCAATGCAAAACCAAATTGGAATGCAATCGCGAATTTTTTTAATATACATGTTAACTCTTTGGTCGAAGAAGGGAACGGGGACTGCAATGGTTGCAACGCAAGGCTCTTCTGTTGTGCACAAAATATTGATCGGGCACGATAAAGTAGGCTAATATTTTTTTGTTGACGTCGGATTATTGAAAGCTTGGGTTCAACGAAAAAATGTGAATCTTTCAAAATACTGAAAAGTGTACTTCAAGGAAGTACTCAGTACATGCATTGATCATAGAAATCAGTGACGTCGAACCTGTCTCCTATCAGAGAAAGGGCTTTGTCTAAAAGCATCCCGAAACACTGACGCTTGACAGATACAAAGCGTTTTTCTCCTCAACGGTTTCAAAGCCAAGTTTGTTATTGTCAATTCTTGTATCTGATTGTCATACGCTTCTTTTAACGTTAGGTCCGAGGTTTTAATGGTCTATTTTTTTAGACTATTTTTCTCTCTTCCTGTTTCTGTTTGACAACACTTGGGAGAGCAAGTGCCAGTTGATGGCGAAATCCGTCCTTTGAGACGGGGCTGAGCCCACGGTGTTCATCCTTGTAGTTGCTACGTAACATGACGTGTCTGCTCGCGTGATGACTTTCGGTATATTGGCGAGCTCAAGGCGAGCTCTTTCGCTAATTTACTATTGGATAAAATAAGTTGGAAACTCCTCGGGTGCGTCAACAAAGATTTGCCAAAATTGGCACTTTTTCCCTTAGTCGCTGGGCGTGACATCGTGCTCCGGTCACGGGAGTCTGGGCTCTGTCGAGAGCGCTGGCGTCCCGAACCTTGTGCTGTTACCGAAACAAAAGAGAGTGCCTAGGGACTAGACTGGTATTAATAAAGTAACTTGTTATATTTCTTTTAATACTGCTTGTTTTTATTCTTTTTGTAGATCATGTATCAAGAAACAAGTACTCTTAAAAGCAAGTTGGAACTGTACTTCAACACTTCTGTAAACATAGTAGACTCCATCGCTAACACAATCGCCCTGGTTGGTTTTGTCCTGCGGTTTTTTGAGGTCACGTGGGAGGCTGCTCGGGTACTGTACTGTATCAATTTCGTCATTTTCTCATTCCGACTTTTCAGAGTTTATTTCGTCAGCGGCTACCTGGGGCCAAAGATTATAATGATAAAGAGAATGGTGAGTTGTTTTTGTCTTCCAATTTGTATCGACTCAAACTATTCAACCTCGCCTCGCAAGCCGACCTCGTGCCGAGTTTCACAGTAGAATAGCGAAGTGAGCGAAGCGACCTTCTCGAACTCATTAATAATTCATCACGTTAAAACAATGGAAATAAGAACAGTAATCGTGGTTTGAAAATGTGATCTTAATTATCATAGATTTTTACGATTTTATTTCTTCGTTTTCTCCGTAGTTTTAGTTTCCATTGAGAAGATATATCAAACACTCGAGACAGTGTTTCATCACATTTCCAAACACCGCTGCGCGTCGTATTTTCAACTCTCTTCTCTGTGTTTGGAAATGTGATGAAACACTGTCTCGGGTGTTTGATATATTACTTCTTAGGCGGCAAAACAGCCGAGCGAACCCGAAGGACTTTACTGCAGTTCTGTTAAACAACACTGACTCAGAAGGTAGAGGGACACTGAACTGTCTGAACAAACTTGTCGTTTACTGTATAGTATAAGGCTAAACATTTTTCCTTTTTATAGCTTGCAGATGTGATGATGTGGCTCTGTCTCCTGTTGGTGTTCGTGTGTAGCTATGGTGTGTTCCGGCAGGCACTGTTTTTTGCTAATAAAGAGCCATACTGGGGTGTGATCAATGATTTGTTCTACAAGCCATATTGGCACGTGTATGGAGAACTGTTTGTCGAGCAAGAAGGTAACTTATTTTATAATAAGGGCACCTCTTTGAAGTAGCAATACCATTGGGCGTGGAAACAATAGAGAACAAACCTAAACGAAGCCTCTAGCCCTGATAACAATGAAGTCTCTTGTCAAGAATAACGAATGAAAAATGGGTTTATATGACGTGCTGGACTACTCTATAATAACAAGATAATTTGGTTTTATCAACTGGGTTTATAATGTAAATTGGCCACCGTAAAGAGATTCGAGAGCTGACGTTTCGAGATTTAGCCCTTCGTCGTCAGCTCTCGAATCTCTTTACGTATACGGTGGCCAATTTACATTATCAACCCAGTTGATAAAACCAAATTATATTGTTATACTTCCCACCGACGCAGCACCACAGTTTCTTTAGAAACTTTCCCCCTCTACCCTATAATAAGACTCTCTTTTCTCTGAGAAATGCCCTGTGGCTGGTATGCAGACACTGGAAATCGTTTGAATGTGTATTCTTTTAAGAAAGACATTCAAAACCGCTAAACCGGCACCAAACTACTGAATTCTAAACATTTTAAGGCATGCGCATTACACAGAAAGATGAAAACCTAAGCAGGCATGTGGACAATCAAATATGACGACGATATTCTTCTATCACGTCGCCAGAGATGTAACACATGTTTATGTTAGAGAAATCCATGCCTTCTTTGTGTGAGAACAGAAGCCTTTTCTTGACCCATGATAAGACATTATTTAGCTTTCGAAAGGTTTGGCTACGTTTTTTAGCGGAGCTCCGGCAGCCCAAAGGGCCGCAGAGCGGAGTCCCATACCTATAGAAATAGGAGAACCAAGCACGCATACAAAGTACAAACAGGAGAACCATGCCTTTCATTTCTCATGGTCAAAATAGCAAGCGGCATGACTCGCGGGCGCGTACGCGTACAATTTGACCTGGTTAACATTTTTAAAGGTTACCATAAGGTTACATCTTTGCCATGTTATGGTCAATTGACAGCTGTCATAAAAAGGTGCCTGCTGACCAGTATCACATGAACAGATCGCAGGCTCTGATGTAGAACTCATCGAGGTCACGTGTTTTTTGAAGTTGATTGCTGACCATGCATTGTTTTTCATTGATCGTGGGCTCAGGTCCGATTTTTTTGCTTCTCGCAGTATTTTTTAATTATTCATGATCATTCTCAGTGGAAATTCTGCTATCGGAGTTGACCTTTTTAATTATTCCTATTTATTTCAGCTGTGGAATCTTTCTTGAGTAGTTCCGCACGCTAGTACTTTCAATGAACGCAATTTCAGCACACAGTTTCAGAAATTATTAAGAACCAGCAGAGATAAGGAGCTCTGCTTGGCTAAATCTATATATTGTTTTAACTGACGAGTTTATTGTCGTTTATTTTTCTTCCAGCGGAAGAAGGGAAATTAGCCACAGGCGAAATTCCTTTGCATGGTGGAAGCCATTTAAAATGGATTCATCGAATGTTTATGGGGGCTTATTTACTCATCACTAATGTGCTCCTTATCAATCTTCTTATCGCTATTTTCAGGTAATAACTTGCTGCTCCATTTTACGTCAGTCATCGTCATTGTCATGAATCGTAATATTGTTAGTGTAGCTACCGTTATGTAGCAACTGATTTTTGATCAACCTGTATTTCATTTTAACCGGCTCACTGACTGATAGACAGACATACAGACAGACAGACAGGCTGACTGACTGACTGACTGACTGGCAGATGGCCGAGTGACACACACACACTGATTGACCGGCTAAATGACTGTCGTACTGACTAACTGACTGACTAGACTAATTCCCTGTAGACAGCACTCGCTTGTTTGAATGATATATTTTTAACCTTGACTAACTTGTATTGCAGTAATGTATTTAACGAGGTTGAAGTGAATTCATACCAGATCTGGAAATACCAGTACTACTACCTCGTTATGGAGTACAACAAACAACCGCCACTCGCTCCGCCTTTTGCCATCATTTTCCATCTGGTTGGGTTTTTGCAGTGGCTTGGAAAGAAGTGTCGAAAACCCAATAAAGTTACCCGTAAGTGTTGAATTGTTCACGATTGATTTCAACTGAGTGTTATGTTTAATACACGTGAACTACAAAGCAAATTCATGTTTGCTTCGGTTAGGTTAAAGAGAACCAATGGTTTATGGTGAAAAGTCATCAAGTTAATGATTCAGAAAGCCGCTTCACTTGTCGTCGTGCTACGCTTCCGCACATCGCTGTGTTACGTCCCAGAAACGGCTACAAATGTGTTTTAAGTCATCAATATTGGGTTTTTGTTTTTTTCTTCTATTCGCTGTTTCGTCTATTCGACAGAAGTCGTTGAACGAAGCCGAGAATATCTCTTACGAGTTTTACTGTTTTAACTTGGTTATTCCGGTTACTTGTCCCGCAGCCAAGTTCACTGCAGAAGATTTGGAATTGTTGAGACTTTTTGAAATAGAAAGTGCCGCCAACTATCGGCAGAAAGTGGAAGAACAGAAGAGGACTGGTACAGAGGAGAGGATAAGGAAGACCAATGAAAGGTGAGGTGACGTGAAACGAACTGTGAACAACAGCAAATATTGGCATTTTAAAATTATTTCATGATTGTACCACACGAATGTGTTGTAAAGTATCTTGTTACACCTACCAAACAAATCACAGATGACACAGACAAGCCATTGAACCAATCAAAACACGAAGTTAGTACTTGCAGCCGGCTCTGTGAAGCGTGGGAAATCGTATGTGAATGAGTCTCGATTAGTTTTGGTTTTACTCCTTTATTGGAAAAATAAGTGGCGCGTTTTTCTATCAATTTCAGCCAGCTGCCTGTCGCAATACTCATCAGTCCCGTCCGTCTGTTTTCGCAAGCCTTGTCTAGATTTGTGAGTTTTCCAATTTCACGTGCAGATTTAAGTTACGATATTGGATAAACAAGTTAGGCTGGGAAACAAGACTTAAATCTCTATTCGCTATTTCGTGTTTTATACAGGGTGGAGCATTTGGTAAAAAAGGTAACAGAGATGCAAGAAACTCTTCAGAATTTTCTCACGAATAGTAATGGCGACTCGCAGTAGAGGAGGCGTTACTCAAGTCAACAGTCTGAAAATGCACACAAGTCCAATCCAGTTTTAACTGGTCATTGAACAATTGAATGGCAGTTAGGTACTTACAAGAGTAAAGGCTCCGGAATGGAAAATAGATTGCACGAGTCGATAACTGGGATGCTTGGATCAACAGGGAAAAAGAAACGACTCTCGAGAAGCCATTCTGAGTTGGGAATACTACATACTGAAACGTTGTGGAGAAAAGGGTTTTCTTGACAGACTAGTGAAAATCACAGACCATTGCACATGAATGGAGGAAAAAAAAAGATGTTCATTTGACTTGAGAAAAAAGACATTGATTTGACGTCAAGAAAAGGTCCACGGGGTAGGGGGTGATGAAAGACGGTTCATCATACATGTATGTTATATACATATATCATGGCCATAAAAATTGCACCTCACAGTAAACAAAAAAGTCGATTCTCATTTCACGATTACGTTATTATAGTAATCAGACTTTTTCACGTTTACCTCGTTTTTACATCGTACCTCCCACTCCGTTATGAAAATTACAATAATATTTTGTACAACGATAGGTTGCGTTATATTTAATATCGTTTATAATGAACAATGCTTAGTCGTGTGGTCATGGGTTTTACAATTCGACTATTTATTTTTATATGCATTACGTTTTTGTTGAATTCTTTTTTCCTTTTATTTGGTCAGTTTTATTAGGACATTTTTAACGTAGATTACAATCTGCGATACAACTGTACATATCTTTTGCATTACACTAGTCTTCCTATTTTACGTAGGACTTACACATACATAAGTAAATTATTAGTATCATCTATAATTGTTAACATCCATACGGTTGGGTAATATTTGATAATTAGTCCTTCAAAATAAAAATTTAGTTGTTTTTTTTAACATCGCTCCGTTTTATGAAAACATTTTTAAAAGAATATCACCCTGAAACGTTGTATATTGGTATGGAATGCTACTGTTTCTTACAATGCACTATCTTCTCTGAAGCATCTCCACAAAAACTAAGATAAATAGTATTTAATATACTTTCGTGCGTTAATAACATGGACAGACATTTGCATTTGAATAAATGGAAAATAGCTACCAGAATTAAAATTTATTTGAGTGGAGAACTTATTTGTGCAAAAATAATAAACCAGTCATGTACAACTCTTTTTGTCTAATTGTGTTCTACTACGGTCTTAATAAAATAATCATAATTGTCATTTTGGTGTTTGGAGATGTGACAATCCTTTGAAGAACAGGGGGGCAACTCAGATTTTTTGGGCAGCAAGAGAAATTTGGGCAAGGCAACTTGGGAGAATTTTTTGGCCAAATGGTCCATCCCCCCCCCCCGCCCCCCTCCTGGCAAAAAATTTCCCATACGCCTATGCTTGACGTCAGCAAGTATATTGCACGACAAAGTCGGACCGTATCAACTCAATAAATAACAATTATTCCATGAGCCCGCGTTGGATATGAAGTGATAAATAACCAACGAGCGCGTAGCGCGAGTTGGTTATAATCACTTCATATCCAACAAGGGCGAATGGAATAATTGTTTTAGTAAATTCTCAAACCATATCTCTTGAATTTTTGTGGGAGACAGCTCCTGAAACCTGCCAGTGTCGGCCATTATAGAGGGCTGAAGTTAAAAACTTGGCGCACTATTTTCCATATGACGTAAAACTCCGACTATTGGCTCATAGTCGGAGTTTTTTAGCCAATCAAAAAGCTAGAAATGCAATAGTCGGAGCTGAGAATATACTAATATCAGATATTCAAGAAAGAGCGATCCGAGTTGATCCTAGGGATAATACACCCAATCTGTTTGGACATGGTTGATTCGGTCCGACTTTTGTTTCTGCCTTTTGGACGGTGCTGCATGCCAACTCAACGGCTGCTGTGGACAAAGACTACCTGGGAAATTGTGCTTCGGGTCTGGTAAGTTGATTTTGTAACAAGTCAAATAACAGTAAAGATAAAAACATGGCAAGAAGATTGTCCAAAATTCTTGTCAACGTTTATTTACAACTTTTTTTCCTTGAGCATATACTATACACAATTTACTTAATAAATCCCCTTCATGTAATGTATTTACTGTACCCAAATACTAAAATACAAACTCTTCTACTACATGGAAGTTCGTGTTTGTTTATGCAGTTTGTTGACTTATGTTCCCAGTCACATACTCACATGACTTCTTTAAAAAGTATCAACTCTAAACATGCCCACTTCCCTAAGTAACAACAGAATAATTATTTGAATAATAATATAAAGATTACAAAAGACAATCATTGTTAAACAAAATACTAAACAGATTGGTTTGAGGTACTATAGAATATATTTTATGATTCTAAAATAATTATTGTATATAACCTTATGCCTATATTTTACAATCACAGATAGTAACTACATATTTATATAGCTTTGCATAATAACAAAATAGATTTCACATTTGCAATTGAGATAAATGAATGGCAATATATCTTCTTCTCTTTATGTAAGTTCTTGTGAGATGTAAAAAGCAATGATAGCCACTGATGCAAATACGAAACAACCTAACAAAGCAAAAGCAGCCCTGGAATAATCTGAGACTCCAAATGTATTTCTAGGTTTCCAATGCAACTGACTATTCATTGCTTCTGTTAGAAAAAAAGAAACACTGCCTGCTTTTTGATTAAAGAAGCTTTGTCATGGTTTGTACACTTTGAAAACTTTAGCCTAATTTTTCCAAATTCATCATTTGCAGCCCATCTCAGTCATCTCCATCCTAAGGCATCCTTGTACCTTTTTGGTTAAGTATCGCCTCTTTGGAGTTTTTTTTTCTTTCATAAACTATTATTTTGATTTTTCCTACATTTTTAGGGTAATTTGGTCTGCTGCAAAAAATGGCTCAAAGTACATGTATAAGTAGAATGACTGCACAACAATCTAATTGCCTCAGGATCACTGTGCATTGCTCGTATGCCAAACGTTTGCCCATCAAGCCTTTCTATTCAGCTATACTAAATGTTTTTAATAATTATTGCAAGACCCCTTCTTGAGCTTTACCAACACATGACAAAATTGAATTACACCTGTAGACGTGCATATGCGTGACAAACCTATGCTTGACAGGTAATCAATTTTACATGAACATGTTTTGTTTGTAAGTACATAAAATATAATACTACTTTTCATATCAAGGAGCCTTCACATAATATATTATTTCACAGCAAGGGACTGCTATTAACTACAGAGGTATGTAGACAGTTAAATTTTCATAGATATTTTTTTCACTTTACTGAAGAAGTGACACTTTTTATTTGGGCTGCAACCTCCTTTTGCATGGCTAGTGTCTGAGTAAATTTCTGTTCCATTAAAGTAATCGAGGCAATTGCTTGGAAAAGAGAAGCTGCAGCAACATCATCTGGTAGCTTCGAAAGAAACTGCCCAAGATGAATGAAATCCATATCCAACAACTCTTCCTGGTAAAACTTCAATATTCCTGTGAATACAATAAGAAATAATTGCTTCCAGTTACATTGAAAAATCCTTACTGGACATCAGAGGCATGGCAAGTAACAGAGAGGGCAACTACATTCTTCTGCACGCATTGCAGGCCCACCATACCGGGCTGCAAATAACAGTCGGACATGGGACAATCATGGTTGACCAAAATTTCCAATTAAATTCCAACTGCAGTGAGTTGGACAGAATGTCCGACCAATATGCTATTCCTTCCACTGCAAACATCAATGTTTTGCATTGACAACGCTTCATCAAGCAGTCTGTAATATGACGCCCAACATCACTACTGCTTTCTCCAATCACAATGGTGACTTGGTCGCAAAAATGTCCTTTTCACAGGAACAAAAATTATTTGCAGCCCTGCCATAGGAGTACAGGTGGGTCACAAAGATGTCCCTTAAGATGTCCCTTTAATCTTACATTTCTCTGGGGTACTTTGGATGTAGATTTCTAAAGGTAAAAATTAATTTGCTAAGTTTGGTCAAAGTGAACTACGTGTATGTGTAGGTTGACTGTTCTTTAGTGACAGTGTGGCTTCCATGATGCAGCCATCTTAAATGTGTATGTAGAAGTCAACTAAGTAATTCACCTAGTGCTGCCCTGAATAGAAATGCTTCTCCATCTCTACAGAACACATCCCACACTCTAGAAGCTACATCCAGTGGTAATGACTTGCTAAACAATGTGAATGTCCTGCAACGATTTACACAACGCATGTTTAACCATAATTACACTGATACAGGTAGAAGTACCATTTAGCACTCATATCAGATATGGATATGAAATTCGGTATTAAGGGGGTAGGCCAAGTTTAAGGTGGTTCACAACAGTTTCCAGCACATTCCAGTACTTATACTTTGATTGGTTAGTACTACCACTGTTTAAACTAACCAGTCCTGATCATTAATTAATCTAGTTCAAAGCAATTTCCATTGTGTCCCCTAATCACTATCAGTTGGACATCTCCATGTAACCCATCAAAGCAGGTATAGTACATGTAATCCAAAACAAATCACAAGTAAAGTTGCTTGCATAATTTAGGATCTTACATGTACGAGGAAAGATAAAAGGACGTGGACGGCATTATTGTTCTTACCAGTCGATCAGATACATATCTGGTGTAAAGTTTTCTTCAATAAAATGTGCATGAAGCGAAGGAAGGAACTCTTCTAGGAACATCTCAAAGGCTGCAAAATATGCAATCATCTAGAACAAAGAAATTAACGTTTTAATTAGTCAATATACATTTTGTAATTATCCAAAGAGTGATTTTTACAATTAAGCAGGCCTGTGCTATTTTTCCAAACTAACAACAACAGCAAAACTTTTCTCCGCACACACCATTGGATGATCAACTCTAAAGAATGCCAGTTGACAGGGTTTGTTGAGAAGATTGGCAAAGCAGATGAATGCATCAGATGGATCCATGTTTAGCAACAAAACTGCTGCAAGAAATGACATTCCCTGGACCTGAAAATTGAAAAAGGATTGTAAAAATCTATTATAGAATATTCTTAACACATGACTTTGCAGCCAAAAGTATTTGGAAAACAAGTGCAATTTATGTAAAATCTTTACACATATTTTTCTCTGACTCTTTTCAAACATTTCTATCAATTAAATGTACCATAAAAAAGTAAAGTTCTACACCTGGTGAAAGTTGTGGAAAAATAACTTACATATCCTACATCAGGTCGATAACAGGTGTATGCTCCTAAAATACTGTGAAGAACATCATGGAATGGACCACCCTGAAACAAAGTGTACAATAATAATTACACTGTATGGGGATCATAGGTAATAGGCAAGAGGAAACTTGTTTTGTTTTGAAAAAGTTGAATGTCAATTTCTGGGTGGAAAGAGATACTGTCAGTAAGAGTTCTTTATTCCAATTACTTAAAATTGGAAATTCACTGTGATGATAATTTCTCACTTTCAACTTCGTGTACATTTGCAGTTCATATGCCTCGCTCCCAATGTGTGGCTTCATGGCTCAGTCAACTTTTTAAAGCATCGCAATGGTATAGCGCAGGTCACAGGGTCAAATCCCGTTGAAGCCCTGAATTATTTTCAGGCTTCTTTATTCAAATTTCTAAAAATTAATTGGAAATTCACTGCACGATGATCATCTACATCCGCAGTTCATATATGAATTATTTCATAATAATATTATGTTTTATGTTTGTAAGAGTACTAGCACACAAAATTTGACCTCGAATCCAGTGGCCATCAGTTCTCCCTTCTGCGATGGTAGCAAAATCAAAACAAACCAAACTACATGTAATACCTCTTGAAATATACACAGCGATGGAAATGTCCGTGAAACATCCATCATGATGAGTTCTACTGTGTGAGCCTTGCTAACGACTGGATGGTCACTGGCTGGCAGCTCTGCAACTGTCTGTGTTGGGATTTTCTGCTTGCTAAGTCGTGTTGTGAAGAGCTTATCATATGCATGCGACTGGAATATGTCAAACAATTCTGCAAAAACAACAGTAGGATACATTTTGTTCCACTTGATTTCAATCTACAGTATAACACAGACATAATTATACAACTAATCCATAACCAGATGCAGTGGGAGATGTTGTGGCCTAATGGTTAAAGGGTGAAAACCAAATGCAGATGCCAAACACCAAATGCTTTGTTTGCTTGTGGCTAGTTACACTGACCCATGTTTGCTTGCAGATAGCTTTTAAGTGTTGGAGAGCCAAACACAATATACTGGCAAGAAAACAGTACATTTGGCATTCAGCATTCTGCAAATTAGCCCTGCCACTTGCAAATGATCGTTCAGCAGCTCCCTGTGCAGCTCTTTTAGAAATGGCAGTGACCTCACAGCAGTAGTACAAGTAGGGCATCATAATGTGTCTGCCACTTTTGAAATTGACATCCAACGCCCAAATTGCGATCAGGAAATATCATATTGCTTACTTGAAGTATCATGCCCTATTCTAAACCTAATAATTCTCCATCCTGCCCTCCTGCATGACAGATTTTGCACCATGTGATAGTTTGTTGCAAAAGGCCTATTTTCCCTTTTAAGAGTAACTCATGCATGACTGTGTTCTCAGTGAATAAAAAAACAACGAGAAAATTAAAGCAATCAGAATTGTGAATTATTTGCACTCGGACGTGTCTGAGGGTCTACTAACACTTGAATCTGTTTAGCAATCAAGTGAAGTAATGGTAAGTTATGCATGTAGCTTACCCTGAGTAATATGCAAATCATTCCCAATAGCCAGCTTCCAAACCTTCCCACGCACACTTGGTGGAAGACCTTGCCACCAAAGCTCTCTAGTTTTCTTTGCATGCTGCCTGTAATAAAAGAAAATTAGTGCTGTTGTAGCAAGTTCTCAGGGGTTTGAAAATGTTTTGAATTAAGTGTCAGCAACTGGATGAGTAGACAGTTGTGATCAATGTTTTACGTTATTGTCGCGAGTTGAATGCTGTGACCAGAGTAACTAGCAACATATAATCAAGCAACCCACAGAACTCCGGGGTGGAAGGTTGATGGCTTGTTTTGAAACTTGTGATTCTGAACACTTTTGTTGTAATTAAGAAACCCCCAGTACACATGAACACTTTAACACAAGAAAGTAAAGGGTTTCAGTTGTAGTTGAAAAATAAAGCTTACATGGTTTCCCAGAGGGGCAAAATCTCATTTGTCCACAGAGAGACTGCAGAAACAATTCCATCTTCCTGTTTACACTTCTCTTTGAACTTTTTCTCTTGCAGCTTCATGTCCCTCAATTCTGCAATCAGACAGTACATGTAAATCATTGTACGATAGGATCCTTTACCCCAGGCCCAAAAAATAAACACCATTCGCAACAAAATAAAGAAAGTGCATGTGTTTCTAGTTTAAATGTAGTCTACTGTGCATGTTTCATTAGAGAATCTTTCTTTTCACCTTTTTTCTTTGCTTCAGCAACCATTGCTTCATATTGCCTTCTATGTTTTTTCTCTTCTGTTGGTGATTTTGCTGGAAGGTTGCTGAAATTTAAAAGATGACAACAGTTAGTTGGAGCAAATACTAGGAACAACAAAGCCAAAAAGTGATCTTTGACTTCTTCTAAAAGCGCCAGAAGAAGTGCAAGAAGCACTAATCCTTGGCCGTGCCTCATGCTTCTCTACGTTCACCTGTGTTTTTATACAGAGCACAACAATTTACTCACAAGTGCATTTAACTATATGTTATATACCTAGGTCTGTTTTCAAAAATAAGGGCTGTTGTTGAGCTTCCAGCTGTAGGCTTCTTTCTCACTGAAAGAAACTTGGATCTTGAGTTTGGAGTAGATGATAAAGGCTTGTCCCCAGTAGATTTGCGCTTTAAGTCTCCTGCAGAACGAGAAGAAAAGCAATTGATGTGAGTAAACGTAAAAAAATGTAAATGTGACAAGTTGATAAATACTTGTTTGGCAATCAACATATAAAAGGCCATCCTTCACTTCATCAGTACAACTACAATGCATGTTTACAACAAATGAATAGAGGGGGTAAGTTTCTAAAGAACCTGTGGTGCTGCATCGGTGGGAAGTATAACAATATAATTTGGTTTTATCAACTGGGTTGATAATGTGAATCGGCTACCATAAAGAGATTCAAGAGCTGACGTTTCAAGCGTTAGCCCTTCGTCATCACTGATTATTCACCTCTGTCAAAAGATGATGCCTGATAACGAGGATCTTTGCTACTATCCATAGCATCTTTAGCAGGAACCTTTCCAAATAACTTCCATGCTGGAACTGGTTCTTTCTGAGATGATCTTGAAAACAGGCCTCTGCAAGGTTCAAACAACAAGGATGGCACACTTTCAAAGAATTAGCCAACTTTTTCAAGTTTTTTGTTCAGCATCAGCCTCAAGATCATACAAGCATAATAACCCTTTGATATTTATTTGCATTCAAAAATGTTTAATTTAAGGTTTCCTTTAATTTGAAAGGTAAATAAAAAAATGATTTTACATAGCTCCTTTAAAAACGTCAGGTCAATCGACATTCCCAAGCACCTTATGACTCCAGGAAATAATGTTATTGATTGGTCATTATGTTTGTGACTCCAGGAAATAATACACTGTTGTTTAACCCATTGACTCCAGGAGATTTTTAGACATTGTATTTTAGACATTTTGAACATTTTCTAGTCAGTTATTGGGTAAATATGCTTCAAATTTCTCCAAAATGCATTTTCAAAATAAAGACATGCCGGGTTTTTCACAGCATCGCATTTCACGACATTTTAGCTTGGGCATGCACACAAATCAAAATTTCGAGATTTTTGTAAGAGAGTTTTTGGACGAGAAAGTGACCAAGCTCTTTAGGCTTTTCAATTTCTTTATTTTTATTTTTCGCTTTTCTTTTCTCCTTATCTTGTATCTTTTTTACGCTTTTGTTGGCCTTTTACTGGGCTTGATTTTGGTTCAAGAATTGCCATGAAAGCATCAATGAGACAGGAAATACTTAACATGGAGTAGCCAAGGGTAAGTGAGGGAAATTTTCCCCCTAGTTTTGGGGGGAAATTTCTAAGCGTTTTCGTGCATATTTCAAGCCCCATTAGCCCAATCAATATCATCTGGGTATCATTGGAAAGCTCTTTCCCTCCTGCAGAACTGGGGTAAACGGATCTCTATTTTGGTCAAAGCTGATTACGTCAGAAGAGGAACAAAGGTCAAGGTCTGTCATGGCCAGTCATGGCCGGTTTAGGAGTCAATGGGTTAAGGCTGCATTGACATCATCAAATATTTATTTTTTCTTTGCCAAAAAATGTAATCATGAGAAAATATGAATTGTTTTATAGTATTTGGTTGTTTTGGGAATTTTCTATTGTAATAATTGTCCCAAGCTACATGTATGCCTTCATCACATAACGCATGAAATTAATATGAGTGTGAAAGACAAACATATTCATCCCAAAAGGCAGAATTTGGTGATTTTGCATTTTTACTTTGCATAAAGCAGCTGAGAAATGTGCCAGGAGGACAACAGTACGTGCAAAGCTATTGAACTGATAATTTCACCTTTTGCTCTCTCAAAGCTGTCTCTGACAACTTGTCAATGACAACAATTTTTCTAAAAAATGCCAGGACATTTTAAAACTTGGCCATTAGTGCGAATGGGCCCAACTTAAAGTGTAATTACATGTAAATTGAGGCTGTGTAGCACTTTGAATATTTGAATGAACGTTTTTTTTTTAGATTTTCTTGAAAGCAAGATGTTTCAGGAAAAACACCTTCATCAGTCACAAATGATGTTGTTGATAAAACCTTTACCTACACAGCAAGTACAGTGTGTTCGTTTTATATGTTTACATTCTGGAGAACACTTTTAAAACAAAAATTATCCAAATAAATAAGCTTAATCTAGAATAATCTTTGCACTTCAAGATATTTGATATCTGACTTTGGACAAGAAGCCAAGGGAGGATCTTATCTGCTGTACTCTGCATACTTTACATATTTGTGAAGATGTTGGACTGACCACATACATATTAAAAGAAAGGATCAATGATGAATATAAAGTAGCCAGAAATAACAATTCAAGATGGTAGAACATCAGATGCCACAAAAATGTTTTCCTTTGTAAAATTTCAATGATCCAATGTCTTAATTAGTAAATAATGTGGATGAGATAATAATATTGCCACATTATCATATTCAGTGGTTGACTGCCATTAATTTTTGTCATCTTCAATATTGCATGAAATGCATGCAAATGAACAATATTGATACAATATATCTTTCATATTGTTTCTTAACCCCGCAGGGTGCCAATCTTTCACAGTCCTTGACCTGGCAATTTCTTCATAATTTTAAGTCTGAAATTTAGACTATCGATCTTGCAGTTAAACTCTTAATGTACAATTAGCCGATTGTCAGATCAAGGCTTGTTATATTAAATTTAGAAGCAAGCTACACTGCTTCTTTTTCGTTTGTTTACAAATTAATAGTGAACCCACCCATACACAAAACCTTAAAATGTACAACGTTCAGTGTACAACGCAGTAAATGAAATAAAACAATCTTTCTTACTTTAGTTTGCCCTGTTTTTGCGACTTTCCACCATCGGTGTCTGATGCTACCTTAGCATTTGCGTTTGGACTAGGAGCGTACGTGTTAGAGGATTTTGGAATCCAAGCGGCAACCGAATCATCCACTGTAAACCTGGACATCTGCTTGTAAAGTTCTGGGCTAAATTGAGAGTTATTAAGAGGGATCTCTTCAAGCTCTTCATCTCTAACAGTAGAGCTAATTCCACTATCCTCGGTAACTGAAGAGCACGCACTAAATTCAACTTCGCTGCTTGGTGATTCCGATGATTGGGGACTATCTTTGTCTCTGTTACCTCTATGCGAGCTTCCGGCTTTCGCCCATTTCACAAAGTTTTTGTCGAGCAAATCGTCGGCGGAGTTTGCTTTTTGCCTGACAAGCGGGAAAACTTCCTCACTGTCTTCAATCGAACTTTCTCTATGTTTATTTGAGCCGAGAAGATTTTCTGAAGAATCGCTGGACACAGGACATTCTTCGCTCGTTTTCATAACACGCGGAAGTTCACCAGTATCAATTGATGAATCCATGACTTCAGAAGTCTCCCCGGCAATACTACTACTACTCGCTAATAAACTCTCGTCTTTCTTATCACCTCCAGTTTCAATTAACATTTTGCTTTGTTCTAGTACGTCTTCTACAATATTATTACCGCTTGTTTCTTCGCAATCTTCTTGTACTGCTTCATCGTCAGTATCCGAAGGAAGTTTGGAAACTTGATCAGAACAACTTACTTGGGCGTTCTGAACTTGTTCATCGCCCGATAAAAGCGTATTCGTCAGTGAAGATTCTAAGCTGTTCTCGTTGCTAGATTCATCGTGATAATGCTCTGATCCATTCAAATCTTCCACTGCACGATCAGAGACAACAGAATAATTCTTTACCGAACTTAACATCGTCGAAAATAGATATACATGTAATTCCTACAGTGAGTCAACACGAACGTCTGCGTCAAATTCGATCGCCAGGATAATCCATTACCTTCTGGTTCTCCATTGCTTTAGCGTCTCCAGAAAAGGTTGAATGCGAAATAAATTCGCCTATACACTTGATCCTTATGATCACTTCTAATAACTTTCAAAGGACCCTAATATTCACGGTGCCGCTGAGTGATATCGTCTCCACATTCACCCGCCATTTTGTTTCACGATAATTTTCAAAGTCCCATCATGCAAAGTTCTCGGCAGTTTCCGTTGCTGTCGGGAATCTTCGCTTCGATGTCGATAGACAGTCGGAAAAATATGGTGCTTTGGGAAGGCCGGAAATTTTACTTTAGAGCTGAAAATGCAAGAAGATAGTCCAGGTATCAGAGAGAAACGCTCGAGAAATGAGCGTTACAGTACGCCAACACGACCGAAGAAGTTGTTTGTGTCGGCTGCAAAACAGAAGGCTAAAGAATTCGCTTCTAATGATGACAAGTCCACTCGTGTCTTGGCAAAGAAAGCTATTTTGAAAGAACTCAGCTCTAATTTGGTCGTTAGAGCTCAAGGTATAGCACCACAGAATCGAAGGAAAGTTGAAAAAATTGGAAATGCTTCAGGTATGGAAAAGTAAAACAAGGCAATTTATGACTTTTGACGACATGTACCAGGCTCATATTTAATTTGGCGGGAAATTTAAAATTAATCTTACACAGTCAGAGATTTAGCCTGCGTTGCAGATGAAACTAAACCCCAGTATAGTTCATCCGCGAATCAGCAACCAGAGGCTTGTTCTGGCACCCCACGTGCATCTCGGGTTTTCTATAGTAGTCTCTGGTTCTTACATTTGCCCATTCTTTGGTTGGGCAAGAGGATGTTAATAAATAATCCCCTTATGATGAACTTTGTCTCATTCCCTGCAATCAAGTAGTATACCTGCATTTCACTTCCCCGAAACATAATAATGATAATAATAATAATACATGTAATAATGATAATACATGTATTTAGCATTTACATAGCGCTTTTTCGCTAACAGCAGCCACACAGTTAACAATTTTTTCCGAAGAACAGAAGGATTCAAAGGTGCCCCCATAACTGAACAAGTGGAAGACCACCACCCTGGGGACTATGTCCCCTACTCCCCTTTTTGAACAGTGTGTGGGTTCTTTAACGTCCCACACACTTACTAATTCATTCGGGTGTGCTTTTGGAGATCCACTCTTTTTCTATAATAATATATTTTAAAAGAATATTGAGGCTGAAATTTGCAAAGTTTTAAGAATATTTGAGAGTAAACCTGGGGCAGCAGAGTCTGAGGATCTCTTAGTATGTAGAACTCGAGTAACTGTCCATATTTTGTATTTTACAATATGCATGTAACTGCTGCCTCGCTAAAATGGAAGGTGGGTGCCTGGGTTAGCCAGGGGCTTCCACTGTTGGTAGCCAGCCCCTAGATAGAATACAGTCCCCATGGCTGGCAAATCCCTGCAACCCAGCCATGAGCCCCCATTCCAGGCATCCAGGCATCTGTCACACTGCCAAGCAGTGGAAATTAGGGGGGGGGAGAAGACAGCTAAAATACCCAGCACAAGATGTCCAACGAAGCTGCACGATAGACGCTGCTGAGTGACTGAATGAACCACATGAGCGTGTGAGCCCAGGATGTAGAGGGCAGGACCACTAACCAATGACCGCTAACTGATGACCGCTGACCGCTGACTGCTAACCAACGACCGCTTGATGACCGCTAACCGATGACCGCTGACTGCTGACGGCTACCACTCTTTGTTGTTAACTTCGTTAAAGTATGCATTTTAATCGCATAAACACTGCTGATGAGGGGCCAAAGGAATCCTGAAGCGTGGAATGCAAGATGGACAACACTGCCTGCTCGAAACACTTGGCAAACCAGAGCAAAATCAGGCTGAAAAACGAAGCTGCTGGCCACAAGCCATGTGAGCCTGCACTGGAATGGATGACCGCTGGTCAGACGTGCCCGCTACGCTCGTGGCAGTTAACTTTGTTAAAATATGCATTTTAACCACATATAATTATGTATGTAATGTTTTTCTTTAGCGTTTTTTCATATAATGCCCATCTCTGTTTGCAGAGCACACTGAGTCAAGTAAAATAAAGGCAGAAGAAAGAAAGGCAGTTTTCTCTTCAAGAATTCCAAGGTAATGTGGAGCAAGTGAGTTCAAAGCTACATGTACATACCATAATGAGTTACATATTTTAGCATTCTCTGAAAAAAATATTTAACAATAATTCTATTAATTATTGTTAATAATGTTATTGTTGTTATTGTACACCTCAGGCTCAGTGAACATTGTCACCATCTCTGAAATTACTAAAAATAAAAATGCTTTCATGTATGCACATAACATGTATGCATGTACAGTGTATGTATTGAAGTTTACTGTACCTGAATAAATAACAATACATGTAAATATTATTATTGAAGTTAGGCTCTTGTAACTTGTCTTAGTCTTACTGTAGATAACTTAATTTATAATGTAACTTGATGTTTGTTCTTCTTTTCAGGCGAGTAGATGGAGCTTATTCTGGTGCTGCACACAGAAGACAGAGGATACCTATTTCACCTCATGAACGAAAACGTCCTCAACATGAAGTTGCTCTTTCTGATAACAGTGATGAAAGATCTCGGGAAAACAGAAGAAGGTAACGTTTTACTTCTTGAAGGTCTGGGAAGTTTATTTTGAGTGAGGGAAATGTGACACATTGACAAATAGTTAGGGAAAATTGAAATTTTAACACTGCTGTGCCATTGAACACTGGAAGAAACATTTCAGCTCAATATGATCTCTCTGATGTTTTTCGTTGAGAAGTGGAGGCTGGAGGTTGCTACGTATATATCTGACATCTTGTATTTATTTGGGCAGTGAAATTTGGTTTTTATCAGGGAAAAGTAAGAAAAGTTTGAAAACTGAGTCTTTGTGGCAAACATATCATGTGAAGGTCGTACAAACATTTTTTAACAGTTTCCGAAAATTTCTGAAGATTTCTGAAGATGTCCAAGTTTGCTAAAGACTTATGAGGACTGGAAGAACTGAAGATGTTTCAACTATGCACCAACAAATTTAAGTAGAGTACAAGAGTCAAACATGATATCAAAATTAAGTCATCGATAATTGATTATCCCAATCTGTGTGTGTCAATTATAGTTTTTCTCAGGGCTACAAAACACTGCTCATTATATTTTAGAAATCTTCAGATACAGTGAAGGTTTTTTAATAAGCTATTGACAGTGACCAGCAAAATTTCATTTGTTATATACTAGCTACATCAAAATCCATTATTGTCAACAGATGCATTTTTTGCCAACTGTCCAAATTTGTAATAAATTGGACAGTTTTTGCTCAAACTGTCCAATTTAAGAAAAATCTGGATACCTTCCATAAACCAGTCAATTGTCAAGAAAATCTAGTTTGGAGGGCAAAACATTTGCCATGTTCATATATTTTTGGATGCTGTATAATTGGAATTTTTTCTCATCCAATTAATTTCAAATTGGACAACATGTAATCCTATTACATATACTAATTAGTTGTACACTAGTCTTGTTAAAAGCAAGTTTTAGTTCTCTCACTGGAAACTCACCATGATAAATCAATTAACACTCAGGTTTTTAGCTGAGAAGTATTTGTTGATTTGGGAAAAGAAGACATATGGAAGAGTGACTCCTGTGATGGCAAGGTAATAAGATGTGGGCATTAAATACGTATAACTTACTGGAGTTAATGACTTTCGTAATGTAATGACAATTATAGGTTATCAATGTTACTGTATCATGAAAATTGTCCCACAAATTAAAATACACCTTGTGGGTTTCAGGGGTTTCAAAACAAGGTGGCAGGTGCCAGAGTTCCACCGGCTACTTGACTATTATGCAGCCAGCTACTCTGGTCATAGCAATTAGCTTGTGACCAAAAAGCTCACTTATGACAGCCGCCTACTCATCCAGTCGATGACACCTACTTCAAAACAGTTTGAAACCCCTGGGTTTTATTTCTTAATTATGACTAACAGGAGGCATTATGAGGGAAAGCTGATGCAGCGCACTCTGCAGGTTTGGCAGGACATATGGTGGTCTGGAAGAAGAGGGTGGAAGCTTAATGTTAGAGCTGATTATCACAACAGGTAAGTGTTTGTAGTTACACATGTAGTTACGCTCATTACAGGGATCTCAAAAGTGCCTTCCAGCCAATCTGGATCAAGTACATTACATATTTTCCTACAAGGTAAGTAATGTTTTATGTTCACTTGCCTGATGGGTAAGTTGTCAGGTAAATGGATTGCTGACTAATATAATTTTACTGTAAGTTTTAAAAAGAATAAACTATGAGAAGCATGCAACTACTCTGCTCTGGTCAAGCAAACCCTAAGATCTGCTTAACTTGGTCCAAAGGTCAAGCTGGAATTAATTGTTTTACTTAGAAAGAACTATTGTTATTTTTTATTATATTTCACTGATGCCTGCATTTTACAACTTTACATTGCTTAAAGACAAATTCAGAAGTAATTTCATGGATATAATTTTAAAACTTCTTTGTTCTGATCCAATTTCCAACAATTTAGGGGTTTCATTAAGTTTTTGTGTAGGAGGTCAGTAGGGTTTTTCAGTCGGGCATTTTTAGTTTTTGTTATAAAAGAAAGTAAGTGGAGAAGATGAAAACAGCCGGGTAAAGTCATGCATGGCTATGTCTCGTTCACTGCCGGTCAATTTGCCCAGTGCTTGACCCTTAATGAATCCCCTGACAATTAAAAATAATAAATGTTGTGCTCTCCATGAGTTCTCGTAGCTCAGTGGATAAAGCACCCGCCCGGTGTTCGGGAGGTCATGGGTTCGATTCCTGTTGGGGACTCAGAATTTTTCTTTGTCCCATGCTCGTGTCATGTTGATAAATTAATCTTTCACATATGGAAACATGTTTACCTCTTCATGTTCCAACCCCAAATCTTGTTCTTTCAACTGATTTATTATTTTGCACTTCACTTGAGCAGCTCCACTCTACCTGGCATGGAATCTCCCTTTTCAACCAAATGCACAAATTATTTAAGTAATTATTTTTAAGTATTTATCTCTCCACCACCTACTATGCAATTTTGGAAAACTCATAAAGCAAAAGACTGACTCTGTGTTGCTTTTCACAACTTGTACGTGACTTTGCTAGAAAAGTTCCTCTAAAAGTTAGTGTGGCTATTGAAAGTTGTTTCTACAGGTTTGAAGAGAAAGGAAACATACCAAATCACATTTGCATATTACTATTTAATAATTAGACTATGAGCCCGAGTTTTCTATGAGCGAATAGTCAACGAGGCGCAGCCGAGTTGACTATCACTCATAGAAAACGAAGACGAGTAGTATTTTAGTAGAAACTCTATAAAGGATTGCATTCAAAAAAATCAAGAAAAATCTTGCCTTCAAAGAGCAATGCGTGCGCGATCGTTTCTATTGGCGAATAGAAAACAGTCAGAGAACCAATCATATTCAAGCATTTCCAATAGAACACAGCTGAGTTTCTACTAAATATCATTAGTATTCATCATGTGTAGCAGCCCTCAACATCTACACACACATACTACTTTTAGGTCTTGTGGCGTAAGCTTGAAGCATTGACCCAACATGAGAATCATGATAATTATAATTGTTTTCTATAGATACAGACTGTGGCAAAAATCCTGGAAAGCTTGGAGGGAGTACATCAGTTATTGTAGAACAAAGAAGACAAGAGAAAAGTTGGCTCATCACCAGGGTAAGGGTCATACATAATGTACTTACAATGTACATTTCCTGCAGTATTGGTATACTTTAAGTTTTGAGTTTCTACAAAAATTATCAGGAGCAGGAATTGTTTAGTTGAAAGATAGCAAGCCCCCTAGCAATGTGGTACAAGGGTCATACATGTGAACTTACATGCTCTGCAGTGCTGTTATACTTTCTACAAAATAAGATAGCTAGCCTCAACACCGCGGCAAAACGTCTGCACATGCGTTTAGTTCAGGCATTTCCGGTTTTACACGAGGCTCTCTCAGGTTGGCACTTGATCGCTTGTTTAAGATGGCAGTTAAAACTGTATTTCTACGTTAATCATTCACTCTGGATGCCATTAAGAAGGGCCAAAACGGGAAAAGGTACATACGCACAATCCACAGCTGCACAAAGGAAACAAACAAATATGACCGTCAAGACAACTACATGAGCTCTTTTCGAGTAAGCATGGCGAACTTCAAACATGTGTTTCTCTTTTGGTGCAAGCACCAAAGCACTTGGTGCAAAAGCTGACAGCAAGTGCTGGACAATAACTAACTTTTTTCACAATCTCCTGACTTTCAATTTTAAACTTTGCGGGTGAAGCTTTTCCTTTTTCGTAACATTTTCATTTCATCACCAGAAAGAAAAACGTCACCGGAAGCCTGAAATTAAAGCATGCACATTGCGTTTTGCCACGGTGTTGCTAGCCTCTCAACAGTGTGGCCTGAGGGGTCTACCTACCTGTATTGGAATACTTTCTGTAAAATGGGGAGTGCTCAGAGGTGTTGCAGCGGAAAGATAGCTCACGTCCTGCTAATGTGGCCTGAGTTTGAACACCAGTGGTTGTTCTTGGTCTTTGCTCCAATCCTCGCACAAAAACCAACACTCCAAATTCCATTTCAATCTGGAAACAGTGGTTTAAGAGGCACTCTGTGAAAACAATGCATGCCACTGCAAATGTGTTGCATTCCTTTGTGCATTATTGTTTTATTTTGGTGCTGATAGAATATTATTGGTAATACTTTTCCTGACCTGCTTGAATTTTTGGCCAAAAACATTTCCGAATGCTCTTTGATGATTTATAACTGGCAACCTCAGCTTTATGCTTTTTGAATAGCTAGAATTTTGCGCAAAGGAAAAACATGAAATGTAAATTATGTGATACCGATGTTCTTATGCAGATTTCTCTGTGGTGTGTTTTTTTTGTCTCAGTTGAATTAACTAGGAAGTTAAAAAAAATTGTTTTACAATGCATCTGTAATTTAATTTAATCAAAACTTTTCCCCGAAAAACTTTAACTTGCCCGTGTCGCAAGTGAAGGATAAAATCCGCACGTTTTAGGCTATTGAACAAGTACTCCTTTTCATTGCTGGACTGGTTGATGAGATGTACTAGTGCAAGCTGGCTGGAAGGGGAATGACACTTGAGGTTAATTCCTTTTTGATGCATTGTTTTTCTGCAGCACACCATGTATTACTTGTAAAATGTTGGTCAGGCTGGAAGGAGTACATCAGAACCAGACAGAGCAAAATGCAGCAGACTGACCAAGCTCTGGATTTGGCTGAGAATCAACTGAAAAGGTGTTTAATATGATGTTTTTAATTTGCAAAGATAATGGTCCCTCTAAGGAGTTTAAGGGCTAAAAACTAGAACAGCATGCACTGTGAATGCCATAATTGTTATATCAACAGCAGAAGCGCAACAGCAGGCATCCCACTACTAATGTATCTGAAAGAATGTCATGGATGCAAAAGTTAGATGGATCAGATGCTTTGCAAGCTGCATGATTTTCACTGCTCTTTCATACATGTATTTCACAGAAGAGTTTGGGACCACTGGCTGGCACAGTTAGCATTCAAGCAAAAGCTACGATACATGGACCATGAAGCGCTCCAGTTCTGGGCAAAGAGTCTAATGACCAAGGTGCAGTAAACCTTTTAAGTTAGTAATTGAGTAATGTGCTAGAGCAGTTTGCTATCGAGTGTTGTGAAACCAATTATTATAAATGTTCACCCTGGCCAATCACAAAGAGCACAGACAATCCAGTGAACCAATTAAAAGCAAAAGAAAAAATTCTACATGTACTGTAGCTGGCACGAAATGTGTGAAGATGTGTGTGAGCCAGTCAAAATCATTTGGTTTTGGTTTTAATTCTGATTGGTTGAGAAAATGGTTGGATATTTTAATTACCAATTACTGAGCATAGTAATGCAAAACCAAATAAAACAATGAACACTAATTACTTTCAAGACTGAATTGTAAACTGTCCTTAATTTATACTGAGCTTTTCAAAGAGCTATTGTGCCTTCCTAGTTAAAATGGCAAGTTGAAAGACATTGAGCTTTGTAACCAGTTACTCTTACTATAAATTCTTTAGCCATCAAATTGATTTTAAATGTATACCAGTGCCCTCCTCCTCGTCTGTACCCATTTATACACCTGGATGAAGAGAGACATCATCAAGAACCCAGTGCCCCAACCGAGGCTCAAACTCAGACTGTTCCGTCTGGAGTGCAGTACACTAACCATTAGGTCACCGCGCAACCCATGGTGGTAACTAAAATTAGTACAAAAATGGCCTCAGTGAATGGGGCTTGAAAAAGACTTGAGTTAGCAAGAGGTTTACATTTTATTGAGGATTCCAGTTATTGAGATGCCAGTGTGCAATGACGTAAGCTGCAATGCTAGTTTGATTTTTTATATGCAGGCTTGGAAAGTGTGGACTTCTGCTTGTTTAGTAAAAACTGAAGAGAAGGAAAAGATGAAAGTTGCTTCAAGATTTTATGGCCAAAGGTTGTTACTAAGAGTGTGGGCAGGTCTAAAAAACTACAAATCAGTGAGAAAACTGAAACATCTGCAGCATGGTAGGTGTATTTTTAGGTTGTGGTAACACAAAAAATGTTATTTTGGAGACGTTGTTCATAATGTTTAAATTTGTCCTTCTGTTTTGCACAAGAAAAGTTACATTTTTAGGAATTAGCATACTGCAGTTAATACTCACTCTAGGGATATGGATATGCATGGTTTTCATTTAAGATTTTATTAGTGGGTCTTTGCAGCTGTAACAATGTTGACTTGTTATTAAAACCAGTTTGATTTTTATTGCCCTTTGTTTTAGAATATGATAATGAAGATGACACAATGAAAAATCGAAATCAAACTGGTTTGAAAAAATTATAAACCAAAGATATATTTAGCCACAGTAACATCTACATGTATTTGGTATCCTGCTATTTTTATGTGATATCAAACACAAACTTTAAAAAAGTGCATTTTTGTTTCAAAGGTGCTGCTGGCAGACATTTTTCACTGGCATTACTGAAAAAGTCATTTCACCTGTGGGTGACAAGATGGCAGAGAAAAGTGGAGCTTGGTCAATTTGATGACTTGATTAGCTACAAAGGTGATGTGGCTACAGCAAGGAGAGTCTTTGTTCACTGGAAATACTGTATCCTTGGTGTTTCTTACTTTTCTTACAAACTGAAATTAAAAAAAAAAGAAAGTTATCACCTGGAGCATTGTGCAGATGCACTACCAAATTCTTATTTTTAAAACAAACCTTAAAGGTGATGTTTTGAGCATTAGCCCTTCGTCAGAGCGATTCGCTCCGATGAAGGGCTAACGCTCGAAACGTCAGCTCTTGAATCTCTTTATGGTGGCCAATTGACATTATCAACCCAGTTGATAAAACCAAATTATATTGTTATACTTCCCACCGACGCAGCACCACAGTTTCTTTAGAAACTTACCCCCCTTAAAGGTGATGATTGCTATTCCAACTCAAGTTGTACTGGACGTTCACTCTGCCCTCCAGCCTACGTAACAAAGTTTATCATTCTAGAAATGTAACTCCGGTCACATACTTTAGGTAAGGTGACTTTTTTGTGAGGTTTGATTTAGCTGCTGTTTTCAAGTACATGTACAATGTAAATAACTTATTACTGTGTTTGATTGGTCAAGTGGTTGTAATAATGCAATGGTTGTGTCGTGCCTAAACTGTGTTCTCCTTTGAATCACCTCCAGTTAATGTTCATTAACTTCATTGAAAGACATTGTTCTGAAACATGAAGAGTATGAGAACGAAGATGTTGCTGCCCATCACTATGCACAACACTTGCTGGTTAGTCATCTGTATTTTCTCCCCAGGGTATTTACAGTCACAGTTTAGGGTTCCTTTCATGGTCAATTTAATTTTAAATCATCATCGTCGTCATCTTTGTTTGTCCTTTTTTCTGATTTTTTTTTCTCAAAGATACTAGCTTATGTTGCAAGCTATTTTAAGTTGTATGTTTTTTTTAATGTATGTAGGTATGTATCATCAGTTCCTTGCCTCTGTATGGAAAATAGGGTCAGAAATTGTACTCCTCCAAGATGCCCTGTTTGCTGCCACCAATTCCGCGGCATCCCATTAGTGGAAACCCATCAGTCGTCTTTGGCTCCTCAGCTGTCCTTCTCCACATTCCTGTTGGTCTTTTGGCCAAATTAATTGGGTTCACTTTATTAACTTTATTGGAGCTTTTAAGTTGATCCATCAATAGATACATGTGTATTTATGTAATACTTTTGTTCTTAGAAGTGCAGTTGGTGTGTTATCAGTTGCAGTCACTGCTAATGAACAGATATAGTGGTAACTTAGTTCATGTATCTTCACAGAAAACTGGCTTTAATGCTCTTCGTCTACAAGCTGTTCAAAGAAGACTGAAAGACATGCGTTTGAAGATGGCTGAAGAACTGTGGCGGAGATTTGTAAGTCGCATAATCAAACATAGGAAAGAAGACACGAAGGATGTTATATTAAGAGATATTTTTATCATTCGAAAAGATCTCAGTTGAATCAAGTTGACATATTAGGCTA
The DNA here is from genome assembly GCA_947652115.1 of Blastomussa wellsi. Classification (NCBI taxonomy): domain Eukaryota; kingdom Metazoa; phylum Cnidaria; class Anthozoa; order Scleractinia; family Plerogyridae; genus Blastomussa; species Blastomussa wellsi. The sequence continues at coordinate 20,756,674 of OX393562.1, read as the reverse complement.
TAATTATATTAACAGATACTTTTCGGGTGTTCAGTTTATGAGTGTTGATTGTCCAAGCTGTGTACAGTCAGTGACTGCAATTTTCATCTCTTTGTCAGCAACTGCAAAGAGTGTGGAATGTGTGGTTAAGGCGATGTGAGCATTCTGAGGAACTCAAACTTCATTCTGTTTCCAGGAAAGCAAGAGCACATCACAAGTAGGGAGAATGCGATTTTTCAATCCTTCAATCATTTGCACATGAGGCTTTATTTCTGGAGGTTGTCTATCAATTTTGTCGCCAATTTAAACCATGTTTAGTTTTCAGTTAAAGAGGAAGTTATTTACCATTTGGGTGAGGTACTGCCAGTGGCGACGGTTCAGAAAATCTCAGTATGGAAAGGCCGATTATCATTTCCGTGAGAGAGCTTTGCCCAGGTCTGTGTTCCAAATTTTGCTACTGCCTCCTTTATTGTGCTGTATTTTAACTCTTGATAATTCGTATTGACACAATATGTTTTCCTTCAGATACTTCTCTAGAATTATGATTTTTGTGGATCTGAGGCATTCCAACAAAGAGACTAATCTTGCCGCAGAGAAGTTTAGGCGGTGAGTTAAATCCAGAGCAGAAGAATTCAACACCTTATATTATGGCTTTTCCACGGTATGAAAAAGCAAAGCCAGGGAGTGTTTTTCTTAATCCAAGAAAAAGTTGATAATGTAATCTTAGGACCAAGTTCAGAAAAGTTGTAAATTTCTGCATGATGTTGTCAGAACTTTGGAAATTTTAATTTCAGATGGGTATTGGTCTCAGAGACTTCTCTATTCTGTACCTACTGTAGTAAGGTTTTCTTTCCAAAGAATGTCATTATTATGAGGCATGATTGATTCTAAAATAAATTATTTATGTTGAGATCTTTAAATTACAGGGAAGCACTTCTGGCAAAGACATTTTACTTGTGGTGTAGCAAATATCAGCTGATGATGGATGTTAGAATGATGGAAAGAATGGTAAGAATTGTCTTTTCTTTTATCTCCAATGACCTTTTACTTTTTATCAAACTGTATTTAGCACCCTCCCTGCCATTAGTAATGGCAGAAATAGTATTGGGAGGTGCAGTGGGGATATGCTCTGCTCTGATGAGCCACTGTGCTCTGATGCAGACATTTTATCCCAATAATAGTTCAAGTGAAATCAACAGGTCTATTACCTGTTTTTTTTTTATTTTCTGTGAAGATAATACTGTATGAAAGTCTGTTACGTTGTTAAAAAGAAACAAACAAAGTTACTTATTCCCAAGACTGAAAGAACTGTGGGAGGCATGGTGGCCAAATGGTAAGGTTAGCGTGCTAGACTCCGGATTGGATGGTCTGGGTTCGAGCTCTGGCCAGGGCACTGCATTGTGTTCTTCCGTAAGATACTTTACTCTCAAAGCGCCTCTCTTCACCCAGGTGTATAAATGGGTACCAGCAAAATAATTCTGGGGGGTAATCCTGAGATGGACCAGCATCCCATCCAGCGGGGAGTAGAAATATTCCTAGCTGCTTAATGCTACAGAAACCGGGATAAGCTCCGGCAGTATGGGCCACTGGGCACGAGGCTTTGCCCTTTTATTAAGACTGAAAAAAATACCAGCTGAGGGATTACGCTTTTATTTTATTTGCAGGCTATTCTTCATAATGATGAAGTAATGAAGAGGCGCTGTGTTCGATTCTGGCTTCAACGAGCAAGAGAAAAGTTGCATGAAAGACAACTTGAAGTAAATAGTGTCACTACAAACAGATTACCGGCCTGCTTTTACTTGAAAATTTTCTTACAGGGCCTGGGATCTTGATCTTGAGTAGTAGAAAGCAGTTTTTTCAGTTTGCATTACATACTTTTTTCGTTGATGTGATTGTTAGTGCATTGTATAACAAGGTATGTTACTGAACTTGATTTAACCTTTTACTTTTAGACTGTGGCTGATGATCATCGGAATCGAAAATTGCTACAAATGGGTTTAACCAGACTGAGAGAGTTTAACCGAGAAATGAAACAAAGGTAAAAGTGGGTGCACCAGAATTATGCCACTGTTTTCTCTTCCCTTACCAACAAAAACAACAATGTGATCTTGACAATGACCACTTCCACAGACTAAGTAGATAAACTTAACTTCTGTTATTTTAGAGACAGTCGGTGGAACAAGTGCCTGTTCATGATCAACTCACGCCTCCAAGATGAACTGAGCCCACAGTGTTTGTCCCTGAAGTTGCTAAGCAACACATGATGCATTCGCTCGCACAATTACTCTCGGTGTATTAGTCTTTGTTGTTTTTTGATTGGATAAAATAAGTCAAAAACTCCTCAAGTTCTTCAACAAAGATTTGCCAAAACTGGCACTTGTCCCCCCGACAGTAGAGACATGGTGGCCTAATGGTAACCACACTAGATTCCAGATTGAGTGGTCATGGCCAGGGTCAATACATTGTGTTCTTAGTAAGACACTTTACTCCTAAAGTGCCTCTCTCTCCACCCAAGTGTCTCCAGCGAATTTAATGATGGGGGTTACCCTGTGATTGAATACATACATGTAATGCTGGGGGTTACCCTGTGATCCTATCCAGGGTGGAGTAGAAATACTCCTAGTCGCTTAATACTGTAGAAACTGGGATAAGCTCCTGTGGTGTGGCCCAGTTGGCTTGACACAGTCTTTCTCTTTACCTTTCTACTTCTGTTATTTTAGAAACAGTTTAGGGGATGCTTCATTGATAGTTTGTCTTGTTGTTTCTCGGCAGTCGTTCGGTGCAGCATTCATCAGTGAGGCATTACTACATCCATCTTTTGAGAAAGACTTGGTCAGCATGGCAGCAGGTGAGTCCTGGTTTTCAAGCAGATTTGTTTCGGCAAGAGGAAATTAGGAGACGGAGAGGGGTACGAAGGACGTTGGCTGGGATATGTCAATTCCACAAAAGTCCCCTCTGATGTCTGCAAAATACCATTTCCCTTGTTTTGGTAAGTCATTTTCATTGACAAAACTTAACTCTACTCATTACAAGCAAGATTTACAGGCAGAGTTCTCAGACTTCTCAGGGAACAGTCATCCATTCCAAAGGCCAGTCTAAAATTAACTTGGACTGGCTAACTAAAACCTGGACTGGGAGTGTCCCTTTCTACTCCCTTATTTTCTCTTATTGTCATCTTTGATCTGTTGTTGGTTTTCCTTGTAACTGCAAGTGTTGTTTGAGTTGTCACACAACACATCTCCAAGCACTACGTAATTACCCTTAGTTAATAGCAGCGACAGCATGAAAAATGTTTCAGAGCCTCGCCTCATCAACGTAGCATTAGCTAGTGTTTAGTAATGGTCGCAGCAGTTTTAGACCTCATACGCTGCATTTCTGTTTGAAACTCACAGTTACTTGCAGAGTGTATAGAGACGTTCTTGCTTTGTGACAGTGGAAGCATTACAAACTGACTGTTGGTTTTGCCACTTCTCGTTCTGTGCTTTTGTTTCAGTTTGTTCAGCACAGGCAGGTAAAATGGCAGAAACAGGCACGTGCTAACCTCCATTACCAACAGCGTCTTCTCTCCCTTGTAATGAGCGCTTGGAAGGTAAGACGTTTGTACAGCAATTTTCAGTACGTTTGTACAGCAAGTTTCAGTTTTACATTAAATTTCAGTCATGTGACTGACTGTTACTTGACACTCGATCACTATCTACGGTGGTAGATTTTATAGCAGCCTTGTTACTGTAACTCAACTGTTTCATCACTGCAGTTTTGTCTTCCTTACTCAGGAAATGGTGATCAGTTTATGATAAAACTATTTTAACTTATTCTTAGGTTCTGTTACTAATGCTTATTTCGCTTCCGTTTTTCGTAGCATCACCACAGACGTGTGAAGGCTGTTGGATTACATTGTGATGAGAGGCTTCAAACGCACAATTTGGGTCGATTGAGGTAATTTCTCATGACTGCACCATGTTAGCCCTAACTTCGAATATACAGTGCGACCTCTGTTAAGCGGCCACTCTCGGGACTTTGAAAAGTGGCTGCTTAATAGAGGTTGGCCGCCTAATAGAGGTAAAATATAAATTGGACAAATAATTTGGGACTTTAGAAAGTGGTCGTTTAATGGAGGGTGGCCGCCTAATAGGTGGCCGCTTAATGGAGGTCGCACTGTATTAGAATTTTGCTGTTGTTATTGGATCGGTAAACTGTAAATTGACCGTGGCATGTCTTATTGTACTAACCTGTACCTTTTCTTGTGAATGTTAACTTTTGAAGCGAGGAGAAAATGTGAGGGTACTCAGTTAATGTTAAGTTGTAACACAAGCAAGCCTTGGACCCCCTCTATGCCTTGGGCAAGGATTTTTAAATTTTCATGATTCCATATCTTCTCTTGCTTCCAGGTCAGCCTTTGAAACGTGGAGGCATAATGTCCAAGAAAACAAAGAGAGCAGAAGACATAAGTACACAGCGAAGACATTGTTCAATCAAACAATACTTTCCAAGGTGAGGCAGTGTCGGGAAACCTCCAGTTTCACATCGAAACTCGCTGTTTTCTCTTTTGAAGGGTTTAAACTCTCGCTAGTATTTCGGAAATTTCACATCACGAGCTTGATTGTCTCAAGAACGTCACACGGGCGATTGCACCATCACTTGTTTTATAACTTAACTGTCAATCGAATATCGACACGTAGTAGAAACTCAGCTGTATTTTATTGGAAATCCGTGAAACTGATCGGTTCTCCCGCTGCTTTCTCTTCGCCGATAGAAAACAATCGCGTGGGCGTTGCACTTTAAAGGCAAACCTTTTCTTTATTTTTAAACAAACTGCATTAAAAGAACTGAAGGGAGTTTTAATGCTCTATTTTGGACTAAATTGAACTTTTCAGGTGTACCCTTAATCAACTGCCGCTCATTTTTGCCTTTCAACTGAAGAGAACTCGTCTAGTTTTAAAAGTTATAAGTTTTCTTTCAGTGTTTCTCGTGTTGGAGAGAATTCTCTACTCATCATGCAGTCAAGAAATGGCAACAGTGGGAACGTGTCCGGGAAATTAGACAGAAACTAGAAAGAGGTTTGTGTGATGCGCTTTTGCTCTCTATAAGTTTTTATTTTTGTTTTTGCATCATTTGGTTTACGTGATCTATGTCCGTCAACCTATGTTAGAGTCCAGAAGTGGAACGGTTAAAAAAGGCAATGGCAAATATTTTACTTCGAAGAGCGGGGAGTGGTTGCTCAATTCTCCCGAACCAGAGGCTCATGTATAAAGCTTTCGAAGGTGCGCAGAGACCACACCATAATAACGGGAACTCCGTGCCCTACTCTTTACGATGAGTGTGTGGGTTCTTTAACGCCCCCTACTGAACGTTATATAGGAGACGGGGCCTACGGTTTTATCGTCCTTATCCGAGAAGACTAGGACATCTAACCATTTCCAGAAGTGGAACGGTGATCGTAGATTAGAAAGACAACCAAGTGTATGGTTTAAAGGCCTCTGTGATATTACATTTCAGAGGGTTTGTTTGTTGGGCTTTTCCTTCGTCTACTTTTCTCTTAAGTCAGTGCATTAGAACCGGTATAATTTTATGTACTTTTTTGTTACTACCCTTCCAATTACGTTTATGGTTTAAATTTATCGCAGAGGCTCAGTGGTCAAGTGGCAATCACGTGGGTGTTTGCCAAATTACAAAACGTTGCGTGTGCACAAATGATATGCTGAACTAGTTTGAGAACTGAAAGCAACGAAATACCTTTAGTCTGCACTCCAGACGAACCAACCTGACAGTTATTAGACTGGCAGGTATGGTGATAACAATTGTTTGATTGTTTTTTTTTTTCAGGTAAATTGAACCGTTCATTTCGCGCCTGGAAATCCTTCAAAATTAGGTCAGTACAAGACAAAATCCTCAGAAACAAGGCTTGCGACCATCATGATAAAACACTTCTAGGGAAAGCGGTGCTGGTTTGGAAATGCTACATCCATCTCTGTTTCAGGATCAAGGTAAGGAACCCTATTTGTAGGGATTTTCTTGGCGGACTTTCTTGAATTCCCAGGTTCTGTCTTTTCCCAGTTCCCTGACATGACTGGGTTATATACCAAAAACATTCATCATTTGACCCGGCAGTCTGAGAGCTGGTTGACACTTAGGGTACTTTACATTTTTTCGGAGTGAAGTGTTGTGAAATAGCGGACGTCATTTTTCGATCAAACCGTGTTAATTTAGTGGATTGGTTATCAAAAGTTGTAATTTTGAATTACATTTTATCTATATAGATATGGAGCTTTTTAACCGCAAAGTAAAACCAAAACAAACGTGCATTACTTACGACACTGAAGTGAAACCCGCTCTATAAATTGTACAAAAAATTCACTGTTGAATTAGAGCGTATGGCATCATTTTCCTTTGTAGATTCTGCAGAGACAGAGCATGTGGCTTCATAACCGAAGGATTACTGCTGCTTTCTTCAGGAAATGGAAGAAACAAGTGAGCATACTAAAACGCCAGTGTAAATATTTAGTATATTTAGTAAATAGGTAACGAATTCCATGTTAGAATTATGACACAAGTGTGCTGAGAAAAAGAGTAAACCACTTATCTAAACATTGACGAGTATTTCCATAGCTCTGAAAACAAGGAACTACAATTTGCGTTTTTCCTCTTTTGAAATGAACGCTCAATGTTATTTTCGACATTGTAATACTGTTATTATAAGCATCATTTGAATTCAACCAATCACAGCACGTTTGTTTAGGAGAATTATAACTCTAATATTTGTAGATTTCCTAGTCTTTCATTAGCCTATGGTTAGGAAGCTTTAAGCCAGATAAATCTAAGTTTTGCTTGTGCAAATTTTCAGCACAGCATCGTAGTCCAAGAGAAGAGACAGACGGTACTGGCGTTATGGCAATGGAGTGTTAACTTGCAAAGAAAGGTGAGTAGTGACGGCATGTACTAAAACCAGGACAACCGGAATACCCCGGAACACCAGAAATTCCGTCAAATGCCAATAAATATCTACAAATATATATATATAAAATAGTGTTCCGGGATTTAGTACATGCCAGCAGTGACTGACTAAATGATGGACGGACGGACGGACTGACGTACTGACTGACTGACTGACTTGGACTTGCTTGCAATCTTGGTTTCTGATTGGACACAAAATAAAACAATAATTGCTTTCCATTATTTACAAAAATACGGTATGTCAAAAGTTTATCATCAGTCCGACAAAAGAGATTTTTCTTTTTCTACATTTAATCTACGATTATTTTGGTGTGGTTTTAAAGGCGTTTTACGCTTTCTTGGACTACGCAATCGCTCGCAAGAGGAAAGCAGTTCGGATCGCCAGAGCTTTGGAAGAGCGACGAAACAGACTTCTACGGACAGGCGTCACTCAGTGGATGAAGGTGAGATCGCGTAAAATTTGTTTTATAATGTAATTTCTGTTATGGAATTCGCTTACTTTTCAAGAATATCATCGTAAAGTCTAGGAAATATTTTGATGGATTTCGTTGTCCTTTGGTTTTAGGTTGGGTTTCATCTGGCTTCAGAAAGGTCAAGGCTTGCTCAAGAACGACAACTAAAGGTTTGATGAATCTTACTGCATTTCGTTTGTCAAGTTTAACTGTGATGGCCTTGAATTTAGTCACCTCTTTCTTTAAAATCCAGTGTACTGCATTGATTGACTGCTATTCTTTCATTATCACGTGTTCATAGGCTGCTCACTCCGTGCAGCAGTGTGTGTACCGCTGCGCGATGCACTGGAGACGAGTAACAGCAAACCGAGTTCGACAGAGAGGAGCCAAACCTAGGCCGAGAAATGTGGTCGAACCAAAGCCTGATTGGCCAGTTTCCACATTGCCAGGGATAACACGTGTAGTCACTTCAGTCCAACCCTCCGCCTACAGTATGGAAGTTCGCAGGTGTGGACGAAATACAGTTCTCAGTTCGAATTTTCAATAGGCCATTTCCGAGTTCCCCTCTACCTATGAGTTTGCTTTGCATGACAATGAACGTGCAGGTAAAACAAATTTTCATATCATTGGTTTCGCACACTGAGGCAAAAGAGAACTCGGAAATGGCCTATTAGGTTTCCCTTTTCTTCTCGCCCTGAAAAGCTGGGAGTTGTTACTATATTGGCTGGAAGTGACGAAGACCGCCGGTAAAATGTAGATGCCGGAATAATTCCTTATAGGATTAAAAAAGTTATGAACTTGAAATGGTCGAAGGCAACATCTTTTAAGAATAGTCCATTTTACAGTTCTGTGCTTAGTTACCAAGCCTTTGAGTGGAATTGAGGCTGAAGGTGACCTTGCTTAGATACAAACCCTCTTTCTTTTGATATGTAAATATTTTTGTTGTTATGCTAAATAGTTTCTGGTCTTTATCATGACAAGGTCACCCTGAGCCTCACTTTCATACAGAGGCCTGGTTACATTTCACAGAACTGTAAAATGGACTATTCAACTTTGCTCAGAAGTTTGCAGAATCAATGGGTAATGTGAGCCAAATTTTTAAACCTGAAGTTCGACTTTTCCAGTTTGTCCATTTCCATCCTCGCCATTGTTTGTCACCCTGGTTTCTACTGGCTTCCTGCCCTGTCTTCTGTTGAGAACTATTTTACAAAACGAACCACTTTTGTTGTGCTTCCTGCAGACGACGGAGTCCCATTAGTTTATCGGCATCATTATTAAAATCACTGAGCAATAGTAAGGGTGAGGAATAGAACTATTTACTCCGTACTTTGTTCCAAGCGCTTTGCTGTTCTAATGGTGTTTTGCCTTTCTCGTTTTTGTAGAATTGCCTCAGAGGGTTTCAAGGAGCGTCCTCGGCCACGAAAACCAGATTACTTAAGGGAGTCGTTTGACCTCTCCCAGATAGCTGTGGCAATAAATGTATCACCAAACATGCAACCCAAACGTGTCAGAGAGCAAAACCCGGATGACGAGACAAGACCCCGTTCCTCCCCACCCCGGCCGTCTTCCCAAATGAGGAGCAATATCCATCCCCACCAGAGGAACCCTAGGGAGGAATCAATCGTTTTTCCCTCTTCTTCAGGGGATGAATCTTTCCTTGGTGCAGAGGGGTCAAAAACGACTGAAAAAGGGACGCTTGGTAAGATGCCACCATTGATTATTTTATATTGTTATTTTATATTATTATACGGTTACCACAATTAGAAAGTTGTAACTTCAACTGTCGTGAGTTAGACAAAGAAAATGTTTACGTCCCCAACGACAGTTAAAATAATGACTTTCCTTACACCGGTTGAATGCTCTAACCATGGTTCTGCCGTGGAGATAATGGATACCACAACTAAGTGTTTCCCAGTTTTGAGTGAATGGGTTTTATTTTTCCAACTAGTGTTCTGCAAACGTAAAAAAACTTAAAGAAAATTTTGAATTGATAATAATAGACTTTATTGGAATGTCAACTGTATCAAGCACTGACTTACTAATTGGGGACACTGTAAAGCACAATTGAAATCAAATCAAATTACATTAATTATAAATGAAATCAAATCAAATATAAATGTTGGTTTTTTGGAGAGGGGAAAACCGGAGGACCCGGAGGAAAACCTCTCGGAGCAGAGTAGAGAACCAACAAACTCCACCCACATATGACGCCGGGGACGGGAATCGAACCCGGGCCACATTGGTGGAAGGCGTGCGCAATCACCACTGCGCCAACCCTGCTCCCCTGTTGTTACCCGGCTGAATAAGTAATGTTGCATTGTTTTAGAGGCATCAAAAGCTTTGATCAGCGACAAGAAGCAGGGGCTCCCTGTCCCAGTACCAAGACCTGTTCAAAAACCATCCAATCCACCGCTTATCAACGCAGCACAAACGAGAGGAGCCGAAACAAGGGCAGTGTTATTACCTCCTTCTTCCTTCACCCTGCCTACTGGTGCTAAGGGTGCTTCACTTTACCCTCCTGTACCTGATGGGGTGGAGGTGCGTGCCTCTACCTCAACGCATCCCACATCAACTCCTCGCACCTCCCTAGACAGTGAAAAACGACTGGCATCCAGCCCTTCTTCGGCAGCCTCGTCATTGAGTGCAGGCTCCGAAGACGAAAAAGAAGGGAAAGAAAGGGAAACAGATGAATACAGCGAGGAGGAAGAAATGTATGAAGAACGGAAGGACGAGGAATATAAACCGGATCCGAGAGCAGATGCCGTGAAGAGTGTGCGGGTAGGTCAACTGAAAGATGGAGGAAACCTCCAGGAACGTGTTGCTGCTATGAAGAATATACTGCAAGAATTCCAAGACATGAAGGCCGCATACAGGTAAATATTTAGTTTATTTTATAGTGGTCTTCCTGGTCCAAATCCTTAAAAATAGATAGTAGTAAAGTACAATAGTACAGGTCATCTACTTGTTACTCAGGAAGCAGAGGAATTTCCGAGCATTTTCGGAAAACATTCTGCGTTACAGTGCGTAATACAAGTTAGCTCGGGCTCTTGTCTTGAAGACTGCAGGCTGAACTAAGCGTTAGCGGCTTGACGCACGTAAGGTTTCACTCTTTCTCTTGTTCTTATGTTTATGTTAAGGTACAGCTGAACCGCAGTTATGTTTTTGTTTTGTAAGTCATAAAAAGAAACAACGAGATCAGTTGTCCGTGTGGGTTCAGGAACAGATAGAAGAACTGGGACCGAATCATCAGGATGACGAGTTGCTACAAACTGAACAGTGCTTACACGAGGTAAGAGCAACGAACTGCTTGTTTTGTTTTGAGTTTTATTTTGTGTTTGTCATTTTTCGGGAATTTATTGCTCTTTCTACGTAACTTTACAGGAGCTAGCCATTCTTTCCATAGACAAGCTTAACTTAATTTTTCAGTTCGTAATGCAAAGTAATGTGAAGTATCAGTCCTGTTGGCGACAAGCGAACAGTTGGCGTGGCTTTTTCTGATTGGAACTCTTTAGCATGCAGGACTTAATAAATGTAATCATTGTAGAATGCAAATTCGATACAATAAATGTTCTTGCTGTTTTGTTGGGGTATTTTAAAGGAAAGATGATTTAGAAAAACCTGCACGTGTCTCCCCGACAATGACTTCTCTGTTCTGCGTGCACTTGTTTTGCTCCTATCGTTTATAAGTGTAATTTTGTTTCTTAGTTGACCGAGGAAGCACACAACATGGCGGAAAGGATAAAACAGACTCGCCCGCTTGTTGAGGAAGTGGCAGCGAACATCAGAGAGCTCATTCAAAAAACTGGACTGGGTTAGCCTGCCTGTATTCCAAGGCAGTGGATTTGAATCATCAAGGGTCATCCTTGCACAGGACGAACGTGTTCTGTTCCATCGGACAAATTTCCACAGGATGCGGCAACTGAATCGCAGCAATAATGGACAGTCCTATTTCATCACACATTAGAATATTGACTGTTCAACTCGGAACAGCAGAAGCAAGCGAAGCCCTCTTGTTTGCTGTACTATCATGTAAAACATTAGTGGCCTGCGAACAGGCTCTCCAGTGGGGAAAATTTCGGCGAGCGAAGGAAGCCGAGCGCTTTCCTTCACCCCAGGCTACGCTCGGCTCGCTGGAGCCTGTTCGCAGGCTAAGCATGAGTTGAAGTATGTGAATGCAGCAGATATTGTTTATGATAACGCAAGGCAGTTGTAACTCGACAGTTACACTGATAAGTACATGTGATTAAAATGAACAGTCAGAGAACAGGAATAAGCTCTCCCAGACTCGGGTTTGTTTCACAGCTTCCCAGAAAGTGGGGCAGTTTCCTCTGGTTTTTATATTTGTTCGTAAATTGTGATACACCAAAGCATAGAATTTTCTCCCCTAGAGTGACCAATGCTGCTGTCTGACGGCAAATAAAACAAATCAGTTACAGTTTGTTTTCGACTTTTATCTACTGCCCGTTCTCGAGCCACTGGCTGGAGGCTCGAACCCTTTGATATCATTAGGAAGACTTTGCTCTTTCAGTCACGCAACTTTTAAAAGTTGGACACATTACTTGTTTGGCGAAAAATGTCCAGGCGCAATATTAAATATTAAATAGACCAGAGTGTCAGTGCTCAATTCACACTGATTTTCACTCCTAAGAAGTACAGCAACGGTTGCAACAAGCACCTTTTACTGTACAATTTAATTTCCATGGCCATTACATTTCATATCCATGTGAGGCTCATTGAGCTTCTAAAGTCACCTTCGTTGAATCCGCGAGAACTATGCATTTGTCAGTTGCTATTTGCGCCACCTTTAGTGCAATTTATTGGTGCTATTAATGGCGCCCCTTCCCGGGAGGAAGTTATTCTGTGCAAGTCTAAACTTTGGTGCGAGTCACGTGACTACAACTCCCCTATATAGCACTTGACCGTCCTGTGCGGAGTCAATCAAAGCTGGCCACACATGGTACTTAATCACCACAGATTTCATGTCCGAGGTCACGAAGCGTCCATGCTGTTTATCTGAGAACTCAGTGGCTTCAAATTCGATGGTCATTGGTGGAATCTGAACTGCCATCATCCAGGACAAGCGTACGCATTCATCCATGTATTCTTTTAATTTGACACAGTTTTGTAACTCCGGAAAGTCGTACAATGTGCTCCACAGCTGTTTACTCACATCCTAAAACGAGGTAGAAGCAGCGCTCACAAATTAATATCTATTGAGTAACTGAACGCCCGGTAAAAGAAACGGAAACAATTCGATGAAATTGAAATTTTATTACATGCTGGTTATCTTCACGCTTCCACTTCCTCTGAATTGTTGATTCCTTTCAATTTATCTCTCTCACCTCCCTGGAGATGTATTGAGTTTCCTGCGTCAGATCACGTGGTAGCTTGTTTTTCTTCAGTGTAAAGTTTGCGTCTATATAATACATGTGTATTGTGTCACTGACCTACGCCTTGGAAAGTTTAAGATTTAAAACTTACCCGTTTGATATTGTCAATCTTTAATCGTGCGCCAGTTTGTCGGAAATAGTTAGTGATGCGGTCTTGTATATCCTGGACATGCTCTGCTTTAGTCTCTTCATCCGGGATATCTAGCAGTTTTTTGAGCTTGTGTTGTTTTTCTGTGAGTGCCTGTTGTACCGCCCGAAAGGCCACCTGTGGGGAGTACAGACAGTATAAACTGGGAGTACCCTTTCTCAAAGATTTTTCGTATGCAATCAAGCACCTGAGAGTTGATGACATCTCAAAGAATCTAATACCACACTCACCACGACAACTGAGAAAAGGATTTTGTTCTTGATGTCTCCATTCTCATCCAGTTTTTCAAGAGATTCAACCTCATCGAGCTCATCCATTGCATCAAGCCTCGTCTGTGTGTAAAGGTTATCATAGCGCTCCACCAATGCGGACGGACGGCACTCGCCAGCCGACAGGTCCTCGAATTTTCCGCCTTTTTTCAGCTGTTTTTGCGCCTGGTCTTGTAATCTGAATGTAGTATAGGAAAGTTCCAGTTAGTTCAAGTTTGGGTTTTCAAACCTCAATTTTATTTTGTTGCTGTTAAAGGAGCACTGGGGTTTTGATATTTTCAGCTTCATTGCTAAAAAGCTTCATTGCTAAAATCATTACCCAGTACCTTTACTCAAGCCCAAAACGCTCCTGATGGACTAAAAGAAAGATATCAAACTAATTGTGGCTAAGAGAGCAAACCATAATGAATTTCTGTCGATATTTTTAAGGAATGGCTGTAGAATTTGAAAAAACTGGCTAGTTTTTTCAAATTTCAATCCACTTCCATCCCTGTCATCCTAACTGATAGGCGGTAATAAATTAAATAATAGTTTTCAATGTAGTGATATAGTCCTAGGTAACACAACTACACCATTATTTTTGGGTTCCATTGACGCAGGATCATATTTCAGTATTTTAAAATGACGCGAAAATACCGTGACAGTGGTCCTTTAAGTGTACGCAACTGGTTTTATTGTTGCATTGGTTTGGTGGTTTTTCTCCTGCGTGTAACGTTAGTATTCTAAAATCAAGAAAAGCCATGCCTAGCACTTTGGCGACTGGAAGGTGCGTGTTGGGTACGTGAAGGTGGCTTGTCTTGTGATATGGTTGATTTGATTGGTTATTATTAAGACCTATTTTTGTGTTTTGGAAACATATCACGATTTTAGAAGATTAGCTAGCAAATTAGTTGTTTCATTCGTCAACTGTTCGACTGTAGGATAGACTGCTAGCAGTCCTTTTCTAGATAGTCGCGACAGCGCGCGAAATAGCCGGGAGCGCACAGAGCGGCTTTCGCTCGCCTATTTCGCGCGCCCTCGCGACTATCTATAAAGAGACTACTGGCAGTCTAACTGTAGAAAGACGTATGTTATCAATCACATATTCATCATATAAGTTCTTGTCTTTTCTTGTTCTTTTGTCTTTTCTTACCTATCCATAAGGTCTTTCTCTCTTTCTTTTCCATTTTGAATCATTTTCGTTGCCGCTTCAAGCTCTTTTTGTTTGTCCTCCAGCTCTTTCCGTAGGCTAGACGTCTTATCCGTTTGTTGTTTTCTGGGAATCTTTGGACTCAGGTTCTTGCCTTGTGTTGACTCAACATTATCACTCGAACTACTGGCAGAACTCAGCGCTGAAAATTCTGCAAAAGAATTTCACCTATAATTGTCCTTTATCGAAGTTCTAGGTAAAAAAGTGTGTATCATGTGAAATCTTATGTAGTTCCAAGTTGTAAAGTAATACTTCCAGTCAGTCGATTATTTCGGTTAGTTACGTTGCATTCAGTGCAATTAGGTTTCATCGACAAATAATTTATCGTCCCGGTCTCAGGGAAAAGGCCTTGGGAGCAGGATTTATAAAAAGGTGTGTATCGAGAGTCGATCCTTGCGTTACCTGTTTCATCATCCAGTTGCGTGACAGTATCAAACACGTCAGTGTCACTGCCGCCCGCCTCCCCGTTAGTGCTCAAGTCACCAGACTCCGAGCCACTGGCCGTCGTGTGGGTAATAGTGGGTATGTTGATTTTCGCCTCTGTTTTGACCACGCCCTTCAGCGATTCCTCCAAGAGCTGCAGTACCAAGCGGTGCCCATGATGAAATCTCTCGAGCAGCGGTAACACGTGTTCGTCACGTGATACGTTGAATTCCTTTCTTAGCTGGCTTAGAAGTTGAAGAACCTGGAGGAGATCAATGCTGTATTGAGATGTTTATATCTGCTGAGGTTGAATAACGCTTTCCGCCAGATAAATTGCTGTAAGTTGATAGAGAGTAACAAAACACTGCGCTAGCCACTGGATAGTGATATATGTGGTACACAGCACTATCTGTGCGAACCATTTTTATTCACAGTTGTAACGTAAGCATAAGAAAGATAACATGCGCCATCGCGTAGGGTTCTTGCCATGCCGGGACCGGGAAGACCGGGACGAGCTTATGCTACACAATCACATTCTTGTCCCCATAGCCCTTTTCGTTTCTCTTAGCCGGCGGGCCTTGGCACGAGAACTTCCAGACTTCATGTATATAGCATTGATGTTTGTACATGTTGTGTGTTGTAGTATGTCGGCCGGCGAAAATTTTGACTTCCGTTTAAGATTTCTTTGTTCTCAACAGCCAATAAAAAGAATTGAATTTTTTGGAAAATCGTATGTCCCCTGAGCCCTTCGTTTTTCGTGCCAAGGCCTTGCCAGCTAAGAGAAACGAAAAGGACCATGGGGACTAGAATGACACAATCACTGGTTTCTATTTTCAAGCACATTTACTGCTGATTCATTGCGCCTTTGCTTATGTCAGCCGGTTCACACTTGCGATAACGCGACATAAGCATAAGAAAAAGAAAATGTTTCCACTTTTGTGCTTATGCTTATGTCTTTTTATTTATTATTTATTAGTATTATGCTTATGTTAGTCCGGGACACACTACGCTTGCTTAATACTTATGCGTAGAAATGTTTATGCTTTTTCTTATTTCGTGTGTGTGACCCAGCCAATAAAATTCTCCCAACCAGTATTTTTCGTATTATAACAAATAGGGGAGATCAGTAGGGGGAATTGCATGTTGATGTTGAGGCTTCTTCGAACCCAGCACTTTATTTTTGTGCCTTAAAAACAGATCAGTAATTTTAAAACATTTGAACATTTTTTCTTAGTTTTGACCTAGCAACAGAATATTGGTACATACCTCTTTATCGTGGTTTATTCGCGCTTCTAACTTGGCGACTAAATCATTTATAAGGAGTTTGTCCCTTGAATTAATCTGCACTGCATTAAACAGCGATTGGTTAAAAAACAGTCTGTCTTCGATAGATTTCCCTGACAGTTTCCTCATATATTGGGTCGTTTTGTCGTCCATGTCAGCCTGACTGTTTCCAGCAATTGCTGACGATAATTCTGCGCTGCTGAGCGGAACGTTCAACAAAACATCGGCAAGTTTTTGAAGAGCATGCTTGTAATGGCTCACTGCTCGCTCTAGCTCGGTCCTCAAAGCCTCGTGCATTTTCATGTGATACGTTGCAGACGATCGTGTTATTGTCTCAAGCAAAGCGTGTTCAGAAAATCCATTTAAAGCCTTGGAAAATTGTTCCGCTCTCTGGACCAGCCGCTGGTGGAGTGACTCGTCCGTTTGTGTACAAATGTTGAATATGTTTTTTATGTGCTCCCGCGAACGCGCGCTTGCGAATGTTTGGTTGTTGTATTTTAGGACGTCGACGAAATATCTGACCAAATGATGAACAAAATCGTCGCTGTTCAGTCTATGATCGGGGAGTCGTCCTTGACGATCGTAAAATATCTTTGAATAAAGCGCTTCGAGCGAAGCTAAACTGCTTGGGATGTCAGCATACAAGCTCTCGGTGGATAAATTGTCTAAAATGAGGACCAGCACATCTCCGGGGATTTGATTCACAATTCTGATCAGTTCTTGATATTCTTTTCGTTCAATACGTAAGTTTACCTTTCCAATAACTTTTAAACAAAGTAACTTGCCATCTTGCAGTGGATCCGCCCTGGATTTTGTAGGCACAGCATCAAAGCTTCGCCTCGTATCTCTACTCGTTTTTCGCGGCTGGTATAAATTATCAGCCAGTACGTTTTCTGGAAACGAATTCGAGCGGCTATGCCGAGAACCACTGCCTGCTGTCAAACTAGTTCGACTCTTTGACATTCTTTCGCGTTCAAAATAACTCGCAATGCTTGTTAACGTTACGGGTCCTAGCGGTCTCGTGATTTTCTTAGCGAACCAAAAAATTCAATTTTCCATTCTTCATCGCCATTCAACTTGTCTTAGCGTCGGACATCGCTCGCGATGCTTTGTAACATCTTGATTGAAGGTTAAGCCCCCTTAATGCTTTTCATACCCAACTACAATAACAGTAAAAGCATTACGTGGATGAGCAACTGGATCAGCCAATCCATTCACTAATGGTATTGAGCTAAAGTTCGTATTACCGAAATGTAAATTTCTTTAGTGCCTGTTGCAGCACATTGTTTGGCGGCCAAGGTGATTAATATGCTGTGTTTACTTCTATGCTACTGTTGACATTGATGAGAAGTAGGTATGCTCAATTGAATTCCTCTCTTGCGCACATTTTTTTTCTTTTTTTAAGGTAGGTAAATGTGCCAGTCTGTATATATATTTCGTGAGTTCAAAATGATAGATTTGGGTATTAGCGCGAACCGAGGAGATGATTTCATTGTTCGTACTTGTTCTTACACTTAAGTTCAAACAGTTGATGAATAAAATCTTTTGGAAACTTTCCCGTAAAAACTGAAACTGAACAGAAACAATATTATAACAGGTTAACGTTTACATAAACAGTCAGTTTTGTAATTATAAGTTTGCGGTTCTCAGTAACAAGAATTCTAAAAATAAGGCTGCATTTTGTTGAAAAAGAAAAACCTGGGCCATAGAAACTCGCAAAGAATTTCAGTTGTATGAAGAATGTGTTAATGGAACTGAAATTTCGTTGCAAACAAACTGTGCGCAGCAATTTCAAGTGTTATTTGCTACCTTACATGTTGTTTGCAAACGGCTTTCTTATTAAAAAACGTAACTGATAAAATGCCAAGTTGTATTTCCGTCGAAGTGTCATGGCATTGTCGAATAAACACAGTCTCTGTTATAAGCGATACAACATCCACCTGTCTTTGGTAAAAGCAAATGACTAAAGAAACTAAAAGTATTACAGTGCATAAAAAAGCTGTTTTGTTGAGGTCCAAGGAAGAGAACTACGGCTCTGAAATCGATTTCAGGTAACTTTCCATGTTTACCATGCTTTCATGCTGATTTCAGCTAAATTGTCGGGTATATTAATGGTCGGTTTCAGTGACTTCTGCTCTCTTGCTTTTTGTAACGTATCATTTCATGCGCTTTATGCAAAACTACGTCACGGTTGCAGTTTGACGTCGACTGAGCTATAGATACCGCTCCCTTCTGTTCTTGCCTACGACGAAAAAATCCTCTTCCAACTGACTTGCCTTGTTTGTTTTATTGTACATTACCTTTTTGGTTTTACAATTTTCTATTGGTTGATTAATATGGACCCCATTATGTTCAGGTTTTATTCATGCGTAAGTAATTACATGTATTTTGGCGCTTGGCTGTCTTCCCTATTGAAATCGCTCTAATTTGTTTATTGCTTTAAAGCGTGTTTAAACAAAAACTGTATTACAGTTCAAATTAGCATAATAAACTCTTTTTGAAGTTGATATCGATGAGGCCAAACTTTCCATCAGTCGTCATTTTAGAATGTTGTTGTGAAATCGCGACTTTCTCTAAATAGTTCGCTTTTCGCGAAGTTTGTTTCAGCTGCAGTTTTGGATTAGTTTCAGTGGTTTTCGATCAATGGCCTGCCACGTACCGTAACGAAGAACTGACTGTCCAGGAGTAATTTTAATAATGTAGGTCCTTGAAATTTAGTGTTTATCTCAATGATGTTTTTGTCACGAGAACCAAATAGTTACGAAGCATGTCCAATCGCTAACTCTTTTGTCTCATAACAAGTCAATGTAACTTTATTCAAATCAGATCTTTCTTTTCGAACTCTCTTATTTTCACTGGCGCTTTATTATTGTACACTGAGGCTCACTTGCCTGTCAATTATCTTAAGCGGGATGAAGTATTCGCATTAAGATCACTCCCTGCACTATTCGCATGTATAAATAAGTTGCAGAATGTTTTTACCTCCCACCAGCGACCTCTAAAGATCACTCTGCCCAGCCTAGCCATGGAAAAGAACAATGTAATTAACACCGCGGGTAACCTCGACGAGGTATTCTTCCACGAGTTTAAATTCGACAACAACAACAATAACAGCGACATAGCACCGTCACTAAGCGAGTATGAACTGCAAAAGATTAAGGAAGATCTGGGGATGCTGGATGGAGACAGTGAATTTGATAACTCCAACTTATCCTTGCCGTCTATCTGCGTAGACGGGAACTCGTCGCCGACTCCCTTTGACTTCCCACTGACGGAAGAAGAACGAGCTTTGCTGGAGCAGTGCACGATCGGATCTCCTCGGCGCTTTTCCGACTCGCCCAGCGTGTGCTCGGCATCCCTGGAGTTACTGGCAGACAGTTTGATTAAAGATTTCGAAGACATGGATTCTGATCACGATCAAGAAATCGGTTTTCAAACAGGCGAAGAGGTCAGACCAGCAGGAAATTCCTCAGCAAAATCTGCATTCTTTAAGAAGCATGATCTGAAGTCTACGTGGCTTCTGCAAGGGGGAGATTTAGAAAATTTTCAACGGGTCGAAGGAATTTTAAGCTCCGAAGCTTTGAAATCGAATGAAGACAAAAATGAAACTTTCAGCCAACCGGATGGTGTACAAAATTTTAACTCGAACGAAAACTCGGACTCTCGTTTAATAAATGAAGCTTTGGACACATCATCGGCATCAGCGTCGTCGCGAAACGGCCAAGATTCCGAACAAACATCGCGATCACCTTCGCTAGATTCCGACTCTCTTCCAGCGTCCATCGATTCCGGTCTACCAGTCAAGGATGTCCACATTCCTCAACATCAGTACTTCGTGGTGGTAGCCATAGACTTCGGAACTACATTCAGCGGCTATGCTTTCGCCTTTACTCGCGATCCTGAAAGCGTTCACATGATGAGGCGCTGGGAAGGAGGCGATCCAGGAGTCACAAACCAAAAAACGCCGACAACATTGCTGTTGAAACCCGATGGGAGTTTCCACTCGTTTGGATTCGGCGCGCGGGATTTTTATCATGACTTAGAACCGGACGACGCCAAAAAATGGATGTATTTTGAGAAATTTAAGATGTCTCTACACACAAACAAGGTACGGTTATATTGACTAACTTTGTTTACGCTGTTTTCCAAACTTGTGTTCAGTAAAGTACCTGTTAGTTTTTGTCTTTTATGTAAAATTTTTAAAAAGGTGTTTGTGTTTTACTCGATGTTTGACATATTTCGCTTATCGTTGGCTTTTTCAGTTCGAAAAAAGGAATTACAATCAGGATCAAACGTATTTTTGCAACTCAGTTTGACTATTTAAATAAATTCCTGAAGTTGCGAAGAACTAATCAAACTTTGTGACTTTAAATGTTTTTTGTAAGACATTGTTCACAATAGACAATAAGCAATCATTCTTTTCAGTAGATACCTCAGCTAGATTGACATTTAGCTCAAAGACTATCATCGTTATTAAATATAGCTCATACACTTTTTTTCACTGCGCAAAATTAATTTTTTGCAGCTGCGCGAAATGTTTCATAAAGCAAGTTGTGAATTTCGAAACTGTGTATAACCGCTAACATGTTTGGGTATTTTTCAGTTACAAAACCGCCGACGGAACGTTTGAGTTTATTTATATCCATATAAATTAGTAATATTTAAATTCTGACAAAGTACTTTACTGTTAAATATTTATGATTATTGGCTGGAAGAGATATCATTTAAATGAAAGCCAGGAAAACTCTCGCGTTAGATAGCTTTAAGTCGTTGACTAAACCATAGGTTTTCAAAGGACAGGAACGCGTTCACCAGATTGTTTCGTTTTTGTTACGATTATTTTTACAGGATCTTCATAAAGATGTAGAGATCAAAGCTGCTAACGGCAAGGCGTTAAGAGCTGTGTCAGTCTTTGCGCATGCGTTAAAGTTTTTCAAAGATCACGTGCTGGAGGAGCTGTCTGACCAATCAGCGACCAAGATTCTGGAGGAAGACATTCAGTGGGTTCTCACTGTGCCCGCCATCTGGAAGGCGCCCGCGAAACAGTTTATGAGGACAGCAGCCTACGAGGTGAGTCGGTTTATTGTGGTGTAAAGAGGTTGTTTCTGATCTGGCTCAAATTCCTTACATGTGGTCAATTTATGGCATATAACCATTCAAATTTGATTTGATGCGGTTTAGCTATTTACAGTCTAAACCCATAGCTGGTCGTTACTCGTATCTTACCACGTCTGTTTCATCTTCGCGCAGATGGAGATAATTGTTATCATGATTGAATCTATGTTTATATATAGAGGGGGTAAGTTTCTAAAGAAACTGTGGTGCTGCGTCAGTGGGAAGTATAACAATATAATTTGGTTTTATCAGCTGGGTTGATAATGTCAATTGGCCACCGTAAAGAGATTCGAGAGCTGACGTTTCGAGCGTTAGCCCTTCGTCGGAGCGGCTAACGCTTGAAACGTCAGCTCTCGAATCTCTTTACGGTGGCCAATTCACATTATCAACCCAGTTGACAAAACCAAATTATATGTTTATATATAGTCTAACTCGCTACTAAGCTATTTCCAGTCTCACGGTATAATATACAAATCCAATAGTGATTTAGCTAGTATCATGCCCGGGGTATCATGTAGTTGGCAGGTTTCGTGGTTGGAAGCCAACTGCCAACTGCACTGACATAGCAATGTCTGATACGAAAAGCAAATTATTTGTCCAAAATATAACTGACGAATATCTAAAAATGATCCGAACCCCTTGATATGTTGTCTGTCGTCGATTCCCCGAAAATGGCTGCATGTGATTGTGTGTGGCTAGGACCAAGACGGGGTGTTTTTTTAGAGGAGGTGTCCACTTATTGGTGGTTTTAAACTTACTGTATCAATCAATCAATCACATCAATCAATCAATTTATTTATGTCATATCGTGGGACGAGTTTGCCCTCAATGCCCGAGGTAATGGCTCATGTAAAAATCCATGACAGTAATAAGAAGATATAAATAAACAGGGGATGTTTGTGTGCGTCTGTGGCCAAGACACAACAACTAGGTGACCGCTTAGGCGACGGAGGTAAGTGCGATCCGCCATGTTTCAAGGCAAGTTGTTTATTATTTGAATCCTCATTCTCTCGCAGCCTAGGCTCATAGCGCCACATGACTTACAGTAATCAAATCTTCGATGAATTAAAAGACCAGTTGTTTTGCTAGTTATGATGTAAAGCTTCAGTGTACCGAAAAATTGATATAAGGGCGTTCGCACGAACTGATCCTTATTTGCGATTTTATTTTAAGTAGAGAAATCGCTTTCCGTGAAAGTTTTCAAAACATTACTTCTCAAATAGCTAATTATCCCAAAATGTTTTCAACATAGTGGGGACAGTTCAAAAGGACAGTTTCATCTAGTAGAAGTTCTTACTGTGAAAGTGCATTTAGTAAAGCATGTTAATTTTTCATTTGTCCTGTTCTAACCAACTGTTTCGAAATATATTAAACGTCAATTCAAATTTACACAATTACAGGGGTCTTTTGTGGTTTGGTTGTTTTTTTTTTTTGCCAACATGCTTGGAAAAACAACCCAGTAATCAGTTAATTTGCCGTATTTCATAGACAAGTCATACTTAAAAAAGAAAGAAACTAGTTAACCCTCGCCGTCTATATGGCCCTATAGATATCGTTTATTCCAAACGAAAACCGTCGCAACTTGCTGAAATTTAGTACCTTGTGTTCGTGGTTTCGTTAGGAATATAGTAAAATAGGTAAGACATATTTTAACGCAATTCCACTGAATGTACAGTATTCCACCACTATATAATTGAGAGCAATGGCTCAAAGTTGGTGTTTTCAAAATAAGGCACTTTATTCAAATGTTGCGCGATGTTAGAAATGTGCAGCAATTTCTCGCCCGGTAAAAACCAGCTTACAGAGCCACTTTACAGAGTACTTGCAATCCAAAAGAAGTCAAAACCACTGACAGTCGCTTGCCATTCCTAGTTGGATCTCCTTTGTCCATATCTTGCCTAAAAGTTTTGCGGGTGCAATTATTACATAATCATTTTGAAACTGAATGCGCAACGAAATTAATTGTTGCTGCAAATTGTAACATTTTTGAAAATCATCTCGTGCTTGTGATGAATATTCCCAAACTAATGCAAAATCGCTCACTTTGTGTTTACTGTATTCCTCAAGCAACCGTCAAGCGTATTCGTTGCTACTGCTGAATAAACCTGTGATCGGTGTTGGAGTGGAGTTGTTCACGTATGGGAAATTGTTCTCTGTAAATAACTTCTTTAGGATGTAAAGTTCGCTTGCTACAACCGCGGCGAGAGAGCCAAATACCAAGCATTCAAGGACTACCATGGCGCTTCCGTTAATGTCTCTCAAGTACACCGTTGATGAAGATTAATGTTTTCCGTACTTTTTGTCGACATTCGTCGTGATTGAACTTCACCGTTTGGAACCAAGCCAAAATAAAATGATTGCTCAAGTGTGCGCGTGCAGGTCCCCAGCATGATCAAAAACGTAGTTCTCCTCACACAGTTTATCAACACATTACTGGGCAGGCCTGCGATGAGAATATGGGAAATGATCCATTTAGTGATGTGATTTTTATATACCACTAACTGAGTCTTCAAACGAATATTTAGTGAAGTGCGTGTCATTTCTAAGAAAAATATTTCAGCGCTTAAAAGAAAGTTTATTGCAGAACTAAAGAGTTAAGGCTTGTTTTCACTAGCGCACAAGCATAAGCTTAAGGACATAAGCACGAGCATAAGAAGAACAAACACACTTGCTTTTCTAGCATAACCATAAGCACAAGAACAACGGACAGTGTTCGTTCTTCTTGTGCTAATGCCTATGTCGTTATGCTTATGCGCTAGTGAAAACCAGCCTTTAATAGTTTGCCCAAACGGTCAAAAAATGAGACCAGAATTTAAATTGATTTTATATAAATGCTTTATTAGAAATTTTACAAAAGAAAACGTTAACTGAAGGCAAAGTGAAATGTCACTATGTAAATGCATACATGTATATATATATAACTGAAAAATATCAGTGTTTCACCGATCGCCGATTTGATTTCACATTGTTTTTTGCATAGCAAAAGCTGAAAGACTCGTGAGTCCAATCAGGTTTCCACGTCTAGTGTACACAGTCCACTCAACGCCAGTATTTCATTGGCCAATACAGTTAGTTCCAGTGGTTCTTGATCCGGACCCCGTCTCTTCCATCACATTTAAAAATTCATCAAGTTTTCGAAACATCGAAGCGACGGGTCTATTCTAAAAACGAATCCGGCTCAAAACCTTAAATTGTTGCAAGTATAACTGTGCTGTAGAAATGTAGCGCAGCCACAAGTTCGTAACTGTCAGCTTTATCGAAGCTTTATAACTACCATGACGAAAAAAATATCGAGTGAAAAAACATCAGTGTCTTGTTGACTTGCCACTTGCAAAAAATAATAACGAAAGTCAGTTGTTCCAAATCAAATCCGTTAGCGACGATGTTGTTTCATTTGTTATTTTGCGGCCATCAGTGCCAAAGCCTCTCCTCTGGAAACAAAAAGTGGGCTATGGTTCAAGAATGGCAAGTCATCACCGCGGCAAACTCGACTCAGGATATAAGCTTCTATAGCCACAACTGCTGCTACGGTGACTGCAACAAATACCTCCACAAATACCATGGTTCTGCACAGCTTTTTGTCTGCCCCCTTGGACTGAAATTCGTTGATAATTATTTCGAGTTTATTTTCACTCTCCTCACGAAATGTTGTTTGTGTGGAATTGAGCTGTTTTCAAGTTTTGTGGTTGGAAGTAAGCCCGCACTTTTTGTGCCACCTGCTTGTCTTCAAATAAACGTGAATGAATATTGTTTTTGCTGACGTTAGACATAATTAAATAAACCAGAGGATTTAAATTGCAAACCAATAAATATATGATCGGATGTGATGGTGAACACGTTTTATTTTTGTAACTTTAAAAATATGGCTGCAACTTTACCATTTGAGGGTGTTTAATTTTTGTGGAAAGAAATTTTACAGCAACGGTATTTAAGAGCAAACCATCTAAAATGCTTCTTTTTAGCTTGGCTTTCTTAGTGCAAAAAGGGCAGAAGTAATTGTATTTCACATAGTCAGTTTCATCTGTTAAACCTTTTTATCTCGTCAATCTCAACTTGTATGTGTGTGTTCGTATGAATAAAGTTTACGTCTGAACGTGGCACTCTTCACAGAGCATACCAATGTCATTTTATCATCAGTTACGGATGTTTTTAACGCTTCCCCTTTTCTAAAGAAAGTATTAATAATTGATGTTTGTATGTTAGCTAAGCTAAAGTGCGACAGAAAAGTTATTGACTAAACATCGGTCATGTGACTTACTCCTGACCAATAACAACAATTTTCCCGACAATTTTTATTTTGCTTAGTGCCTATAACTTACTGGCAACGTAACCAATATAGAACTAAACTAGGCTGAATATGTTAATTTGTGGATTAAATTTAACGCCACAAATTAAAAATAGGGAGCTGAAGTTTTTACCAACTTTATTTGTCTTGCTTAGTCAATCTACGTGCTATGCCGCTTTTTGTAAGCCATGTTAACCACAAAATAATATTTACAGTAGAGTTACATTAAAAAGCAAGAGCGATATTTTAATTTCAGTAAACCTTGTAAAAACAAGAAAGCATTATTTTGGCCATACTGAATGCATGATGGAGTGAAAACACCAGTGTTTCTGTACATAGAAGCTGACGTTAGAATAGTTTCCCTAAATTCAAACGTTTATTATTTTTCCAAAAAGAAGAAGATGTAATGAAATAATAAAATACAGTTTGTTTTTTCCTGAGCACGGAAGAGAAGTTCTGCCAGAACCTGTCTTAATATTCTCGCTTCTGGTTGTAGCATTTTAAATCTGAAATATGGCGAAATCTTTTTCTTTTAAGCGCTTCAGTGCTGTCTAATTAGACTAATTTTGTATATTAAAATTCTAACGGGGTACCGAGGCTTAGGGAAATAAAGAAAACGAAATTATTGATTCATCCCTAAGCCCCGATACAAAATCTTTTGTATAATATTCCCCTACGCCCCGGCGCCATGTTAGAATTTTAATATATCGCAGTTGGTCTATTGAAAAATAATAAACTAGAATAACATTAACGCACAGAAATTGCTTCAACAGTCGGACTTTTCCAAGCTCAGATTATAAGTGAAGTTGCTTTGCTTTAAACGTTACTAGTTATAACTAGAGTTATTACGACTCTTTAATGATCATAATTCAACATAGCGTTGTTGTTATGTCGTTTAGTTACTGATAAGTATGAAGCTTGCTTTTTAAAGGTTTATTATAAGTTCTCGGTTTTGTTTCTAAGAGACTCCAAAGTTAACCTTCCTTCAGTCATTAATAGAAAAGAAAAAGAATCGGCAGACTGATAAAGTTTGGTTTCAGTTATTGATGATTATCCGGCGCTTATGAGTCCTGTGTTCATTAGTCAAGTACATCAGTAAGTACACACAAAGTTTTATGTCCTGGATATATGCCTGGTGCAAAATAATATTCAATCACTGCAGCTTTTAATCCGTAGCATGTCCATCCAAACGATCCCTCGGATTACAACAAGTACGAACCGTCGCCAGCCAGGTGATACTTTGAGTTAACATGTACGCGGTACACTTTTCCCTCGTATAGTTTCTTCAGCATATACACGTCAAGAAGAGTCAGTGCTGTGAACGTTCCCACTACTACCAGCTCTACCACGACCATGTTTGCTCCAGAGGTTTCAACGTTGAATGAATTCCCTCCAAATAAAACTATACCTCTCGGAAAAAGTGCTATAATGGTTCATTTGTCGTATTTCAGTGGCCGGGTATCAACTGTTGACTGCTCGACGCTGTAA
The DNA here is from genome assembly GCA_947652115.1 of Blastomussa wellsi. Taxonomy (NCBI): domain Eukaryota; kingdom Metazoa; phylum Cnidaria; class Anthozoa; order Scleractinia; family Plerogyridae; genus Blastomussa; species Blastomussa wellsi. The sequence continues at coordinate 20,729,701 of OX393562.1, read as the reverse complement.
ACAAGCGTGAATTTAATCAGCATATTTTCGAGTGGCATATGACGCATGCACTGTAATTAAAATGATTAGTATCTGGCCTCATGCCAAACAGGTGAAGATCGACCATATTTTGGCCATTCGTCAGCAAAAACTATGTAAAGAGCAGAATAAACGTCAACAACCGCGGAAAGCTTCCATTGCATTCTAACTTAGCGTACAAAGGTGCTATGAACAATTTTAAAGCGTTTTTCTCCTCAAGAAATTATATACTGCAGTCTTCATTCTACAGCTGTATGAAGTCTAAAATACGTTAAAACTTGTCACATAGCCGAGATGGTAGATATTCCGAGTATACAAGTTCTTTATGCTACACAAGATATCGTGAACTTCATGGTTTAGGCAACGTGAAAAAAAAATAGTTTTCCTGTTACAGGTTATATGACAACTAAACAAATACTGAAGTAACTTCTCTAACAAGAAAAAAAACGTGGCAGATCCCACAACATTGAAAACCAATGAACAGCTTAGCACATCCACTAAGAATGAATCTAGTTTGTTTAAAACTGTTTCAAATAAACCTATTCTAAATTAAAACCACAAAAGAGTAAAGTCTTCAAATGTTTATGCTGCATTCACCATGAATGTGGCGGTTTCAAAGTACGTTACCCAACGCCACAGTTTTATCCTTTTAACAGTTTATCTGGCGAAAAAATAAGGCATGGTGACAGGAAATACTTGCTGTGCTTCTTCATTATTATCGTCTTGGCGTTGTTGCTCTCCAAAGCATTTTCTAAGCAAGTAAATATCGAGCACGCTAAATCCAGCCACGATTACCCCAAGGAAAACGGCTGTAACAACCATGTCTGGCTTAAAGGCTTTTCTCGCACGGGTTTCATTCACTTTTTCCACGTTAAAGCTATTATCGTCAGTTATTTCTTCACTGAGCTACACAGAAGTGCACACTACATCACGCTTCGTAAATTGAATACAAGTTGTATACGTATTCCTCGTGGAACTTTGGCCTGCGTCCAAGGCTCCTTTTGCCACCTGCAATTGAGAAAATTAAATCCTAAATTATTAAAAATTACCTCGGCATGAGGCTGAAGAATTTTCCGTAGTGCACGGCTATGCAGTTCTGAATCTGATTGTTCGGCCAGTTCTAGATATGATCCGTTTCTTTTTATGAGTTAATTCTTCAAAATTGATAGCCCCGCCTTTCGACACTTACCTACAAGAAAAGTAAAGAATTCATAACGTGCATTTCGACATATGATATAGTTGAAGTGAATATCATCTTGTCAGAGTTCAAATTTCCTTAAAACATTCTTAATATGAATACATTTAGCGAAAAGCGAGCATAACCATTGATTGGTCGCTCTCGCTGGAGTTCTCTGGCCATCAGCTCATTTGTATTGAGATGTCAAAAATGAACTGCTGAGTTGGGGAAGGATTTAACGTCTTACAGTCCACGAAATATCGATCACCTTTCACACCAATCACTCGCACCTTGTACTGTTTTGAAACAAAAATTCGGTAAACATATTTTCACTTCCAATAAAACATAGCTCCAACAGCTGGTCAACAGAACTGGAAGAATCCTTGCACTTGATGAGTTTTCACGACGAGATTGAGCTGTTTTGAGTTATGAAATAATTTTAATATCATCAAAAGTCTGGACACCTCTATCTTTCAGTTCTCTCTTGACTGCAGCAGAACTCACAAAATTATCGTCGCTATTTCACCATGTAGGCATTCATTCGAGCCCTATGTCGCTGCCGAAGGCCACAGCACAAACTTCCCACAAAGTAGAGATGAAATAATGTTATGCCAGCAACCAATAATACAGTCACAAAAATAGCAACAGCGAGCATGGTAAATCAGTACTATTTTCAAACAATCTGAAGTTGCTTTCCATTCAACGTTTTCGTTTAGATATTTGACTTTTTGTGCTGAATCTCTCGATTTAGCTCTCCCGTGTTCTCTTAAAAAAAAGCACTGCCGTCACTGATGACTCTAAAAAGAAGTCGCCTTTGTCATGGCTTAAGCCATGATGGCTATGTGAAATTCATTTTTTATATATAATTTAGTGAACCAAATCCAATTTTCCGTTTTGTTCAAAACACCAAGTTCAATCAAGAACTAACACATTTTATGTGACATTTTGAAACTCGTTTATTATTTAGAAAAAAAATTACTTCTATTAACATATTTACAACTACCTGCCGTGTTTCCATGGCAGCAAAAAAACAAAGTGCTGGTTTATGTTACAAGGGAACTACAACTTCAACTAACTGACATATCTACAAGAATCACAATGTATTTTCAAGGTTGTCTAGAGACGAAAGGAATGCTGTTTGTTCTGTAATGAGTTTGGTGTGATGTAATCTGGTTGCATGGTAATAGTTTTTGCATGACGTCACAGTAGCCATATTGGTGTTCAAAAACAAAGAAACGGCCGCCATATGCACCTTATTCCAAAATGGCTACTATCTTAATATTCTTTTGTTGGTATTCAAATTAGCCCTTCTTGCCTCGTTTTTAAGCTCAAAAATCTAAAGATTGAACAACAAGGGCCAATTTGTATGTGTATAAATCAGCGGCCATTGGTGTCCCAAAACAATCCTCCGGGAATTGAACTCTGTTATTGTGAAAATATCATCTTTTGTTTCAGCAGTCACATGTGTGAAAACACTCAATAAAATTTCATGAAATGATATCACTTCAATCGTCACGTTAATGAACACGCTAGACGTTGATTCAGGCTACAAAGGTTCATGCTCTGAAACGCACATTCCCTGTTTTCTCCTATCCAACAATGTCTCCATCACTTCCTAGGTGTTCTAAGCCTCGATAAGTGATAGTTGCAATATTAAGCTTTGTATATCCCGCCCACCATTCTGATAGGCTGGTTTAACCACACAAGATGCTCCAGACCGCCTGCTGATCGCTCTGGAACCAGAAGCAGCGTCGATTTACTGCCGGAAGTTACGTTTAAGGGACTGCACATGGGCCGAGGAGACAAAGCGTCGGTCCACCATCGCCTCACAAATGGACGAGCTGGTCGGAGATGAATTTCAAGGTAATTCCTTTTCTTGAACTGGAGAAGGGCAAGTTTATGACTAAGTACTGTACATGTGATTGGTTGATCAATTTTACTTGCACTGTATGAAAAATTACGAGCGTCGTTGAAGCATATTTTTATTGACCAGATTATTGATGGAAGGACTGTTTTCTTCTGTTTGTTTGTTTGTCTTGTAAATAAAAGTCCACCCTGCGCATTTGAACACTATTGCTTGAAAGTTTAGAGAATTGCGCACACAATTCTGGCTTATTTACCGGCCTGAATTCAAAATCTTAAAAACCTTAAGAAAGATTGGGTGAGGACAAGAGAAAATGTCTCTTGGTGAGGAGGGTGGAGAGCGAAAGGTTGGAGAATTAGGCTATGGCAATTTCACCTTCTAGCTGCTCCAGGACCAGAGAATTACGGACGTGTGGGAAGCAGTGAGATTACATTATGTTGTCCTTGCCCCAGTTGAACAGTTTCAATTGCCTGGAAGTCAGCTCTCGTATACTGGGATAAGTGGTACTTACTGCGGCCTCTTTTGTTTTCTGCAGAAAACACTCGTTATTTAGTGGTGGATTGTGGAGGCGGTACAGTGGACCTCACGGTGCATGAATTAGACGCACAGACTGGCACCTTACAGGAGCTCCACAGGGGCACGGGAGGAGCCTGTGGGGCCACTGTTGTGGACGAACAGTTTGAATTGCTCCTTGGGAGAATTTTTGGGAAAGACTTCATTGAGCAGTTTAAAAACAAACGACCCGCTGGGTGGGTCGACTTAATGATCGCTTTTGAGGCGAAGAAACGAACTGCGAGCCCAAACAAGACCAATCCACTAAATATTTCAATGCCTTATTCGTTCATTGACTACTACAAGAAACACAAAAGTTCCAGCATTGATTCAGCGGTGAAGAAGTTTGGAAATCCAAATGTGAAATGGTCTTCACAAGGAATGTTGAGAATTGCGCCTGACTCCATGAAAGAACTGTTTGCACCCGTTTTAAATAAAATTGTCGACCATATTGAAACCCTCATTAGCAAAGAAAGTGTTAAAGGGCTAAACTTTCTCTTTCTTGTGGGAGGATTTGCCGAGTCGTCATTGCTTCAAACGGCTGTCCGTGAAGCGTTTGAATCAAAAATGAAAGTCATCATTCCTCAAGAGGTCGGGCTGACAATTCTCCGAGGCGCAGTGCTCTTCGGGTTGGATCCCACGGTTGTGCGCGTCCGAAGGGCTGCAATGACTTACGGAGTCGGAGTTCTTAATCGATTCATCCTCGGTAAACACCCGAAAAACAAACTCGTGAAGAAATCGGGAGTCGAATGGTGCACCGATGTATTTGACAAATTTGTGACTTCTGACCAGCCCATGAAACTTGGAGAGACTGTTACTAGAAGTTATGCGCCAGCCAAACCGGGACAAACTTCTACAATTATTACGATATATTCCACTGAGGAAGAAAACGTTAGTTTTGTCACCGACCAAGGAGTGAAGAAGTGCGGTCAGTTGCTCTTGGAGATACCCGAAGTGGATGATAGTGATTCCAAGAAACCAAGAGAACTTAAAACTTGTATGATGTTCGGTGATACTGAGATCAAAGTTACAGCGGTGGACATTTTGTCCGGTAAAGAAGCAAAAGCAAACATTAATTTCTTGTCCCTGTGAGAAGACGAACATTGAAATATGTCGCTGAAATAACTCTACATCTTTTAATTAATTTCACGTTTTCTTTTTAAATATTTTTTTATTCCAGTAATGTTTTGCTATTGATTTCTACTTTACGTCATTTTTAGAAAGGTAATTTTGTTAAAGACACTCAGTTTTCGGAAAGTAGAAGTCTGTCAATTTGAAAATACCGATTTTAAAAAAAGAAGAGGTAGAGTAAAGGTAAAATCTGCGTACGAGCGTGGTGGCACATCACGTCGGACTCCCCACCCAAACAAAGGTCACCTTACAAAGGGTAGCGAAAGACGACCCTTTATCACCTTTCTCCCATGTCAAAGGTGTTTCAAATCCCCATTATCAACCAACGACCAGGGGACAAGGAGCGGGCTGAAGTTGAGTCACGTCAAATTATCCTGTCAACACGGAATCCCGGGGACGGGATAGCCCACGGATATATATTTCTCTAGTCCACTTCTATCGACTTTGAATAAAATAAACTAATACGGCGGCAACATGGTAAATGAAAAGGAACCGAAGGAAAACCCGGGACGGAACGAGTCCAGTACAACCATTACGTATAGCTTTCTTATTTCTACAAATCCGACGCTAATTTTCTAACAGTACAAAGAAATACAGAGGTAGTGCACTGCTATACGAGATTCCTCTGCTTTTCATAAGTTCAAACCGTAGTTAGTATTAATGTTCAAACCCTGTCTAGATTTTTCCGTTAGCTAATTTCCCCAAAGAGATTCAAGAGCTGACGTTTCGAGCGTTAGCCCTTCGTCGGAGCGAATGGCGAATGGCTAACGCTCGAAACGTCAGCTCTTGAATCTCTTTACGGTGGCCAATTGACATTATCAACCCAGTTGATAAAACCAAATTATATTGTTATACTTCCCACCGACGCAGCACCACAGTTTCTTTTGAAACTCCCCCCCCCCCTAATTTCCCCAAAGCCATATCTCCTTTTGTTCCCCATCAGTCTTCAATACCCGTGTTAATGCTCAACCTCTGAATCAATTGTTGTACATCTAATTCTAACTTCTGCTTTATTTTGGCTCATCTTACACACCTTTTCATTCCCAGCTAACCCAAAATCAATACCCCACTGTAATTTCAAACTCCCCCCTAAGTCCACAATGCCTGTAATTCCCAACCTCTTTCTAACTCTACTACCCCTACTTATTCCTAATCTTCCATCTGATTCCAATACTCTCCTGTAATTCCCAACCTCCTCCTAAATTCATACGCTATGAAGTTCCCAACCTCACCGTGATTTCAATAACCTTCCTGACTCTAGCACTGTCCAGTAATTGTAACACCCCTTTGTCATTTGCAGCTTTCCCTAAATCCATACCCCCCCCCCCCCCCCCGTAATTCTCAACCTATGCCAAAATACATACCCTTTAACTCCCAACCTCTCACTGACTCCAATAACCCCTGTTAAAACATCCTTCTGGATTCAATACTCTCCAGTAACTTACATCCTCCATAGTTCCCAATCACCCCCTTACTTCAATACCCCTGTTAATTCTCAACCTCCCTTGTGCTCAACACCTGTAATTCTTTCCCTGTGCCTTATCATCTGACTCTAGCACGCCTTCGTCATTCCCAGCTCTCCCTAAATCCATACCCTCTGTAATTCCTTACCTCTCTCCTACTCCAATAACCCATGTTAATTCTAAATCTCTCTCTGATTCCAACCCTTCTTTCAATTCCCAACCTTTCTCTGGCTTCGATACGGGGAGCAGGGATGTTGCAGTGGTGAGAGTGCTTGCCTCCCACAAATGTGGCCCGGGTTCGATTCACGGGCCTTGCGTCATGTGGGTTGACTTTGTTGTTGGTTCTCGTCCTTGCTCCGAGAGTTTTTCTCCGGGTTCTCACTGGTTTTCCTCCTTCTGTAAAAACCAACACTTCTAAATTCCAATTTTATCGGGAATCCGAGGGCCACAGGTTTGTTAGTCGAAAGACTTATGTGCTTCCCTCGTTAGACAAAGGCGATTTGATTTGATTTGAACCACCGTCTGAATCAAATACTTTCCTGTTAATTCCCAAACCGCCCTCTAATTCAACACCCTATGCAATTCTCAGGCTCAATCTTACTCTTATATATAGGGTAATTTCAAACCTCCTCCTAAATACTCAACCCACAAATTCAGTACCTCCTGCAATTCCAAAGTTCCACATAAATCCAGTACTTGATACCCCTAGTAATTCCAAAATTTCCTTTCTTACTCTTGCTCACATCTCTCTTTCTAAATCTTCCCTTCCCTTTCCTTTGGAGAAAATAGAAAGCTGTGAAAAGCCTACCTTCATTTTATTTACACTGACCTTGTTACATTCCTTATTATCAGAAGCTCTGTTGTGTTCTATTGGAAATCCGTGAATATGAGCTTCAGATTTCTATTGCATGATAGTTGATGAGGGGGATGCCTGCATCAACTATCACGAGATAGAAATCGAGAACGGGTAATTTAATTCCCTTAGTGCAAATCTACCAGCTGTTCAAAACTAAACAACAAGATTATTCAAATGTTCTTCACTGACACTGAAAACATTTCACAAATGCGGATTGGCTGACATCTTGACAGCCGTTACTCCCGTTATGTCACAGAATAGATAGAGTAGCGTAGTTAATCAGAGAGCAGAATTCGTGATAGAATGCTAGTAGATTTATACTAATCACTGATAGGACATGATTGCTCTCAGTTTCTATTGACATTAATAGTTGTCTTCGGGCTTCACCCCTTGCTAACTATCAGCCAATGGAAACCTAAGCTTGCTATCTAATGGCTGTTATTACAAAACTTTTAAGCCTGCTTATATATATTCTTGTGTAAAGATGGCATGTGAACGAGGCAAAAGGGTCAATCTGTTAGCCTCATTGGTATGTCAAACCACTTAGAACTGATATAACAGCCATTGTGATATTCTATCTGAGAATCCCAGTAAGAAAATACCAGAATTACAACCCCAAATTAAATTAATTAATCTAACTCAGCATGTATCGTTTATAAATAAACTATTGCCATTATTTGTTCAGCTAATTATCTTTTGTTCATTACTATACCCCCCTACATTACATCTTGTACTGCAGAATATTTTCTCTTTTGCTGATGATGCCATTGATCGGCAATTACAGAAGCTTGAGACCTCACTTGAGTCAAACTTGTCTCAAATTTTAAAGAATTTGTTTCATCCAGAATTTCTGGTGGTGGACTAATAGCAGGAAACATTCTGACATGGTCTTTGTCCCAAGAATTTTGTTTTCTTGCATAATTTCTTGAATAAGGCCACAGGAAGCATTAATCTCCTATCTGAGCCAGACTTTGCTCTTGCAGGACAGACACATATTGTTTAGCAGTCAATCAAAGTCTGGAATGTCTTCAAAAGAATATCCTCTATAACCTTTCCAAGCATAATATGCTACTCTGACATGATAAAAACCTGGGATGAACATAAGGGACCCCAGGATCAACAATGGATAAGTTCGATCAGCATACTGTTGAAAGAAAAAATAGAAATGTCACCAGTAAGTCGAAGCTGAAAACAAACGTGGTGAGCACACTCAACTCTGGATCAAATGATCCAGGTTTACTTGAGCCCTGACAAGAGTCACTGCATTGTGTTCACCCAGGTGTATAAATGGATAACAGTGAATTTAATGCTTGAGATAATGCTGCTATAGATTAGCATCCCATCCAGCAAGAGGAGCAGAAATGATCCTAGTCACCTAATGCTGCAGAAACTGTGATAAACTAGAGACTGATGAGCCACTAGACCCAAACATAAACTTTAGCTTTTTTCACCTCGTGGTTAAATATTGCCATCATGAGAGACACAGGGCATCTACAAACTGTACCATAATTTACTTACAGTCTCCAGGGCCTTATTGGCTGCCTGGTTCTTTGTGTATTTTCTATTCCTGTTCTTTTTTCTGACAAATTTTCCGGGTTCCAAAAACCTTACCCTCCCTTCTCCTGCTGTTTGTAGATGGCCAACCCCCACATGCCCCAATGTACATTTATATTACATCGTCCCTTGTTATTGGAGAACCTCCTTGGGGATATGTCATGTGTCCAGGTGCAGATCCAGGAATAATGGTGATCACTTTACCATAAATAATGATATTTAGAGAGGAAGCCACATCATACTCAGCTGGTTTCCATGCGGGTCCTCTATCCAGCTTCAACTGGAATTTAGAAATGTTGGTTTTTGAGGAGGGAGAAAAACCAGAGAACCCGGAGAAAAACCCCTGAAGCAGAATCTGGAGTCTTGGGAGGCAAGTGCTCTCATCACTGCACCAGTGACCCTCGCTCCCCTATAACATGAACACCAAAGGCCTGAGCCCTTAATTGGTTTACTCAACCTCTGGAGCAGGCTTAACCCTGACTCCCTTTTTGTACCATTTCTGTGCATTTTGAGTTCCTTGAACAAATTAAAACTTTGAAATTTCCTTTACCTGAAAAAATATAATATTATAATAAACTGACCAGTTTTTGTGGAATGTGGAATGCATCTTGTGTAACTAATCTGAATTAGTATTGTTGCTGTTTATTCATTCGAAAATAATTGCTTTTCTGACCGGCCTGCTAGAAACAGGTAGGCCAATTAAGATAACTATATTTAACATTTTTTTATTTTCAAAAGCACTGGTGGATAGGGTATGGGTTTTGATCCCTCAGTCCTGAACAGGGTCTAGAGTCATCCTAGACAGGGTATGGTTTCAAGACTTTCCTTGAGTTTTAAGCATAACTGACTCAGAAAAGTTCAGAAGTATTTATTGAGCTGGTGATCAGTCAACATTAGATCATTTTAGTGCTATAGTGTAAAAAGCATTTTCGTTTACCTTAAAAAGGGTCAGTGTTTCAAACCCACAGTCGCACCCCTATACCCAAACGTGATTTAAGTATCCCCTCCCCCCCATATATATTTTTGAAGGAATCCTTACCTTCACATCAAAATAGCCTGTAAAGAGCAATGATCCAAAAATAAGTAACAGACCTCCTACAGTGAACAAGAAAAATGCCAGCAATATTGCCTTCCAAGGAACCTTTGGGGGTGGCTTTATAAACTGAAAGAACAAAGTTGTAGACGGTACTTACATTAGTTAAATGATTTGTTGTCAAGCACTGGGAGCGAGGGAGGGTTATCAAAAGGAGACAATGAAAAAAGAACTCCAAATTAAAGTCTATTTCAAATGTAAATCATGAATTATGGATTATAGCTGAATAAAGTTATTCTGTTTCTTAATTTTCGTTTGTCTCCTTCGCTTTAACGAAAATTTACTTTTTGAAGCTTAACGGTAACTTGTATCCAAACAATTCAAATATTATACATCCATAAGCTTACATCCGAACTATTAAATGAATCACGAACCTGAGCATCAATGTAGCCATCATCATGGGGAATCTTTTGATATTTCACTTGAGTTCTGATCTTCGTTGTAGGCATTATATACTAAAGCTAAATCTGCAGGGACTTCAGCTATTTGTAATCAGCGATATCAAAATCCTAAATATTTTTAACTATAAAAATCTTACAGAATCTCGATGCAGAACCATTTTACACTGAACGAAACTTCACCTGTTTTTGTAACCTCGCCTTCACACTTGATCAACACGTGCAAATTCGATCTGGGTACGAGTGCACGGGAAAATGGCACGAAACTTCTGCTGGCTTAAAATGTGTTTTTAAACAGCACTCCCTTTTATAAAAGCTAAACAGCGTTTGTGAAAATAGTTTTTCTCCAACTTTTACAGAACTAGCATCTTTGATTACAGCTATTGTCATGACGACATGTAAACACTAATAAGAAATTCCGTGTACTCGACTCCGACTGTACTCCATATTTGGAAAATTGAGCCCACGGGGGCTTTGTTTTCGATGGATTTTACCTGGATCAGGACCTGGATTTTACGAAGTTTTTCTTTATCAGAATCTCAACAGAGATGGACGGAGAGTGCCTTTCGGTTACCGTGGTGGACAGAGTGACGAAGCTTGACACACTTGGTGGTTATGTTTTTTTGGTGTTTTTGTTGTGCCTCGTTGTTGGATTTATCCTTGGACTTCTTTTGGCTCGATGCATTCTACGGGAATTAGAGGTACGCTGCACTATTTCAATTACTTTAATAACTAAGAACGTCAATGTTCAGCCGATAGCTTTGTTTTTATTTCATGCCATTTAAATTACTATTTAAGCTTATTTGAAGCAGGTGAATGAGTGGATTACCGTTTCCACAAATTGTAAGCTTGAGGTGGCTCAAAACAGTTTCCAGCACTTTCAAAGACTTAGAATTTGATGGGTCATTATAACCACTCTTTATTAGTTGATGCTACAATCATGGTATCAAAAAACTGCCCAATCATTGGTGAACACGTTGTTATCATTTTCGTGACATAATAGGTTACCATAGAAACAATATGACCTGCTAAAAATTTTAGCTTTAACTGCTAATAACTCAAAAACGAGCTCGGTGACCCCCATTTTTATTATTGAATTTTGATAAGCATGAGAAGATGCAACTTTTTGCAAAGTTTAAAAAAATTCTGTGGAGGGGGCTCAGAGCCACCTTAAATTTTCGAAAAGTCTGGTTTCAACAGATAAGGTTCAAGTTGACGTTTTCATATACTGGTCCTTTACCCTTTACAACTTGTTCTGCATTTTCTAAGTGTCTTTTTAAAACAAATAATTTGCACAAAATGTTGTTTGTTGAAACATCACCTAGCAAATAATAATTATAATAACAAAACAGTTGCACTATTACTTTGAATCATATCATGGTGTAACGGATTATAACGAAGGTTATGTTGTCTCTGATTTGTAAAATAAGTGAGAATTTTACCTTCTTTCCTCCAAGTTTTAGGGATTTTAATTCTTATGCATGGTTTGGGACTGGCACTAGTTATGCTTACACATTGTTTTATTTTTCAAAGCAGGTGCTTCCCCAAAATCAATGTAATTGACCATTTAATGTTGCAGAATGCTTCAAAATTGCTCAAAATAAAATAAAATCATAAACTGCTATTGAGAGTTAAGAAGAATCTTCCCCCCCCCCCACCTTCTTAAACATGCTTAGGATTTAAGTAGCCTGGCTGTACCTACCCACCCCAAGCATATATCAAGTACTCCCCCCTCTCCTAGTGAAAAGTAGTGATGTATACTCATTCGCTTTGAATGAAGAAGATCTCAAGTGAAGGTGTATGTTGCAGTTCAGTTTTACCTTTAATTTGGTACATTTGGTATTTTTTTCCTTTGTTCTTGTGTATGGTAGCATAAGATAGTGAATATAAAACAAAGGAAAATCCCACATTGAAGTAAGGGTAAAAGTGAACTAGAACATGCACATTCGTTTTTCCTATCAGAGGGACCCAAGAAAGTCTAGTCCAGGCCTTTGCATGTTTAAGCCAAAGGGTGTAAAATGGCCTTACTTGGGGTGGGTAACTTCCCATTAGTCATACAGTCTTTTTCTGAACTTAATTTGTTTGAACATAGTACATGTGATATTGTCAGGTTTTACTTAAAAGGCACGACACTATAAGTCATGTTGCAATTATTTCAGGAGCAATACTCTCTAAGAAGAAGCAAGTCTCAATCTGCAGCAATTCTACTTGATGTAGAAAACGAATTACATGTGCAAGAGACATCTGGAAAGGTAATCTCTTGACTGTTGTTTTAAATGTTCCATGCATTTAAATTACTCCATATTAATTCTCACTAAATAAGTGCAAACACTGCACAAGATTTGTACTGTACCAATTTGGCAAATTAAACTGTTGCTGGCATGGATTCAGATTTCAGATTACAGAAATTGTACCTTTGACAGTATTTATAGAAATTAAAAATTAATAGTCAAAATAAAGTGTGCTAAGTGACCAAAGTAGCATAGGCTTTCATGTTGGTCACTGACACGTACAAACAATAGACATGACATATCATGGAAACCTGGCCTGATTGGCCATAATTTAGGCCAGAACGCAGACTTTATCTATGCCTGCCAACTCTCGCGCATTAGGTGTGAGTGTCGTGCATTCCTGTGGGTCGAAAACTTTCATTTCATGCTTTCTTACGCCTGCTAACCAATTTCTCAGATTATTATACATGTCTCTATTCAAACAATCAGAAACATCACCATTTAATTGTTATTTTAGAAAATGGGTAGTAACAGGATAGCTCCAATGCCTGTGCCGACCAAAAACACAACAGAGGTTGCAATAGAAATGGAAACAACTCATCTTAGCACTGGAAGTCTTCATAGTCAGTCAGCATGGGCAGGGGAACCAGACAACAATAAACCATCAGTTATTGATGCACTAAGCAAGCCTTCAGGGTAAGTACTATTAATAATATGCACGGTTGTCTATACCTCCCCTACTGAAGGGGATTTATTATCCCTGCCCCCATACCATTGAAAATTCCAAATTATTAAGTTACTGGCATGTACATTTCTATGTTCCTTCTGTAGGGGAGTATGTTCCACATTTTAAAGTTGAAGTTGAACTTAATGACTGTGGATATGGTAGCAACATTTCTCAGAAGTTTACAGTGTTGGTAACCATAATGTAGAGGATAAGACTGTTATTCAAATATTTTACGATCACTGTAAATCTCTGAGTTCTAATGTTGCTAATGTCTGTCATTCACATGTAAATAACATCAATTTTATACGTTTACAGTCTTTCCCGTAAAACCGTGAACACCGGAAAAATTTCTGGAATGTTTATTGTGTAGTGACCAATCGCAGCAAAGTTCAGGACACGCGAACAAATGTTGCACAAACTAATGACCGTTGCTATTTGCGGTTTAGTTTTCTCACAACTGATTGGCTTTCTCTTTGTAACACAATAACATTCCATAAACAATTCTGTTGTTCACGGTTTTACGGGAAAGACTGTACTTAATTAACAATCCTTTGAACTGTCCCAGAACCTGTGTTCTCATCAATAAAACAAATTATTGTAAATTTATAATTATTTAATAAATATAAAACATTAAATTATGTACATTCTATTATTACAACTGACAGTATTTTTAATCAAACCAGTGCCATTTTTACTTCAGCCTGTTATCAATAATATTTGTCATGTCTTTATTGTAGATAAATGTAAAATATACATAATAAAGATATCAGAGCCTATTATTTTTGCCACTGTGAATTATATTACATTTTATGAACCAGCTTTTAGTACATTTTCCAGTGTGTACCAGTGATCTGTGTTATATTTTTGTTAATATGTACAAGTCAGTTTATAAAGGATATTGTTTTCAAGGGAAGAGATGGAGGTTGAGCTGCAAAAGCAGGATTTCAGGTCCATTGAGTACATGGAAACCAACCTTAGACTCCAGAAAAATGAGGTGCGCATTTGTCATTGATAACAGAAATTTGTAATAATGTAATGCTAATACAGTTGACTTTCTGTAAGGCAGACACTATTGAGTCTGGCACCACTTGCAAGGCTGCAAATAACAGTCAGACATTGGGCAATGTCCGATGAAATCCCAGGGGGCGTACTTCTTGTAATTTTTGGTGGGGGTGTGCCGCCCGGATCGTCAAATCCAGACCCTATTTCAGACCAATGCATGCCATTTTCCACACCCATTTTCAGACCTGGCCTCAAAAATCCATACCCGTTTTCAGACCTGACCTTGAAAATATACACCCGTTTTACACCCACTAGGTAAAATTTAGCTGGAATGATATATTTTATCTATTTCTCTTTCTCTCTCATCAGTTACTCGTCCCAGTTACTGAGAAGAAAAATATGTTTAGAAGCTTTCGTAAATGTTCCCCCAAAAACCATACCCAATTTCAGACCTCAAAAGCCAAAATCTATACCCGTTTTTAGACCAAACTGGCTCAAAAACCATACCCTTTGGGGCAGCACATGCCTATATACCTTATATAGGGGAGTACCCCCTGGGATGAAATCCCAACTGTGGTCAGACAGAACATGTGGACTTCCCCTTGCATGTTGTCAAGTAGTACTGCAATATGACACTTTACCCTAATTAGTTACCATACCTATTTCTGATAAGGACTGCAAAGCCGTTTCATTCAATGCATGATGTATGTGTAGTTGCGGCTTGAAAATATATTGCACAGTGCAATTGAACAAATTGTACAACGTACAACGTAAAAATTAGTATAATTAAAACATTATTATGTTTGACTGTGAAAGATTTTAGTGTAATTTAATCCTGTCATTAATTTTGTTGTTATTCTTCAGACATTCTTACAGTTATTAAAGATGATTCTGAGTTTCTTAGTGAGCAAATCCAGGATAAGTGAAGGATTTCGAAGAGATTCTCTTGCAAAGTATGAGCAGGTGAGAAACAACTGCTTACATGAATCCAGCAGTCTCAGTGTTGAGTTTTTGCAAATATGTATTAAGGTTTTTCATATTTGTGTGTTTCTGGAAACCTGGCAAATGTGCTTATAGGATAGATGTGGGTGTATGGGTATCCTACTAAGATTCGTCCTAGCTTATACAGATTGGCTAGGGGACTGGCCCAAGAAAAATAGATATATTCTGAAGTTTTGACGTAGACCTACACATGTATATGTGCCTTCATAGTGTGAACAGGCCATTTCCGAGTTCTCTTTTGCCTCAGTGTCAAAATGAGTCTAAGTGTGCAGGCTTTTCCTTTGCAAATAAAGTTGAAGTCGATGAAAGTGAAGCTGGCGGAGACAGCTTGTATAAATTATATAACTTTTAGATTATATAACAGCAAGGATTCTTTTAGTTGCCGGCGACGGAGCCGTTCACATGCGGCGAAAATCGCCGGTCGCCGGCCGAAAAGGAAAACCCTGAGTGTGAATCCATTCATATGAAAATGTGTTTTACCTGCATCTTCATTTTCATGCAAAACAAGCTTATTTGCATATGAGTAGTTTCACACTTAGACTCATTTTGAAACTGAGGGTAAAGGGAACTCGGAAATGGCCTACTGCATTGGAGGAGGTGAGTTAACCAACTACACTAATCTTGTGCTTAGTTGAACTGTGATAATGAAATTGTGTCCAAACGTTTTGGCCTGGTTAGAAATGAATACAGTGAACTGCAATGAGGGGTTTTAAATTGTTCACATTTTTTAATTCAGGCGATTGAAGACATAGACAGCAATGGAAAGGAACAAATGAAAGCTGAAGAACAGGTACAGTAATACTAACATACACTGCAAATCATTAAATGACCTTATAATAATACTGCAAACCAGTCATGTATGCTTCATTTCCATCTGCATGGATAATGCTCTCTGTACTCATTGCATGCCTATAACGATGACTGTAATACCCTGCAATGTACATTATAAAGGGTTTTCTCTGCACATAGCACCCTTTTCACAGGCATGCCTATAATGGTAGCACTATTGTGGCTTAGCTTTACCATAGGCTCGCAAAGCATTGTATTAAATGGATCTTACATTATTATGGTGATTTCCTCAATGCATTTGCCTGTTCACTTTTTAATTCCCAATGTAGAAATTGTATTTCTTTCCTTAACTGATTGTTATACATTTCAGTTTCAACTTGTAACGTCTGTGAATTTAGTCACAGTGATACTATATGAGTGAGACCTTATCTTCATTCCTTTCACTGGTCTATATATTTGCATAAATGAATTCATGCGCTATGCCATAAGAAGTCAAGGATTGAGATCTGACTAAACATATTTGTTCTTGGTGAAGATAATAAATATATGTCAGTGTTATATCTAAGCCTGA
The DNA here is from genome assembly GCA_947652115.1 of Blastomussa wellsi. Lineage (NCBI taxonomy): Eukaryota > Metazoa > Cnidaria > Anthozoa > Scleractinia > Plerogyridae > Blastomussa > Blastomussa wellsi. The sequence continues at coordinate 20,713,273 of OX393562.1, read as the reverse complement.
AAATTGTTATTTTCCCAATCTAAAGGAGCTGAGGAACACTATTGTAGATCCCATGGAACTTGACCAGGCAATAGAGAGTCTTCATTCTAAGTACTCTAAGAAAATGGTGAGTGTTTGTCTAAACCCTTGTGATTTATGTAATTGGTACTTTTACTGACTGGAAATCACCTTGACATGAATTTATGCTTTCTTGTCTGGCCATAATTATAACAAACAACTTATTAACCAAACTTAATAATTGGTCTATATGGGAGAATGGGGATGCACAATGTGCGAGCCAGCGAGGCATGCGAGGCAAGCGAGGCAAACATGCGAGGCATGCGGATTATGCGAGGCAGACATGTGAGTCACCAGAAACACGCGAGGCAAGCGGAAACACGTGAGACACAAATAAGTCGTTCCCAGTATTTCTTCCCGTCCCTTCTCTTTTGTTCGTGCGCGTGGTGTAGGCCATCTTGATAATAAGGAAGAGATTTTTATCTGCTATCTGCCTTAATCATTGCCACCCTTTTCTAAAGGTACGTATTTTTATTATATTATGCTCAATACATCTCTTGACAACCGTTTCGATATTAAAGATATTTGTGACTTCTATTTTGAATGCATTTGCATACATGACTACGGGAAGGCAAACTCTAATAGAACAAACAAGCCCAAAAACTAAACCCAGGGTACTAGTGGATTCCCAGATATGACGGTTGGAAGTCACGATAGTTAAGGTCTACTCCCTTAACTACAAAATGGATGCGACCGATGACTTCTAACCTTCTAACCTTCTTAGGCTTATTTATTTAATTTTTTTTTTGCCTCGCATGCCTCGCATGCCTCGCATGTCTGCCTCGCATGCCTCGCTTGCCTCGCATGCCTCGCTGGCTCGCATATTGTACACGCTCTGGGAGAATCTTGAACTCAGCCATAGTGCAGACTACATTTACGCTGCATTTGGTCTAGTACCTTGGTCAAGAGTCACCCATGAATACAATTAACAACAGCTAATTATCAACAGACTTCAGAGAGAATGGAACTTCAGGATAAATTGAGAACCGATCTCCTGCAAAATACAGAACTCTCAGAAGAAGAGGTGGGTTTGCCATAAATATATCAATATAGTTATCAGATATTATCAAGCTGACACGGGATGGTTAGCACCATTTCATTTTAACACTTCCTGTTGCAACCATATTACCTGAGGTAATGCTATGCATATGCATGCTTATGGCTTTCCATAAATTCCAAGGAGGAATTTGATTCTTGGTTCGTTAGTGTTCAAATTGTGTTTTATGACCTGAATACTCGACATTAAATCACCATATTATTTTGAATGATAAGTGAAAGAGATAACAGTTCAATCCTATTCTTTGCCACAGACAGAGCAGATTGTTGCCAAACTCATGATGAATATGGCTGCTGTTGACAGACGACTGGCTGAGGAAGCCAGTCGGCAAAATATGGTAAGACATAGGCTGATTTGGGCTGTAGATTTAGAAAGAGAAGTTGGTAAACGGCTGGGATACATATGTAACTAGTCAGTATTATAATCTCTAAACATATTTTGAGATGCCTGTGCTTGGATCTGTTAACAACATACATTGTATACTGGTAAACTTGCTCTGCATTCTCATGTTTTCTCGCTCTTTGCACCATGCAGTTACACATGTCATTGCCTTGAGTTTTGATTGGTTCTCTGCATCTTCTGTGATTGGCCAGATTGATTTCTTTGGTTTTGGTTTTATGACACACAATTGAAAATTGTTCCATTAAACAAATAATTTAATGTCACTGTTCCTTAATAAAAGAGACCAACTACAGCACAATATTTATTTAACGTGTAGGCTAAATAAAGACAAAGAACGACTCAAGTTGGCGATAATGGGGGAGCACTGCCTTGCGTAAGGTTAGCCTGTGCGACTTCCGGCTGACAAAACGAACCTCACTTATCTCCCCAACACTATACGAGCTGAATGCAAAACAGCACATGCTGGATTGGACAAGAGTGTCGGTTAGCAAGCGATATCCAAAGGCAACGAGGTCAACAAGCTTTGGGGAAGTCACTGCGCAGACTTAACCAAAACACGAAGGAGTGACCCTTGTTTAATGCATTCAAATAATGTGACCAACCCCATCTCCAAAGGGAGGGAGGGAGGGAAAAATTTACGATAGTTTACTAGAAGTACTAACTGCACTGTACAACAGAACACTAAAGTGAACTCTGAAATAGTTATTGCAGAGTTAGTGAACACGTGCACGGGAATGGAGTTTACAAACTCCAGGTTGCCAGCCTAGTGATGACAATCTATTGATTTGTTTGTTATCTGGATAATATGTTTATTAACCAATTTTAACTGTTTAGGTTTTGCATGAAAGACTTGCACGACGACAAGCACTTGCTCAGCAGCGAGCTGCTGATAATCAACAGGTGGGTAGATAATAATATCACTAGAGTGGTAAAACTGCATTTAGAAATTTGATTCTTAACATGTGATCTGAAAAAAATATGTCACGTGGTTCGTGTTTGCGAGTGTCTTATCTGTGATGATGTGATTTTAACAGTCGCTTCATGGCCAAGTAACCATCGTTGTTTTTCAGAATTTGTATGAACAATAATGACACTATCGAGCCAACAGAGTCGGTAAAATGACAGATGAATTTGATTGAAAGACAGGCAGGTTTTGTTTAATTTTAATGGATTTCATACTGTTTTGCATCAGAGAGTATCCGAAAGTCATGAAGCTTTTTGTAACAGCGTCCACGTGATAAAAGTTTTTAATTCTTGTGATCTAGATTGGCCCAGCGTAAGACGAAATTTAGCGACTGCATTTTACCACTCTTGTGATTTTGATAGTTCTTAAGGCTAGATATGTTTGCTATTGTTAAATTGTTAACTTATGTAATGTAATATATTTACAAGGATAAAAATTTGTGAAAAAGTTAAAAAGACCACACGTTTTCGGCATTAAGCCACCTTCAGGGAGGATGGCACAATGCTTAATGCCGAAAACGTTCGGTCTTTTTGACTTTTTAAAATTTTTTTAACCTTGTAAATATATTTCACTTTTAAACGCTGAGCAAATAGTAATGCAATGTAGTTAATAACTAAAAGTTTCAAATTATTAAACAAAATTTATTATTTTGGAAAAGATGTTGTGTTTGACTATTAACTCCTGAGTCCTCTCTGGGAATCGCACCCATGACCTCCTAAACTCCAGGCAAGCACTCTTTCTGATCATAAGCTGTACAGGTGATTGACAAGGTTCATAAGTGCCACACAACCTGCACACTGCTGAGATCAACAATGTCCAGAACATACAATATATGGTCACTGTGATAAATGGAGATGTTAGGCTTGGTAGTGAAGTGAGAAAGATGGACATAATGTTTCTCATGTCAACAGCATGTTACAAAGAGAGTCATGTTGTAGTAACAGTATATGTTCTAAACTAGTTAATGTTGTAATTTGTTCTAAACTAATAATGTTGTAATTTGTTTGTAGGAAAAAGAAGATTTCGATGAAAGGTTGAAGCAACCACAGAAAAATTTGGATGTACTGTTGAAAAGAGGAAAGCTCCTGGAAGACCAAAAAGAGAGGTGAGCTAGAAAAATATGAAAATATGAACAAAAAATATGAAAAATATGTCTGGAATTTCAATCTGTATACCAACTGTTTAAAGGGCCCTTGTCAGCTTCCGCCATTTTCGATGGCATCGAAATTAAGGAAATTGTATGGTGAATCGCAATCGTATTGTATTACTGTAGGTTATGTTACGGGAATTGTTTAAATTACCTTCAGCAAGTTTCTCAAGATATTTCTTTCGTTTCGACGTGATCCGCGTATATTATATAACTGAAATTCTCAAATGTAAACAATAACAAAGGTGTGGCTGACTAGGCTCTTTAATGTTGGCTAGGTTTGGTTAAAAAAAAACACAAAAATACGAAGCATTTAAGAATAAATGAATTATTTCATATACTTTACGTCGAACATTGAAAGCATTTAAGATTGCAGGCATGCTCTCTTTTCCGTTTCTAAAGGTCAAAAAGAAAGTGAATTGTAGGAAAAATTGGGTGGAAAAATGCAGTTTCTTGTCCTTGCCATTGATTCCTTGCAAATTGGGTCTGATAGCCTTATAATTTGTACATCTGTCCCTTTGATTTTCCTTCCCTTTCCGATTTTTTTATGGGGGGGGGGGGGAGGGGGCTGGAGGGGCTACACGTGGTTCTAGATTGGAAGACTACTTGCAATGCAACATTAAAATTCTAAGAAATGAAGTAAATTAATACATAGAAATCTTGAGGAAAACCTTAAGAACTGTTCAAAAAGTAGTCGGTATAAAAAAGTATATATAAAAAAATTAAGTATTCAGACTTATGTGACATATAGGCATGAAGGGGATCATGTCAGGTGATGTACTCAAAAGATATGAGTAAATTGTTTTATTATTTTGTTTGATCCAAAGGATCATGGATGAGTATGAGCAAGATCTTAGGGTCTTAGAGGAGAAACATCAACAAGGTTTGTACTCAAAATTCTTGCCTTTTACCTTACATCGTTTTAGCAGTAATTTTACCAGGTCTGAACAGGATTGTTTGTTTTTAAGCCAAATACCTATAACTAACAATTGGGTTTCTCTTCAGCTCTTGTCGGCCTTCTGATAACTGTAATATTCATGCTATTTTTGCCGACGATTGTCTCCTGGCATTGGTTTTGCTTTAACAAAACTGCAGTTTTATTAGATTTTGCTTTAACAAAACTGCAGTTTTATTAGATTTTGCTTTAACAAAACTGCAGTTTTATTAGAAATCAAATTGTATCAACATTTTGAAGAATACTTTGTACATGGTAAATTCTCAAACTTAATGTGCATGTAGAGGTTAAAGTAAGAATCACATTCCTTTCAGCTATTCTTAAGAGTCAAAACGATTTGAACGAGAAGCTTAAAAGAAAGCGGGAACAAAGAATGAGAAAACTAGAAATGGAACAAGCAGCAGAAAAGGAAGACTTTGAAAGAAAGGTAAGTAACTGTGAGTGTCTTTTGTTTTTCTCGAAATTCCACTATGTTTGCTGCTTCACCCTTAATTGATAGCTAAATCTGTGGGTTCCAAAGGGATTTAGGACTCCAGGGCTCCAGGGCAGAATAAGATAACGCTCCAGGACATTACCGTTGGCGCTACAGATCTCTCTTGTAACTGGCAGGCGTGTTCACGTGGTATTGTTTCCATACTTACCACCCATGCTTCAAACGTGCCCAATCATCTTTGGGTAAATTTGTTCGTTTGGGCGTCCAATAATTGCTTAAGACGGAACTAGGTATAATCAAATAATTATGCAGTTATTTGAGCATTTTTTCCTGAGCATTTAAGGGAAAAAGAAAAGCCATGTTGATGTAGATGGTTGTTTGGACGCCTGATGAGCTCACCGCAGGTACCGACTATTGCAGGCTGGCCAACTGATCGGTGAAGGTGAATTGACTGCCGAAGACTTCCTAGAGTCAAACCACAAACTGAGAATACAGCAACAAATAGCGAGAGAAGAAGAGGAACAAAGGTCTGATGAGTTAGAAGCAGAGGAACTTAATGACCTCAGAAAGGCAAGTGTTTGTTGCAAGAATAAAACAGAGATCACAGTAAAAAAGTAAAAAAGTATGATTGATCTTCATTTTCTTCTAAAAATACTTTATACTATATTCTGATCGCTTAGTATCCACGTCTATGTCTTGATGCTACTTTTTTGAGCTGTGTGATTTGTCCTAAATACTCGTGCAGTGTGCCCTAACCAATCAGAAATGCCTGCGCTTGGCAACGATTATAATATCGTGTGCACCGAGTTCTTGTTTCGTTGTATTAGTATATTTGTCTGTGTGCTCTTGTGTCATTTCTAAAAGAACATGAGCAGTTTGAATTACCGATATGTTTCCATGCTGCGTCATGAATGGCAAGCAGGAACTCTGCGTTTTTGAGGAGAACTGGTTCCTGTTTTCAAATTGCGAATAGATGAGGTGAAAACTTTGCGAGTGCTCGTGCTTTTTCCGATTGGATGATAACAGTCGGAAACTTTCGGGTGCTTTTACGATTTGTTGCAGCACAAAAAAATCCACTTTCTCACGCGGTCAACTTTTGACACCATAAACCACACCCATTTGAAATATGAGCAAGATACACGTGTACGTGTGTGTCTTGTATTGCTATAGGTGTCCGTTAACCTAACTGGATGACTGTCTGTTTTGTCGTTACACTGTAGAAATTAGAAGAAAAGAGACAGCGGAGTTTGAAAGAAAAAGAGGAAGCCCTGTTTGAACAGATTAGAAAGGAGGCACATCTTTCGTCAAAAGAAGCTGAGAAACTGATGAACAAGCATTTGGAAGACCTCAAGGAGTCTAATGGTTTGTGTTTTTATATTCGAGACTATGAGCAGTCACTTTTTTGTTAGTCCGTCGAGCGTGTAGCGAATAAAGAGCCTGAGCTGGAAAATAGCTGTACCGTTGCAGTTATGTCCTATGTGAAAGTACAACGCTAGAAATGACCAATCCTCGTTCCCAGGGGAAGATGAGAGACCCTGGGTACGAGGTTGAAAATGGCCGTGAGGAATGGGGAGAAGTCTTGGGATCTGAGATCACAAGTTCAGACTCTTTGCCACTTTTGGATCAGAATATTGGGCCAATAAATGGGATCACTGACGGAAAAATATACCTCGTGACGGCCCTGCATTGAAGATTCAACGGCATTCCCTGGTTAGAGAGGTTTTCTCTTTTAATGGCATTTCTCAATTAAAAAAGCCGTGAATAGGTGAAAATGAAGCAAGAAGAACATCTTTGGCACCGGGGAATTCAATGCTTTACACGTTTCTATACGTGTCAACTTGAAGAAGTGCCTCTTAAAAGATACCTATTATCCTTATTGCGTCTTTAGCGACGAAGAACCGAGAGCGTGAGAGACAGCAGGCTATGATTCAAGAGAAGCTGGAAGAAAGGAGGAAGAGGTGGGAAAGAGACCGGGAACGCCAACAAGCTGAACAGAGCCAGCTGGTGGCAGAGCAGGAGAAAGCTCTTAAACAAGTGTTGAACACTCAGGCAGGATTAGCTGAAGAGTACGTGTAAAATAGATATATAAAAGACTTACTGGTAGATGATTCATTGTAACTCAGGGAAGAATGCAAAGGACGCCGACCAAAATGAGCCAATCACTTACTAACTTACGTAATCCTCTTTCCTAAGTGGAACATAGTTCTTCAACTGGAGCGCGCCACCTAGCCCTGTGGGTGCCACTCTAGTGCCCTCTTGGCTACATGTCCATGTGGTCTCCTCAGCGTGTGGCCGATCACACACCAACAAAAAACCTTTCATTTCAAGTAAAGATTTTTTGTTACTTTGGCGTGCCTTTTGTTCTAAGCACCAACAGAATAATTCATACACAGATAGGGCTCAAATTTAAATCGGAAACCCTTTACAGTTTATTAGGGAAAGAAGATTGATAAATCTGGTTCGGGGCCATCCATCTGATCTCTTTGCGCAAGTTCATGCAAGTCTTCCTGGAGTGTTAGTCTCAGATGCGATTTTTACACTTTATTTTGGACATTTTGGGTCAGACTTGCTTCACGTATTCCTTGCTGAGTATCAGAGCAGGTTTATAGTCACTGCAATTTAACTATGGACATCTCAGTCATTGTTTTTGTTTCTTCAGCTTACGTAAACAGGTGATGCTGGAACACGAACAGAACATGATAGCCTTAAATGATCATCTGCAGATGACCAGACTTAGACAACAAAAAAGGTTTGAACACATTCAGGTTTCAACAAGAAGAGACTGTTTAGAAAGTTATGTACCAATAACTAAAGCAGCCATTGACAATTGTACATTCAGCCGAACGTGCATGTACGAGCGTTCTTCGTAGCCATTATCTAAATCGGCTTCGTTTAACTAGGGTAGCACATAATAGTCTTGCGACTAACAAAACTCTGGTCCTTCCATTCGCAATCGAATTCGCGACTGGAATTTAGAAGTAGGACTAGAGCCAACAACAAATGCAACTCAACCCACACTGACTGTGACTCTGGGGACTGGAATCGAGCCCGGGCCACATTGGTGGGAGGCGAGTCCTTATCACTGCGCCATCCTCGCTCCTCCAATGAATTTTCACATGACGCTCTCCTCCACCTATTGGATAGGAGCATTACATAGCGCTAAAAGTAACGGCTGCAGCGAAGACTGTACATTCATATCCCTGTTTCATAAGCATTTCAAAGACATATACTTCATGGCAGCACACCATATGGCCAACCACCATATATAGTCACCACGGTAGTGTTCAACATTGCCATATATGGTATATCATATAATGGGTGACTATATGTGAACTACCATGAAGAATATGCCATTTCAAGCGTCTCTGTGGAAACCTACTTAGCAGTTTCTTGTATACAGGTTGGAACAGCGTCTTGCAACCCGGCGAGCCAGACTCGCTGAACTGAGGCAACAAATGGAGAAGGAACGAGAAGGTCAAAAACAGAATGACCCTGAGGCCATGAAGACTCTCACAAGGGTCCAGGTAAGGGTCCCGCATAACTAAACCCTCTCAATAACTGTGCCTTGTTTTTCTGGTATTCTCTCGAGCTGCTTATTGACAAAGATAACATTCTAAATATTTTTTTTCAAAATAGAACATTGAATATCAAGCTGAAGTGAAGAAAATTGAAGCAGAACATCAATCTGCTTTAGAAGACTTGAGAAGGTGAATAATCTTACGACTTAACGACTTAGTTTTCGCTTTTTTTGCGTTTCTAAGTCTGGAGCAATGTAGCCAGGCAGCATGCTTTCACCAATCGGAACCAAGGTGTTATCATTTTGGCCCATGACTTGTCAGGTCAAAAGCAGTCATAGTTCCCTTCCGTGTGTTTTTGCACGGCTGATACTGTTTACAAGTAACCAAATACACGAACAAATATGATAAAAAGTTCCACAGAACAAGACAGAACAGGTATTTTGGAAAAGTAGTACAGGATGTCCAGAAATCAAAGCTGAAATTCTTGTGAAATTTTGAATCTTTTGATAGTTATTTTTTCTTCTTAGTTGATATTTCTTTACTTTCACCGCTTTTAGCATCTTTCTACTTCTATTGCAAGACAATAAAGCATGTTTACAGTACGCTACAGGCCATAGTTATTGAAATATGATCAGGCCTGACAGTGTCCCTTTAACTCCCTTCAATACCTCTTCCCTGGCGATCAGCAGTGAAGCGAATCCGGCGATTTGTTTCCACAAACCGTTAAGTTAATTATGCACACATGTAGCGGCTTACGAGAAACTGTAGTGTGACTGAAACGAAAAGCGAAAGATGATGGTAGAAGCTTTCTTTTGTTTGTATGTGTTAGGATTCTACAAATAGTTGCTTCCCAGATTATGCTTAGACAGTTTCATAGATCTACAACAGTTGAATTACAACCTGGAATTATTTTTTGTGCATTCCGAGAAACCACAGGTTTAATTCACCATTGTTCAACAATTCTTAGAAAAACAAGAACATTAAAGTTACTGAACAGGTTCGCGGGTGCTTTGCGCAGAAAGATCCTCACGCGCGCGTAATTTGAGGGAAGTGCCTAAGCTTATGCATCACTTTAGAGATTATAGAACCAAGAATGTCGTGGAAATGTTTTTAACTGGTGAAATTAAATGTTAGAGAAGCTGCAGTCAGTTAAATGCAAATAGAACAATGTTTATAAGTGCCGCAAACTCGCGTCGGATTTTGGCCTTTCGAAGTAAGCAATGACTGCATGTCACTCAAGTGTGTCGGGGAATTGTTAGATTAGCTCTCAAAAAAGGTTATTATAATTCAAAGTTCGTTCGCATACTTTTCTCGTATCGACACAGCATTTGGACTAATATCTTCAAAACGAAACAAATAAGCTAAAGCTCGACACTCTTTTGGAGAAGAGGGATTCATGTACCATTGAGCGAAATTTCATTCTTCTACGATGAATTCTCATATGCAAACTGGCCGCTCAAAGATGACAAACTTCACGAAACATTTTTCGAGAAATACGGCAAAGAATGTTTCTTGAACATAGCAATCCCACGGGGAGTGATTTTCCGGTTTATCGCCATAATGGACCAATCAGGTTCAATTTCGCGAAACTCGCGGGAAAGTGGTGGTAGATATTATTTCAAGATCAAAGTATCCTTTGCCGACAATTCTGAGGGAGAATTATAATGTGATAATTTCTTGCGAGTTTTGACCGCAATGAAGAAAACACTGAAAATTTTCCGGCCCAGTAAGAGGGCTTCAAAAAAGGCGAACGAAAATCGCGAGCAAGCCGCCGATCGGGAAAGCGTGCTCTCCGAAAATGCGGGAAGCAGGGTATGTAACACGCATCTATAAAATATTTCTTTGTTATGATTGTTTTTCCTTTTTTTCTGTCCGTGTACCGGTGCACACAAGAAGAACCTTCTAATATTCTTGGATTAAGAGTCACTGGATGGCAGAAGAGTATCGTTTAGTGTATCGGCTCTTCAGTCTTGTGTCCCTTTGTAATAGTATGGATTCGTCGCTGTTGTCGTGTGATATTTCCGCTGATTCGTTCGACAAAAAAGAACGCCTAGAATCCACCTTTTCTGAATCCAAACCTTCGCCTCTTTCAATGGAATTCTTTGACGTTTTTCTTTCTGCTTGTGGAAACCCAGGGAAGCATCCGAATTAGCAGCAATATTTAGTGTTTCGTTCGGTCGTTGTGAGAGTTTGTCGCTTTCCGCCATCATTTCTGCGTTTCGCAAAAATTCCCTGGTTACTTTTTACGGTACCACCGATCAGCCTTTGGAACCCAAGGACTTTTTTCTCGCTTTCTTTCTGTTCTTTTCTCTCTCCATCCAAAATTTCCAGCCAGAACTGTACTGCAACGACGGAAGTGAGCGACGTGAGCAAAGCAATTTCCCTCTTTCCCGCGTTTGGTCTAGCAGTGTTGACAGCTCGACACCTTTCAAGTGTATAGAGGGGGTAAGTTTCTAAAGAAACTGTGGTGCTGCGTCGGTGGGAAGTATAACAATATAATTTGGTTTTATCAACTGGGTTGATAATGTCAATTGGCCACCGGAAAGAGATTTAAGAGCTGACGTTTCGAGCGTTAGCCCTTCGTCGGAGCGAATCAAGGAATTGTGCGTCGTGTGTCTTTATATACAGAAAGATGGAGCTTCGCTATTGGCTGGTGCCTGGTAACGTGAAAACTTCGGAATAAATTAGTTGAATGAAAAGCGTTCGTTGATACCGTGAGGATTAAGAGTGCCGATTTGAAAAATAAATTTTTGTTCTAGAGTTTTACGGCTTTCCGTGTTTCCTTGGTGAAGGGAAAGGCCGCAGACTGCCAAGTGTGACGTAATGAGTCAGGCAAAAAAGAAGTTCGCAATAACTCCGGAGTGAAAAAAGATTTCGGATTTCTGTTTTTTTGTAAAAGAAAGAAAAATACACACAGTTTATGTACCCTTAAGGGTGGAGGGTACCAGTTTTCTGGTTTTTGACTGTGTCAACTTTGGAAGAAAAGAGCAAAATATCAATCCAAGGTCATAACAAAATGTTCGTATGATTCAATTCCATACTTTGTTCTTGACCAAAAATAACAAGTATTTCGTCATCAGTTGTCACCATGGTAACAGTACTTGATGATTATTCGGACCTACTTTTCAGCTTCTGGTGCATAAAACTTGAAAACCAACCTGGTGACCCCCAATTTTTAAACGTTATAACTTTTGGCATTTGAAAAGGAAGCTGTATAATAATTTTAACAAAATTCTACGAAGCGGATTTTTTATAAACTTGAAAAAAGGCAATTTGTGAGTAGAGAAAAATTCCTTTCGTACAATTTTTTAAAATTACGTCTGACGTTTCCTCTCAGTAAGGGGGAAATATTGAAACAATAAAAATAGGGTCACCGGGCTTGTTCTCTTGGAAAAGCCTTCGTGAGTTCAACAATATCCACGCGCGTCGTCACGCACTTCAAAATCTTGACTTATATGACGAGCATTTACTCATGCTCAGTTTTGACTACCGCTGACCTATTCACGTTCATACACGCGCGACCACGCACTTACCGTCGTTTTGTTTTCTTTGGTCTTTGACACTACTTTGAGGATCGTCTTCGAGAATCTCGACTTCACTGCTGTTGAATTAGTTAGTAGTTGTGCCGTGAACTGTTTCATTGAACGTTTGGCCTCCCTTTTAACGATTTCCTTTCAAAGTTTTGTTTGATTTGCGACATTCTGTTGAAACCGAAGCTGTCGGAAAAGATAAGATCTTGCGATCGCCGACAAGATCGATCGCAGCACAAACCGAAACGGGAATTTTAACTTTGTAACTCGGGCATTGAGTTCAAAAAAAATTGACGCATTTCGAATTGCCCAAGAACCAGCGCTCAAAGAACAACTTTCTTGTTGATCCAATCTCTGATAAACAGAACAAAAGCAACCTTGCATGTATTAACCCACGCGCCGCCATTTTTGTTTTGTATTTTCAGCTATAAATCGCGGACTATCTTGCGCGCGACGCGCACGCTCGTCACGTACGAAAAACTGGTACGATCCACCTTCCATCAGTCCTCTTTTGTATCGGTAAAGATGCCACTGAAAGATTCGTATGTGGTCTGGAATAACAAAGGCGGAGTTGGCAAAACTACACTAACGTTTCACATGGCCACTCATTACGCAATACGAAATCCACATCGCAGAGTTTTGGTGATAGATCTTTGTCCTCAAGCGAACGTGTCGATGGCTCTGTTGAGCTCTACAAATGGGATTCAGCACAATCTCTCCGCTGTGTTCAAGCTGAAGAAAACTATTAGCTTTTACCTTCAAAAAGTTACCCAACCTCTTACAAGAGTAGATCCACGAGATTTCCTTACACATGTGAGCGACTACAACGACCAAATACCCGAAAACGTTGAACTGCTCTGTGGTGATATGCATCTTGAATTGGTCTCTCGCTCTCTTGAGCACAAAAGGCAAGAGGATCCGAATCCTTCGTACAACCCTTGGTTATTCATTACGTCTTGTGTGCGCATCTTTATCGAGGGCTACCGCGATGGTGGCATGACAGGGGTTACAGAAGATGGACCCGCTGAATGGGTTGTTTTCATTGACACAAACCCTTCGTTCTCACCGTACACTGAAATCGCCCTTGTCGCAGCAGAGAAGCTAATTATCCCAATCAACGCCGACGACTTTTCCCGAGAAGCGATTAGAGCCATGTTAGATTTGGTGTACGGTATCGCGGAAAAAGAGGTGCCACCTGACTTCGAAGATTACAGGAAAAGGATGTTCCATTTCAAAGCTGAATTATACAATGTCAGGCGACCAAAAATACATTTGGTGATTAACAATCGCACCACGAGGTATAAATTGCGCTCAGCGAGTGCTTTTCAAGATATGGCTGACAGCAACATCAAAGTTCTTTATAAAACCTTCTCATTGCATAGGGACAGTTTTACTCCTCGTGAGCGAAGCATATGTGAATGTGATATTGAAAGGTTCAAGGAACAATATTTTGAGGACATGCAGGATTTCCACTCTACTGGTATCTTGTCTCTTCACACTGGCTGTCCACTTAAATGGCTGAGCGGAAAAGTACAACTTATGGTTAAAGACGTGGAAGTTAAAGCGTAAACAAGTAGAAACCTATCTATCTCACCTTGATAAACTTGTCGAAAAACTTTAAGCCGTTGAAGGGGAAAGCATTTGCGCTTTCCCGAGTCGTTGAAAGGTTTTATCGTTGTTTGCCCGGCTTGTAGTGATACTTTTATATCGTAGCGATTTAGTTTTGATATTTCTTTTGTGTACGTTTGAAGACTTCTCAGAGTTTCAGTGAGAATGTTTGCGAAATCGAGGCAGAAACATTGTTTTGAAAACAACACAATATTATAGCTTTGTCGGGATTGAAGAAGAGACTTTATATAGAGGTAGATTGTCACGTTTTATATCTGTATATATTGTAGACTTGTATCGTTCCTTTCGTATGGTTTGAGCTCTAAACATTTTTCTTGTCTACTTGTAAGCAAACCTAAGTAAAAACAGCTTATGTTAATTTTACTTGTAAAATAGAGTTAACAACTTAAAGCGTTGCGTACATATTACACATCTGTATCATTCCTTTAGTCACACTATACTGCAACTCATGTTCAACTATGTTTAGCAGCTGTCATCACTAGTGGTTAACTCACGAAAGTCATTTACCTGATTTACGCAAGCAGTCGTTCCTCCTTGCTGAGCGCGAGATAATCATTACTTTGTCTGTTCAACAACTATAACAATTTCATTTTACAAGAATAATCGTGCCTTTGTCGCCTTATATGCTTCATCCCAGTTGCGTGTCAGGATGCAAGCAACCTAAACAGACACTATTGTTATCTCTGTGTAATGGATACAAGATAAACGATATCAAGTTATATTTTTATAGTTACCGCTCGTGTGTTCTCATTCCAAACAACGCCTTGTGTTGTAGTGACTCTCGCTAGTCTAGTTTACGATTTTTCTGTATCTTTCCCCACCTCCCCCACCCATTACAAATAAACAGCTGGACTACAGGCTTGGGTGCACACCTGGCACTTAGCTTCGCACGTAGCAGGCCGGGTGGGATCTTTACCCCACCTCAGGCTTAATATCCGGTTGTGGCATGCGCCACACTAGTTGGCTCATCCCTTATTTCCAGGTGTGGCACGCGCCACACTTGTTGGCTCATCCATCACTTGCGGGGTGTGTTGCTCCCACCCCTATTATCATGTTCCTATTTACAGGGTGTGTTGCTGCCACCCTGACATTTTGCCAGGGTGCACCCAACAACTTCAGTCCCATTTACGGCCACATGATTGTCAATTTATTGCGTACCTATCTAAGCGTCAAAGTTGTTAACAGGCTTTTGAAGTTAATAAAATGAAGCCGATATCGAATGGAAGGTAGATATCAGTATATTTGTAGATTAGTATTTTTATCGGCCCTTTATTGTATCTTCTTTTAAACAAACCTTGGTAAAGGATTCATATTATACAGGCTTTATATTTTAATAAACAAAGAAGCGAATATCACTTACATGTAATTTTCCTTTGTTGTACCGTGTCTTAACGATTTCAACCGACGTTTTGTTTTTCTGAAAGATTGCTCATGCGCTGCAAGAAACTCTTCAGGCGTTTGCTCTTGCCATTATCCCTCTCCCGGTTTTGTTGGGCTTCCAACCTGCTCCCTTCCTTTTGCTTCCCTTCCTCCTTCCATTTTTTTGCTTTCCTACTCCTTTGCTTCTCTTATCCTATCTTTTTACGTCCTTCCTTCCCTTCTCCTTATTTTACTCCATCTTTTTCCTCATCTCCCCCTCTCCTCAAATCGCTCAGGTTGCTCGTCATATCCAATATTATAACGTTTGCTTCGGTTTGCTGTTTAGGCCTGCCATATCCACTACTTGTCAACTTTGACGCAAGTGGTTTTCAAAAATAATACGTTCCACGGTAAACAAAATTTATTACTTTATAAGGGCCACATTTTACTCTCCTCAACAAGATGGGTTGACACCTTCATTGACATTTATTATCGTAACTTGTCCATTGTTTCACTTCAGACGTTTGGCGGCTGAGACAGACGAAGCTTTAAAGGAACAAGACGAGAGACTTGGAAAGATATTGGGAAAATTGCAGGTGAGCTTAGCTCTTACTTCTTACATGTTATCGCTTTCACCTTCTTCTTATCGCAGACCAAAAACAAACACAAAACAGGCTTTCATAGCTTGTGTGTAGGCCTGTGCTTCTCCTCTTTTGCGTACAACTTTCCCTGACACTGGTACCATCTTGTTGTTATATTTCAATTTTCATTTTTGTTTTACGTTTCAAGGTCGCAGTAGCAAGGCGGGAAGAGATAATTAAGAAGCAAGATGACGCTATTCGTTCACTAGAGGTAATTTTTGTAATGTTTTAGCTCTTGGAAAAATCTTTCTGACCCGCCACGTTGAAATACTACCCCTCATTCTTTCTTTTGTGAACATTTTATATTGCATTGATTTTGATTACATCCAGAAAATTTTTACTTATCCCTGAAGTGTCAGGTTCAAAGTATCACTTCTCATTACTGATTACCAAGCGTTGCTTTTTGTGTCAGCTATGAGAATTCAACGGTTCATCATGACATCTAACGTGACAAATTCTCCCTTCACTCTTGAAGCTCAAATTAAATATAGAATTCTTAAAGAGTAGAAATGCCGTATTGAAACAAATGTAATCTGTTTCCTATTCTTTCAACGATTTGGTTGAATCAGAAGCTTTGATAAGCTTCTGGTTGAATATAGAGTCAAGTCGCTATTTGGGGTTTTGAAAGGTTGAATGTGCAAGGAAATCTTCAGTGCTTTTCTGTTTTATAGCATAGTTTTCTGTCCATTCCGTGCAAATGAACCTGATAGATTGGCTTCCTTGTAACATTCCTGTTTTTTTTTTATTTCGTAGAAAAAGCTCGTGGAGAACATGACAAGAGAAGGAACTCTGGCTGATGCACAAACGGATAAAATCATGAAACAACATCAAAAACAAGTTGACAAGTTAAATGCGCAGATCGACATGTAAGCATTTGGTCTTCGCTGGAATCAAATTGGAATTTGGAAGTGTTGTTTTTTTGTGAAAGGAGTAAAACCGGGTAACCGGGAGAAAAACCCTCGGAGCAAGTTGGAGAACAAACAATAAACTCAACCATATATGATGCCGGGTACGGAAATAGAACCCAGACTACATTGGTGGGAGAATGCGCCATCACTGCTCGTGTGCCTCGTTTTGCGCCAACGAAACCGCTAGCGTTAGCTTCGCCGGCAGGCTGTTTGTTCTGATGTTTAGTTGGTTGTGCTGGTTGAGGTAGTGTTTGCGTAGTTTCTGAAAATCGTCGAATCTGATTAGAAACAACTGAGAGAAAGGAATAGTTAAAAGAGCTGGAGATAATTAGATATCTTTGGTTAAACAAAAGGCTATGTGCTTTGTCCGTTGACTATTTTCTGTGCACAACACCTCAACAAGTTTCATTTTGGTGCATTTGATTTTTACTGTATGTTTACAGGGAAAAGGAAAAACAGATGCAAAAGATACGAGAAAAAATTGCAGCGAAGCAGCAGAAGAAAGAGAGGTAACGTTGTATTTAATCAGTCTGCATCCGTATTTATAATTATTTGTACTCAACTAATTAGTTGTCTCATGGAATACACTTTACCCTCACTGTGTCTCTCTACTTGCCTAGAAGGCCTGGGGAAAAAGCCGTACAGGAACTAGGCAATCTCTCTACCAAGATGTTAATTGGGTGCGGTGCCGAATTGCAAGCTGTGTCAGGGACTGGGATCTAATAGCATGGTAAAGCAGACTGTCGGAGCTTAGCTCGGCTTCCTTGGTTGGGATGCTAGTCGAATATATAATGCCAGTTTACTCCCTCCCCCCTCCCTCGGCATTTTTTCAGGTTGCCCCGGCAGCAGTCCACTGGAGCCTATTTAAATACCATAGACACTTGTCAAAAACGAATTACAGTAGCTCTGGTCAGCCAGAGTTGAACGGCGTCCGTGCAGTAAGGATTAACTTTATTCTTATTTCGCAGAGCGTTGGAAATAAAACTGCTGCAAGAAAAAGAGGAGCAAAAGAGTAAAGCAGCGCAGTAAGTTTTATTTCACCTCACTGAGGTGTAATTTATCGATCGGCTAACGAATGACTGACTTCCGCGAGCAATAATTCGCGCGATTTATTCACGTTCAATGAGTGCCTTGAGGTTATTCCTATTATGAGGTCCTCTAGTAACCCCTAATATCTGAATAAAATATAAAACAGTCCTTCATTCCCGCTATAGGAAATGATACTTCGACTTGAATTATCTGATACAGCCAAATCATTTTGAACTGCTTTAGGAGAGTTAATTATTTGGCAAAGTAAAAGTATTCATCTTCACAGTCGAATTTAAATCAATTTAAATTTAACCGAAAAGCCGTGAGTTACCAGGCTTTGTTGACGCATTCGTTTTCTTTGCAGGTCGGCAGGTTCTAAAATATATATTCTGTTGGCGGAGCAACGCCACAGAAGAGAGTTAGAGGTAAACAGCACACTATTGTCTGTTACGTGTAGACCTCCACTTACTGTACATGTATGTGCTCGGGTTTTTCCGGTTTTCACTGTAATTTCTTTTGTTAGGAAGTGGAGCGTGAAATGCAGCTCGACCTAGCCCACCAGTTGGAGCAGCTCAATAAAGAAATGGACGAATTGCTTATGGTCGATTTGCAGGTTTCATACCGTTTCATACCGTTGTACTCCGCCAATTGTTTTCACCAATGCTTGTTTCTTTCTGTTTCTCTGGACGTAAACTATTTTACCCCCAAATTAAAGGTACAACTTTACACTCCTCGTGCCGATCAAATGCGGTGCAATGGCAACAAGCTGAGACGAACTGTTCAGTTTTAAGTTATAGGACGTTCCAACACATTTTGGTGGCGACATTTTTATTTTATGTGCTTTTTTAGGAGGAAGAAAAGAAGTTTATCGCCACTTTAGCCGAGAATAGTGCTGCTACAGAAGAAGAACTGCTTCAAACAATCAAAAACTCTGCATCAGGTGTGAATGTTTGCTTTTAATACACGTAATATCTCTCCGTGAGATAATTGCGTTATTGTCGGTCAGGGTGTTTATGCTGTATGTAAGTCATTGTAATAACCCGTCTGTATAGAGGGTAAACGAAAAGAATTCAAAGTAATTAGCCCAACTCTAGAAGGTGAAATCAGGTTACCACTCCAGGAATCAAGGTGATCAAAATTTCTTCCCTCAGTTTTAATTCCCTGACGACTCGGCTA
>OX393562.1:20671968-20689468 GCA_947652115.1 Blastomussa wellsi | reverse complement strand
AACACTGTAAACTTAGCTCTGAAACTCGGCTAAACTTTTGAACAGTTCTCAGTTGATATTATATATTATGCCAACGAAAAACTGAACTTGCCACGATGTGAAATTAGTGCTGTTTCGTGAAAGTTTCCCGCAAGCGGCGAGCCAGTGGCCACAAAGTTTTGTTCTTTAAAAGATGTTGTGCGCCAAGGCTAAAACGAGGCGGCTTTTGGACGACTGCAGCGGTGCTATGAGGACGCCCTCTCCTCAGGTATGCAGAGCTGGTTGCCTTCAGTCTCATGAATCGGTATGTCAGCGCCATTTCGACCACATTCGACGAGAGGACGACAGAAGATGCTCTTGCCCGTCCAGTTGGGGGCATTCGCGCAATTTACACAAACATCCAATCCCAACTCGGTATTACGGAATTCTGGACAAAGTTGGCCAAGAAGGCACGTTATACAAACCGGGAACTCGTTGGTGCAATAAATGCAGAACTGAAGCACCCAAAACATTTGAAGACTGGCCCCGGCTCCAGGGATTCACGGAGGTATGTTTCATAAAATTTTAACCACGTGAACTTCCGCTTTTTACGTTTTCAAAGCTACTTAAATTTTTCCGTTGTAATTTCGAATTGTTACTGTTA
The DNA here is from genome assembly GCA_947652115.1 of Blastomussa wellsi. Classification (NCBI taxonomy): domain Eukaryota; kingdom Metazoa; phylum Cnidaria; class Anthozoa; order Scleractinia; family Plerogyridae; genus Blastomussa; species Blastomussa wellsi. Next base: position 20,688,846 of record OX393562.1, on the reverse strand, counting down.
TATAATTTTTTTAATACCTCCAAAGTGCGAATGTTTAAAACGATTTCTATGAAATAGAGAAAATTCTCTGTAATAAGTGTGCTAATAACTATACCGGTTTGAGAAGATTAATCAGACTATGTCAAAAGTTTGTGGGTTTTCAGAAATATGTTAAAATTGTTGTCCACTCACAGGTACAGACGTGTGATGCACAGCTAGAGCCTACCCAGGAAAATCTCGACAGCGAGGTGAACAGTGTTTACCAAGAGGCATAATTGTATTGATGGCATTTTGATAACTGTCGCATACCCACACCAAATTTATTGTATCATTTTGTAAATTACCCCATTCTCAGTACCCCTAATTGCAACTATTTTACAACAGGAGTGTCACAAGACAAAAGAAATGCAGACTGAAACTTGTGAACTGGGTCAAGAATTAGTATCAGAGGTAAAGTTTTTAAAGTAGTGTTTGATGCAATATGGTGAAATAACATTTCACTTGCATGTGGCTTAATTTACATTGTTAGTGCAGTCAATACCAAACCAGAAACCAAGTACAGCTTCTATAGCTGTAGTAGACTTCTGATTGGATAAAGTTTGCATAAAAGAATGCTATTTTTATGTCACAACCGCAGAATGCAGATTACTGGAAGATTACCCAAGGGCGGTTTGGTGAAATGTTAGTTGGGCAGGATGGGGACATCATGCTTGAAGGATCAACTTGGAAACATATTCAGGAGAAGTTAAATGGTAAACAAACAACCTTATTATGGCTCCTTTTATCACAGGATAATAGCAATTACATAATTATTCATATTTCTGCAATATTGATGGAGTTGATATGTAATGCAAACACAATATTCAATAGTATTAACATTTTGTAGAAACACACCAGTGATGAATAAAGCACTTATGTAGAGTACAATATTCATAACCATCTTCATAACTGGCCACAAATTTATTTCAGTATTTACATTTCAAACAGAACCAACATTCAAAGACCTAATGGAAACCCTCAGTAGGCAAATGGACCAGTGCCAAGATAGGAGGAGATTTGTTAGCCAGCCAGTGTTCAAAGAGTTTCTTGAGTCAAATGCCCCCAAACTGTATAACATGATTCTTGGCAGCATATTGTCCGAACGCCATGGTGAAAAACGAGCACACTTGCAGGAGAAAAGGGCAACAGCTCTAATTTGGCAGCTTCTTTATTACAGGTATCTTTGGTAGTAGGCTACACATGTCCCTAATAACAAGACAAACTCTATGGCAGTTTACCACAGCAGGACAAGACTTACTTGAACAGAATAAGCATGCAGGTGTCAAATACTAAATAGCACACATGGGGGTGAGGGAAGGTGAGAGGTGAGGGGATTAGGGTCATTGGTTACTAAAGTGTAGACCCGGCTCTGACAGCTGCACATTATCAAACCCAAGCTTAACTCAGTTAACACCATTCTGCTTCTTATCATGTCCTGGCCTAGCATCAACTTTGAATTAACAGTTTGTGCATCCCTGATTTATAATGTGTGTGCATTATATTTGGTGTGATATCAGAAATCAGAGACATGGCGAATTCTTGGATGAAAGTTCCATCTTCTTGGAATTACATGGACTGTCCTCTAGTGGAATGGCACTTGGAAAGGTGTTGGGGTTTGCAAGAGATGAAAAAACAAAAACCAACAAGAGGCACAATATTGCATCTGAGCATCTGAAGAGGGCAGAAGACATGGTCAGCAAAGCTATAAAAAGGGTAATTAAATATAAAAACATATTCATGTTAATGCAGGGAAAAAACAAAATAACACACCCTAAAATCTTGGTTATAGCACCTCCTAGTTAAAACCTCACGCATTTAGACTATGGGCCCACCCTTTTGTTTACATAACAATCCTTTCATTATAAACTAACAAGGCTATAAATCTATCCCTTGCAACAAGATACTTTGTAGGATGATGTAAATACATGAATTTATCATAGTACCTGATTTTTTCACAAAACATTCTAATTTTTACTTTGGCTTAACAGAAATCTTTTCAGATAATGGCCATGGATGATTTCCACAACATCAATGCAATAAAAACACCAACTGGGCGAATATTAACGAATGCTGTCCACATGGCAACTCTTCTCCTGGACATTCAACCATTTGTTGATGCAGTACCTCGTCCAGTTGACCCAGCCAACATTCACAGACATGTGATGGTTCCAATTCCGGGAAGTGTTCCCCAGCTGTGTAGAGGAGGAATATCAGCCAGCGCAGTCATACGTGAAATCACAACATTTTGGCCACACTTTAGCACAAATTTCTTCCTGGAAAGCTTGCCACAGCCTTACAAGGAAATAAATTTCTGCACAATGCAGCAGTCTTTAAAAGAGCTAAGGCAAGACAAAAAAGTATTATCATCACCAAATGACTTAATGGAAATTTAAGTGTTGATCATAGCAGTCAATTTCCATTTTCCTGCAACTGGAAATTAGAAAGCTGACAAAATTTGTGGTTTCAACAGGATACAAACCTGTGACCTCCACAGTACTGGCCAGTTTAAGAAAATCAGGCTTTTTAATTAAACTTCCTGAAGGGAACCTCTATTCTTTCAAAACATTGACATTCAATTGTTGACTTAAAATTTAAACACACATTTTCTCTGCATATGTTTTTCAATTTATAAATTCACCCTCTCCTAAACAAACATATTTTTTAAGTTTAAGTTGTACAGCACTAATTAAAATTGCCTTTAAAATTTGGTTACTGTAGGGTTTATTCAAGAGAAGATCCAGAGGAGTGCCAAACCTTGAAATCCACTATTCTTATTGATGAAATTGAACAGAAACTCCACAGTAAAGATGACTACCAGGCCTGCCATCAGTACATTTTTGATGTCATCCCAGAGTTCAAAGAATTCCTCAAATTGCATGTGGTCCCCACAGTGGGAGACTGGCCAACATGGTATCAACAAAAAAAGATTGTTTGTCATGCTGAATTGGATAAAGAGGTTACCTCCCTAATCCCTGAGTTAGGCCAGTTTCATGTCTACTTGAACAGTTCAGAAGATGTTGTTAAGCAGTATTATCCAATTTTCAAAGAGATCTATGCCTCCGTTTTTGGTCAGAGAGTTAAACTTGCTGAAAAGCCCAAGCCAGATAAAGTGGCACTATGCATTGTTATATCATTTTGTGGTTGGCTTAGTGTCCGTAAACAAGTTACTCAGGCATTTGGACAATGTAAGGACACTGAATATAGTTGTCTCTTGCATCTTTTCGAAGAGCTTATCCCTCTGTGCTTCCTGCATTATCCAGTTATTGTGAGAGGTGGCCAATTTGAACAGCTGACATCATCAATGAAACGACTAGCCATCATGTTTGTGGCTATGGACAGGCATCACTACAACAAGGCATCTCTCTCATGGATCAGTGATGTACAACACCAATACGAAAATTTCCCTGAGTACCATGCTGCCAAGTCTGCTTTATGTTCTGTACTGAATGAGAAGAAGGTTGAGATCTTCCACTCCACCTTGAGATCAAGAATAAGAAAGACAGACAAAGGAGATAAAATACAGGAAGTGGCAAGGCTGACTGCAAGATCTAATTTTGAGGAAGATGGATTTGAGAAGACATATGTTCCACAATATCTAAGAGGATACAGTGACCAAGACTTACTCGTGCTTTCAGGTATGCATCATTGGAAAATCTAAGAAAGTTCTGAGAGTTTCCAGTGATCCTCTTAAACCTGCTCATATTTGTCAAAGAAGGAAACCTGTAGATGTGCACATCAGCAACAAAAATAATAAATAATATCTCCATCTCGATTTTTATCACTTCATGTTGTTTTCAATGAAAAATGTTAAATAGTGTTATTTATGATTTCCAACAAAATCGCCCTTTTTGCATTTGCATAATCTACAGGTTTGGCCTCCGAGGGAATCCTAGCTATGTTTGAGAGAGTGGCATTGAATCTGGGCAAATCTTACATACTACCAAGACCAGTTAACAGAGCTGGGAGGCCATATGGCAAAGCACCATACTATCTGGCAAGTTTTAAGAAGGAATTCAGTTCCAAGTCCTTACCTTTGGGATACAGATGGCCTTCTTCCAGACCACAGCCCCTAGCAGATTGCGATGCAGAGGCCTGTCATCAGCCATCTCAACCAACAATCCAGCGGCTGTCCTGTGGTCACACATTTCACTCTCCTTGTATGTCTGACAAGGATGGCAACAGCCTTGGATGTATCATCTGTCTCCCCAACTTGATATCTGATATCCAGAAGCTGTCTCAGTCATGGAATACAGGACTCTTGTCTGGTATCGACAATGATGATGATGGTGGGGAACATGATGACAACAACAACAATGACGATGATGACGAATCTACTGATCTGCCAAAGCCCAAGGAAAAGGATCATAAGTATTTTAAGTCGCCCTTGTTTGTTAAGAACATTCAAGAGAAAGTTGACAAGATTAGGTCAGCTGTCAATGTCCAGTCAATAAGTCATGAGGAGTAATCAAAAGCTTTTTTTAATCAGATATAAAGCAACTGTGAGTTTCAATTTCGGTTATATTGCTGCTAGGTGCTATGGACCATTTTCACATTGCCCATAATAAACCTTGTTTGCCCTCCCCCCCCCCCTCCAAAAAAATTTGTATAACCTTAGTTTCCCAATTCTCCTGGGTATTACAGTTGTCCCAAGAGAATCTGAAGACAATGCCTATGCAAAATTTTGGGGGGCAAACAAGGTGTATTATGGGCAATGTGAAAATGGCAAATAATGTCTTGTAATATAGTAGTTACAAGTTAAGTAAGAATTCTACAGAAAATAAATAAATGACAATTTTTTTCAGGGGTGGGAGCGATGCAATTACTAGCATGTGATGTGTACAGTATGATTTATTAAGGAAACACAATGTAAAAATATTGTGTTATAAATAATTAATTTGGCAAAGCTAATGTAAAAACTCAGAAATGGAAGAACGTTAATAATTCATGTGTCAAGTTAATTAATACAAAGTGTATGCATGTTAGATACATGTAGTGGAATAGAAATCAAGTGAGGCTAAATTTTGATGTATCTATAAAAGCTTCAAAAGCTTTAAAGAGTATTATGAAGTACAAAATAAATTAGTGGGTTCAATGATTCAGTAACAAGAAGAATTCTGTCTTTTTGGGTGTCGAAAGAAGTGAAACTTGACCACATCCCGGAAGTGTGACTCGTTTAATGTAAACAAATGCGCCTGGCACAATTTAAACATTATCATGGCAGTGACTTACATATTTGAGGAAACATTACTGAATCGTTTGCAAAAAATAAAGAAAAAGCAGTATCAACATGGCACAGAGACTTGAAATGATGTGTAAACAAAAAGAATTAATCCAAGGAAAAATTGTTAATGAACCAAAGATATTTTCAATTTACAAGTCCCTTTACAAATATTACCATATTGCATAAGTAAACAAGCGGTCTTCAATCTCTACACTGTGAGGATACATGTAACTCGTCGAGTTAACGGTATCGAGATTGAAACTGCTAGTGAATGAAATGAACAAATGTTTTGTTTTTACTGCAGGAGGCACAAAAATGATTTAATTAATCACAAAAAGGTGGGTAAAGGGTACTGCAACGGCAAACAAGTCAGTCTCAGAGTTTAAATTGTTATCAAATTTCGTTTTATTCCACGATAGATAAAGCCTTGTGAGCGAATTATTTGTCAAATGAACAAGCACCAAACAATAAATCGGCGCGAAGCGAGAGTGAATCATATTTCACAACACAAAAATGGTTTTGACTTACCTCCATTGCTTGGCTTAAAATCCGCAGCCCTCATGCAAAAGTTTTATACCGAGCCAATCTTCTACTTTGACCGAAGTCATCTTACCCAATGTTGCTTTTGGCATTTTCTGAAGGCAAGATAGACGGACGCACGGTTGAATCGTCAGTTCGAATCGAGTTTACTAATGCATACAAAATAACTTACTTTCTCGTACCGCTATTCGTTACGAACCTGGTTTGAGTATGAAAAACCCATTTTCAGGGATCACAATCACAAAAAACAAGAACACTAAAGAATATTTTCCACTTTAGACCACTTTTAACCCGCGCAAAACATCGACCCTTCGTCGAACTCGAAGCACAGATCGAATCACACGATAGCCAAAGGTGATAACCACTGACCAGTTACTGTGACGTCACAAAAACGTATTTCCGCGGTGCCAACTTTTGTCACCTTTTTGATTTTGCACGCGCGCGGACCTGTAACAATCCAAGAGGAGACTGGTACCAATCCAAACAGAGACAAAGATGGCGGCCTCCTTGCTTAGTCAAAGTGAGATCACAGTCGTTTTATTCAATGAATTTTCCGTTCTTGAGTCTTTTTATAACCTAAATTTTTGTGCCATTTGTTTTTTAATGTTACAGAGCAAAAGCTAGCTCCGGGCCAAAACCCAGATGAATGGACAACAAGGGAAAAACTAACTTTAGCCTCGTCTGTTGTCCGAAGTGGCGATCAAAACTGGTGAGAAAATGTGAACTGTTACACAGTTTCAGAGTTAATTAGCACTGCTGATAATTACAACATATGTCAAAAATCTAACCTTTCTAACCAAATCTAAATCTACTGCGAGAATTGCGTTATTTTATGAAAATAAAATATTGTTGTTTGCCCGAATTAACTAGGAAACAAATTTAGGAAGTTGAATATCAGCAGATATTAGGGTCCATGACTCTCTGTGGGCCCCCAGGGGATGAATAGGGGTACGCAAATCTGCCGATCCGTGCTATTTTTTTGGCCAGATCCGTAAGTCTGTCACTATTTTCCCTCAAATCTGTTTTCGCATGGATTTCCTTGAAAACTTTCTGTTTGGTATATTTTCACTGCAATGAACAGTGGATGTTTTTTCTATGACCAACCAAAGATCCTTGGTCCCAACATTAACATACATCAGGTTTTCATGATCAAGGGTCCGGGATACAAGCTAAAATTATCAGCTAATTCATGATATACTACATTTAGAAACCTGGGCAAACCGTACATTTATTATGCATGCAGTTCTTGGTTTATTGAAAACAATAGCCAGAACAATAGAGAGCCTGGGACTTTGCTCTTTGTTTGAGTCATTCCTTTGTTCGACTAACGTTTCATTTTTAGAAAAAAATGAACAAAATTTATCTAGAATCACATGAAAAATAGGTGAAATAAATGTACACTTAGAAAATTTTCAAATTTTGCGTCTAAAATATGGAAAATCGAAAGGAAATGTTCGATTTTGGGACAAATTCACTGTGTTTTAACATTAAATATGCGCAGCTACATTTGTAGCTGTTTCGCGTCATGATTTAACTTTGTTACTAAGGATTCAGCGACCAGAGGAGAAGGCTGAAATTCTGGCTACCCGCGCAATGCAACGAAAGCAAACCATCAGTCAATCGGTCAACACACACAGAGGAGCAAAGATTGTAGGTCCTAATGACATCATATAGGTCGGCGAGATGTACATACTTGTCTGATTATATTTCAAAAATGATATTCTGCATAGTGTTTATGCCGCAACAACTCCTTTCGAAGACATCTTGAATGTTCCTGTACGATGCATTTTCCAGGTAATGTGCGAGTGAAAATGAAAGAGGCTATCTTTGTCCTTTCCTCTACCATAATAAGGATGTTGACCTTGGTTTCTCTGCAAATGATAATGTTTTTACAGCAGAGAGAACATGGAAGATGGTTTAATGAAAGGGAAGGAAAGAAATGCAAATGCCTTTCCTCTTTATTCTCCATGGGAGCCAATGAAGAAGAAATTCTCTGCGTGTTTTCATGCAGTGAGAAACAAATGACTAACTAAAAAAATTGTTATGTTAATTTCTCTTTGTCTGCATGAGTTACAAACAAATAAAAATAATTTATCAACTGAGAATTTTCAACTAAACCTCGTAGCATAGTGGTATAGACGATAGACTGGTAATCCGACAGAGGTAAGCGTAGGCTTAGGGTTCGAATCCTGGTGCATACAAAAAAAAGAGAAAAAGGATAAAAATAATAATGAGGGGCTGGGGACATAAAACAAGTGAAGAAGGGACTGATAAAGAGAGAAGAATGGAGCAGGGAAAGGGAGGAAAAGAGAAACAAAAACGCGTGCGATAAAATCCTGTTATATTGGCGCAGTAAGTAGTAATTATCAATGCATTATTCAGTACCTTAGGTAGCTGGCCATTAAGCTGCATGTATAATTAATACATCTGCATGCATAATAAATGTAGGGGCTGTGTGGAAATTTTCCCGAAACCTGCAAATCAACTAGATTTCTCGCAAAAAACCTGCAATCCATGTGCTTTTTAAAACTAAATGCGTTGATCCGCTAACCTATTAGCCACCCCCTCTGTTAACGATTCAGAACTTGTTTTATAACAGCTTGTGTTTTTTTTCAGGGTGTCTGTGAGTCGTTCTATTAAACCAGTACTTGAAACAGGATGCTGTGCGAAGCCAAGACCACCTGACTTCTTTTCCCAGAAGGTTTGAGACTTCTTTTTCTAACACTGACAATTTTTCCCTTCGCTTTTTGGCCTTCTGCTTACTGTATGAAATTGTTACATAGCGGATTTTGTACTTGATGAAGTCCCAAAGGACCCTGGGATCTTGAATATCTTTTCCTTCTTCCAGCCAATCGTTATATTTATCGTTTACTAAATTAATGTAATCTTCGTCTTCTAAAAGACTGGAATTAAACTTCCAAAAAGACGGTCCTCTTCCAGTTTCTTCAATTCCATTTATATGTATTGAGATAGCGGAATGATCTGTTCTTATTGCTGGAATAATATCAACATTCTCTACTTCTTCTTGGATATTGCTGCTAATTAACCAGAAATCCAAACGATGCTGTACTACTGGGTTCTTCTGTCACCATGTAAAGCGCCTGACATCTGGATTTCTAAGCCTCCATATATCGATCAAATCAAAAGCTGAACACAAGTCCTCAATCTGTTTACAAGACTCTTTTACTTGTGGCCTACCCCCGGAACCATCCAAGTTGGCATCAAGGATAACATTAAAGTCGCCTCCAATAATAAGTTCGAAATTTTCCTCTAATTCTATTTCTTCAATCTGTTTTTTAATTTCAGCGAAGAAAACGCACTGGTCTTTAATCTTATTAGGCGCATAAATATTGATCAAAACAAACGGTTCGCTTTGAATAAGGCCCTTTAAAATAATAAATCTCCCCTGCTCATCTTCTCTATGAAATTTTATCTCATAATCAAATTTCTCTCTGAAAAGAATCATGACTCCCTTGCTGTGTTCCGACCCGTGACTGAAGAAGATATCACCCCTCCACTGTGACTTCCACAAATTGACAACTCCTGGGGTACTGTATGTTTCTTGTAAAAGAACGATATCCGATTTCTCTTTCGCTAGCCAATTAAACAATGCTTTTCTTTTATCTAGAGAACGAATCCCTCGAACATTTAAGGATAACATTTTAAAGTTTAAATTACGTTTCATAAAAGCACAGAACCAGCATAAAATTTGATAATGCACCAGCGGAGCAATAAATATATTCGAAAAGCACCCGCCCACATGCAGCTGAAGTAGTAGGTGTCGCACACGCCCCCAAATTTACACAATACGCAATTAACACACTAACATTATCAAATAGTAACGTTGAGAAAATAACAAAGCTACTACACACATTAACATTAAAAAAGTAGCCAGCAAAAGCTGTTAAGTATAAAGCTACTAACAAAAAGGGTCTTGCATTTCTCATAACACGCATAACAATACGATTACAAACTCCGGTTTGGAAGATTAGCATATTTAAATTTGAACGCAGTCTTTGCATGGCCGACGTTTTAGTCTTCGCAAGAAAAATGTTTATTTGACCATCGTTAGAAAAAAAAAATAACAACAGTTTATCTAAACTTGCACGCTGTCTATGTAGAGTTTGTCAGGTTCTGCTCTGCTAAAATACACATGCTTACCGTCCTTCTTGGCCCTTTTGAACTGATCCATCTTCTTCTTTCTACGCTCAATAATTTCTTTTGGAAGATCCGCAGATATCCCAAAGCCCATGCCTTTTAATTTCCTGGCATTCGACATAACCTTCTCTCGATCAGGGTATCTAAGGAAACGTGCTATTATCTGCCGAGGTTTACCATCAGAGGGGTCCCGCTTTCCTATCCGATGTACCCTTTGGAATTCCAGCTCATCGGCATTCTTCATATCGAGCTTTGTTTTCATAAAATTGACCAAAACCTTTCTTGTGTCTTCCTCTGTCGTATCTGCTTCTTGGATTCCGAAAAAGCGCAGGTTCTCGCGCCGCTGGTAGACTTCCATATAAAGCTTTTCATCTTTGAGCTGGCCAAGCTTTTTCTCCGTTTTTTGAAGTCGCGTCTTCAAGGCCTCGACTTCTGTATTAGCGAAACTCATTCCATTTTCTATGTCCTCGACAGTCTTCTCAGTTTTCTTCTTAAAAGACTCGAAACTATCCACCTTTGTCTGGAGGGCGCTAACCTTGGCGTCTACGGATTTGACGTAGTTCTCCAGATCTTCCAGTTTAGATTCTACGTTCTCGAGTTTCTCTAACAAGAGATTCAATTTCGGCATCACCAACTCCGCTGTCATGTTGTCTAAGGATGTCTCTTCGTCCTGTTCACGAGTTATTTCTGAGGTAGTAAATGACGTGCACCTTAACTTTTTATCGTCCGGTGAAAGTTCTTCTGTAGATGAGGATGAAAGACTTTTCCACGTTTTTCGTTTGTTTGAATTGGCCATGCAAGGCTTCCAGAACCGGAGCTGACACAAACACGTTTACTCCGACATCTTGCCCGACCCAGTCCAAAGAATGCCAAGTAAAATGTGATGAAAATGCTACCCCAGAAAACTTGAACGACCTGGAAATCCTTCAAACTGAATATGATCGACACTACGAATACATAGCTCAAGGGGCAATTATTCGATCAAGAGTAAATTGGTACGAACATGGAGAAAAAAGTAATAAATATTTCCTGAATTTACAAAATTATAAAAAGAAAAAAAGTTGTATTAGAAAGCTACAGGGAGAAAACGATGAATGCATAACTGATCCGAAACAAATAATGACGGAAATAAATAATTTTTATGCAAATCTCTACGATTCCAGTGACGGTGATGGTGCATCGACTGACCGATTTCTGAGAAATATAAATATTAAAATGTTGACGGACGAGCAGCGGGAGTTTTTGGAAAACAAAATTACAACTAACGAATATTTGGAAGCATTAAAATCCTTTCAGAAAAATAAAACTCCTGGAAACGATGGTCTGACTGTGGAATTTTATCTTGGCTTCTGGCACCTCATATGGAGGTGTCTTGTCGACGCATTAAATTTCGCTCACGAACAGGGACAACTATCAAACTCCCAGAAACAGGCTATGATTACTTTGCTAGAAAAGAAAGACAAAGATAGACGATTTATCAAAAACTGGAGACCGATATCTTTGATTAACGTGGATGTCAAAATTGCATCTAAAGCAATTGCAAGAAGATTAGAACAAATTCTACCTAATCTGATTCATCCTAACCAGAATGGTTTTATTAAGGGGAGATCAATAGCGGACGGAGTCCGGACAATTGAAGATGTACTTGATTTTGCTCAGTTTACAAATTGTGCAGGAGTGCTCATGGCAGTCGATTTTGAAAAAGCTTTCGACTCTTTAAATCATACCTTCCTTTTTAAAGTCTTAAAAAAATTCAACTTTGGAACACAATTTTTAAAGTGGATCAAGACGTTCTATACTAATATAACCAGTTGTGTTTTAAATAATGGCTTTACTGCTGACTTATTCCCAGTTCGGTGTGGGGTTAGACAAGGCGATCCTTTGTCACCTTTATTATTCATCTTAACCCTTGAAGTTCTAGCGTGCCAAATTCGAGAAGATAGTGAAATTAAAGGTATATTAGTTAAGGAAGAAGAAATTAAATTAACACTTTTTGCCGACGATATGACTTGCTTCCTGAGAGATAATGCGTCATATCACCGTTTAGTTTCGATTCTGGAGTTGTTTTCCAGATTCTCTAATCTCAAGGTAAACAAAGAGAAAACAGAAATCTTTGCCATTGGCAATCATCGTCTTGATCAAACTCATTATCCGCATAAAGTCCGAACATCAATTAAAATTCTGGGAATAGTTTTTGATTATAATGTGTCATTAAGGATGAAAGCAAATTGTGAGTCAATTATCAAGTCTATTAAAGACATATTGAATATGTGGAAATGGAGAGGACTTACATTACTAGGAAGGATACAAATTGCTAAAGCGTTCATTATTCCCAAAGTTTTGAGTAAAGCTTCGCTGATTACAGTGACAGAAGACTTTATCAAAGAGATCAACAGTCTGATTTACCGTTTTATTTGGAAAGGTAACGACAAAATTAAACGTGTCGCTCTTATCAATGATATTGAAGACGGTGGTCTTAGGATGTTGGATATTCAGTCGATGATCCGTGCACAGAGGGTAATGATATTAAAAAGATTTGCGGGTAAGAATAACTCTAGCTCTTGGAAAATAACACTGAATTATTTTCTCTCTCAGATAGGCGGCGAATTTATTCTTAAGTGTAACTTTGATACAAAAAAGTTACCTATTTACCTTCCAACCTTTTATAAAGAATGTCTTGATGCCTGGTCCTTCTTAAACCAGACTTCGATACAATCGTACGGGGATGTTATCCATCAGGTTATATGGAATAATAAGAATATTACTACTCAAAAGTTCTCGTTTTTTGAAAAACATTGTTTTGCTAAGGGAATTGTCACTGTTGGTGATCTTATTTCTGACACTGGAATTTTTCTAAAGGGTGTGAAGGTGTTAAATGCAAATCTGTCGCCAGTAGAGCTTTTTAAATTAATGAGCATCGTCGACGCAATCCCTTGTGAATGGAGACAGATCATTAGACAAAGCACGCAACACCTCCCTTCTTATATCGACAACATAATTTATTTAAGAATGGAAGATTTTGAGGTGGCTTTATCAAATGTTTCGTCCAAATGGCTTTACAATGAATTTAAAAGTAAGAAGCAAGTCCCTCCAACTGCTCAAAAAAAGTTTAAAGAAAAGTTCCCACAGTTTGACTTTGACTGGAAGAAAATATACTCCTTGCCTTTCACAGTCACGATTGAAGCTAAGATTAGAGAATTCCAGTACAAGATATTAAATAACATAGTATTTACCAATGAAAAATTGTTTAGGTTAAAAATGACGGACTCGCCCTTGTGTACTTTTTGTCAACACGAGATTGAATCCTTCGAACATCTATTTTTCAACTGCAATGTGACAAGAACGTTTTGGGAAGCTTTCTGTTCTTGGCTTGGTGAATGTAACATTAAGCATCAATCCTTTACATTAACAGATATCTTTTTTGGAGTTTTTAATGTAGAGGAGGACTTTATTATTCTAAATCATATGATATTAATAGCTAAGTTTTATATTTATAAATGTAAATTGAAATCTGTGAATCCGTCTTTACGGGTTTATAAGGCCAAGATCAGAGAGATATTCTATGTTGAAAAAAAGATAGCAGCAAGGCGGAACAAATTAGCTACACATTTCAAAAAATGGGAGAAGCTTTTGCCACATGTTAGCTCATAGTATAGGTGTTATATAGATTTTTTTTTGGAAGTTAAGTGTAAGTGTAAGTTAAGTGATAATGTGTAATGTAAGTAACTTTGTGTATATATCTTGTACGTAACGCATTGTAAGTGCGTTAAGTGTTGAAAAAAATAAAACAAATTACAAAAAAAAAAAAGAAGGTTTGAGACTTAATTTATACAAAGTGCAAACCCAATTGCTCAACCTCCAAGAGAAATGAAAACTGACCAGTTTGAGAAATAGGGGATGAAATAAATTTGCTGTGTTCAGCTAAGTGGAGCAAATTTATGGGAGCAACCTTATGTTCAAGTTGTCAGACTCAAGAAATCAGTGGCTGATTTTTCCATCTCTTACTAAATAGACCAGAACAGCTGACTATGAATTTGACAATGATTTGCTGGCAGTCAGCTACTTTTGACAACCCTGCGTTCTTGGAGAAATATCTAACAAGGTGCTTTTAGTTGTGCAATATTACAAAAATATTGTTTTCTTCACAGAACTGTGCTTCGCACTACTCTGAAATGCTTGAAAAAGTCAACACACCAAAGTAAGTTAGGAGAAAGTTTGTTTTCAGTGTCATCTGATTATTAATGCATAAATAACATGACTTGAATCAATTTTATTCAAATCATATCATGAATCTTTTTCTTAATTTCCGTTTATGTTGTGGTGAAATTGATACTTAAATGAAGTGTTTTTTTATGTACAGGTGTATGTAGATATTAAATGACTGTAAATGTTTTGTAGTTTAAATGAGATTCAGATCAAAATTTATATCATAAACTAGTTTGATATGTGTTTGTTTGTTTACAGATTAAGGTAATAAGTCTGGAACAAAGAAAAGTTCAAATCAAACTACTTTAAAATCATTTTGACTTGAAATTCATTTCAACAATTAAATGTGTGCTATTGTATGCGGCATTCCATCTTATTTCAAGAAATTCTTCTCACTTTGTTTAAAATGGAAGAAAAAGTGTCTGCATATCTATTTGATTACAGGAGAAAAAGAACCACTGAAGGAGGCGGAGCTGGTAAGGTTATTTTTATTTTCATAAGCTGTTTGAAGAATGGTACAAGTTTTGTCCACATGATCAGAATCAAATTATGAGTTTTATATTAATTTTTTCTAAGTGTAATAAATTACTTTCAATTGGTATTTTTATTCTGTGCTTCATTTTTATAATAATAGAAACACCTGGGGATCAGATTGTTAGAAAACTGACATTTGAGCGGATTGAGGAATTAAAGAAATCTATCAGGAATGATCAGCTTACGTACAAGTAAGGAATACATTGTGCTTGTTATGGCGGGGTTTCCTTGTGTAAGAAAAAGGTTGAGATGATTAGTTTTTAGTACCTTGTAAAACAGTCTGCTCATAAATGATTATAAAGAATTACGCTTCTCAGCCAAAAAAAATATGATAGCTTGTTGTTTAAGGACGTTCACGCTAATTATTTGTGTGCATCGTTACTGCGCACATAATTTGTCACGCCACGTCATCCATTGACCTCTTGCGCTGAGGAAAAAACAAGGGCCAGAAGCCGTTTCGTAGCTTTGCTGGTAGTTTACTCTCTTAAATGGTCGGTGACCCATACTTTTTTTTTCCATGAACTGATTTTATTTACAATTCTTGGCAGATTGTCAAAAAATGAACAAAAAATCAATGTGCGAAGTCAAAAGTTTGAAGTTTTCTGCCCACAGGACATCGGAGCCTGCCATCTTGCGGCTGTTAGGCGAGTGGAAATGTGGTTGCTAAATGCGAATTTTTTCTTTAAGGAACCTCACCAATTGAATAATTAATTTTATGGGCCTATTTAAACAACATTTGACAGAGATACATTCATTTCAATGATTTATTTGCAATATTTTTATGCTTACAAACACTGTAGCTGTATCCGCTAACGAAGTCGGTGACCCCCAATTTTTTTTTGCATTTTTGGCATCAGTTACTCATTATCTTACACTGGTGAGAGTTTCAGAAAAAAACAATGGTAGAAAATTTTTGCACGTACATCCTTAATTAAGGGATTGGTCACTTAAAAAGGCTCATCTCAATGACATACAGCATATTAACTTTTCTTCTACCATCTGGACCATCCACTTGTAAGCTGTTAGGATTTTTCATGGAATGGCATTAAATGTATTGTGGTATTAATAGTTCTTAAAGTTGTCACCAAAAATGTTAACCTACACTCACAGGAAGCTAAAAGACAGAATAGAAGATGTCCGAAATGGAAAACTGGATCATCAGCTGCCAGCTTTATGGGATGACATTAAAATGTAAGTAGATAAGTTAAAGTGCCTATGAAGTAAAAAATGTTTTTGACTAATTCGCTTGTTTATGTCTCAATTAACTCAAATTTGCGGGTTTAAGCCATCAAAAGCGCATTCTTTGATGTTTTCTGGAACCTCAAAGTTTGGATTTTGCAAGCTGAAATGGGTCCGTTTCGCGCTCGGCCAAACGCTCAGATTACACAGGAAGTGACGCAGTTGGTGGTTCTGAATATGATAGCGCCATGGTGGATAAGACAGCGATAAAGGGAAGGATAATTTATTGTGCCGCTGGTGGCCCCAATACAGTCAACTGCGCCAGCAGAACTGGCACACCAGAGATTTCGATGTATTACTCCCAAAAGGAGAAAAATGTGGGGCAAAACTGGACTCGATTCACGCGCATTCACCAACAAGATTTCGTGCCAAACAAGTCATGTTTGTCTTCGGCACATTTTGACAATAGCTGCTTCGAGCACAAGCCAGGTTTCCGCTGTGATGGTTCTGAAATTGGAAAACGTCTTATTAAGGGTACAGTTCCATCCAAAAAATTCGGATATACCGAAGACATTGCCTCTAACTGAACAGTCTGAACGAAAGTGAAGTGAAGTAAGTGAAGTTTATTAATTAACATGTGAATTATACGTGCCGTGTGAAACGCGCACACATCTAATTGTTTAGTCGCAAAAGTTGATTTCTTTTCAGAAGACAATCGAGATTAATTTTTGTTATCGAAAATATATAGCACGTGTTCAGTGTTTCAAATGGAAACATACTCTGAAATAACACAACATGCAACACAGTCAACAGATTTGTTCATGGTAAATATAAAATTAATCTACAATTGAATCATGTGGTGCCAACAAGAAAATATAATGAACAAATTAGGAGATCAAAACCTAAACACCGAGCTCAGAAGACTAAACGCCCGATAAAATTAGTGCAAACACACCCGCTACAACACAGAATGGCTTTCTCGAAGTAGAGCTACAGCAGTTTCCAGAGAAGACAAATATCCG
>OX393562.1:20606968-20666968 GCA_947652115.1 Blastomussa wellsi | reverse complement strand
TTCTAAGTAAATGCACCCATTGGGTTTCAGCAGATGAGAAACTGCAAAACAATGTAGCTGGACCCAATTGTCTAATCATTGCAAACAAGTCTTTTTTGGCTTTTTCAAAATATGGTGGTGAACCTCTCAAAGCATTTAGAAATTTGTAGCCTTCATCATGACGAATAAGTCTATCTAAAGCTCCATGTTGTTTCAACTGTCCTGCGTTAATGCTTCGGCTATTTCCCTTACATTTTCTAAGAGCAATATGGCACTTTCCCAAAAGAATTTTCATTTGAAGTTTTTTTGTCTTAAAGAATATATTCTCCACACACATTGCAGCTCGTCTATCTGACCGTCTCAGTTCTGATTTACATATATCACTATAAGTTACTTTCACTTTTCGCTGTTCAGTATCGGGTCGTGACTGTCCTAAAAATATTCCAGGATATGCTAGTTCTTCACAATATTTGTCTCTAAAAACACTAAGTGGCTGACTACCTTCAGCTGGAGCAACATTCAGTATATTTTGCCGTTCAGAGTCTTCTAAAAAGTCTGTGGCAGTGAATAAAGTATCAGTGACACCAGCTGAAATTTGTTGTACATCTTCACCTTCATTTTGATTATTTACATTTTCGGTCAAGTTATCATTACACTCCATTTCATTATCATCATTTTCTAGCTGAGCAACTTCTGTGACATATGTATTTGCCCAATCTTCATTGATTACAATTCCCTCATCTTTATATAAGGTGCTATTTGACATCAGCCATTTGGCTGCTTCAACAACCTTATCTGGCCTTACATTCAAAGATAATGCTGAACTTTTATACTGTAGCTTACGTTTTAAATTGACTTTAATTGTTGCAGTCTCGCTATGCAGTCGTGGTAACATGGTTACGGTATGGGCAACATCTGCAGGTACATTCACAATATTGCCATGTATCTTTAGTTGTCTACCTCGTGGAGCTTGCATTAATTTTTGGAATGCAATCCTTGGTGCTAATAATCTACATTCTAATTCATTGAGGTCAAAAAATACTGGTTTCATTGGAAAACCCATGCCATTAGCTATAGCACATGGAGGGAGTTTGTTCTTCATCAAATAATTATTACAAGTTCTACAAATCCACTCTTTGTCATCAAGACTTATCTTATTACACAGATATTTTGCACTATCAAGTTGGGATTCTCTAAGTTTACAAGCATTTACTACACTATGCTTATACCACAGCTGATCACAACAACTGCAGATGTATAGTGGACCTTGTTTAACTATGTCATGAAACTTTTTCACACTAACATCAACAGATGTCTTTGTATTTTTCAGTACTGCTCTACGATGTCTATGATAAGCATTGCGTTTAGCTTTTTTTTCTGGTGTATTTAAAGGTGCTCTACGCTTTCGTTTGTTTTCGTTTTCCTTTGTTCCTTTTTCTGGAGAATCAGTACCTTTTCTACATTTCAGTACTGCTCTACGATGTCTATCATAAGCATTGCGTTTAGCCTTTTTTTCTGGTGTATTTAAAGCTGCTCTACGATGTTTATCATAAGCATTGCGTTTAGCTTTTTTTCTGGTGTATTTAAAGCTGCTCTACGATGTTTATCATAAGCATTGCGTTTAGCTTTTTTTTCTGGTGTATTTAAAGCTGCTCTACGCTTTCTTTTGTTTTCGTTTTCCTTTGCTCTTTTCTCAGGAGAATCAGTACCTTTTCTATATTTTTTCATATATTCAGCTCTATTTTGCTCACCCGATTTTTCTTGTTCTATATCAGTAGAATTTTCTAAAGGCGAGACTGGACATGTGGATACATAATGCATTTCTCCTATATGGCCTATATATACTGACTGGATATTTCCAGCATCATTACAAATTGTTGGCTCAATTATTGTTGTTTCTCTAAAAGTTTGACTTGATTCCACTATATTTATTTTTAATTGCATTGAGTCAGAAATTGCTTGTATAACAATGTTATCAGCCCATGTACCTTGGTGTGACATATTACACAGATATTGAATCCAAGAAGTGCCTACTACACTTTCTATGAACCGATCAGGATTATCACATAAGAATCTCACAGCTGTTGCTCTAATTTCAACATGACGGTTTGAATCACCATATAACTGATGTGATATTGATTTAAATAAACAATCACCCTCACCACCTACATCTAATGGCTGTAATCCATGTTTAAGCATTCTATATCGCAATACAGAATTTTGGTTGTTAACAGAAATGGTTTCAAAAGTATTCCCAGTCAAAGGACCAGGATTTAATTCAACATCACCTGATAATGACACTTTGCGTTTAGCCACACAATATCTTTCTCCCTTAACTTTAAATGCATAAAAATGTGAACTATAGAAACTATTTTCTTTGCGAATAAACTTCATTTTCCAATGCTTGAAATATTTTGCAACTTTATACAAAATAGATGAAACAGGTACACATCTGAACACCATTTTCTTAAGTTTGTCACGTGACTTTTTCTTTTTGAGCAAATCAATAATAGTTTTAATCCTAACCCGAGACGGCTCTCTTTCTCTCATCCTACATTTAGCACGTTTTACACACAGTCGAGAGTGTCTGTGTTTTTCATTACACGGCTTACATTTATTTGGTAAGTCATTAGAGCAAGGCTGAACTTCGATTGGTGCTTTCAAAGTTGGGTCATTGTTGTCTTTTTTTAATAAATTTATGGCTCCCCGAAGGGATTTTGTTTGGCACTCCCGAGGGAGTTTAGATATGGCTCCCCGAAGGGATTTTGTTTGGCACTCCCGAGGGAGTTTAGATATGGCTCCCCGAAGGGACATTTGGCACTCCCGAAGGAGTTTATATAAACAGTCGCCAACGAGCGAAGAAGGACCGTCGTGGTACACCTTTTGGCTGTTTATCATAAGATTTCCTACTTTTGCATGGTAATTCCATCTTCTGTAGAAGTTACTGATCGCTAAACAAGGCATATAAAGACAGGATTGGGCAGGAAGCGCTCGTCCACGGCCATTGATCGAGGGAAGAATCATGGAGACTTTCTTCAGTTTCTTTGCCGATAAAGCAAGAAAATTCTTTAAAAATCTCTTCATGTTGCTTTTAACATCAAATTCTTTGAAATTCAACCGAAAGTTCAGCCTGGCTCTAGAAGGAAAGGGAGATATAAAACATAGAAAACTTACCAACGATGAGTACAAACGCGCTGTGGAGCGCTGTGTGATGTGAGCACATGGAACGACCTTGCAACGTCATGTCTTCTCGGGATACGAAAATCAAACGAACATTTCTCGAAAGTGATATCGGGTTGATCGTTACCATCTACGTCATTCCTCGAGATGCGAAAAACAAATGAACATTGGTCGAATGATCTCGAGTTGTACTCGCGCTGTTGGCGAAAGAATACGAGAAAAAGCCGAGTTACGGACACACACGCACGCATGAGTGCGTGCATGATAACATAGTGCCTTGTTGGCTCTACGAGCCACTAGGCACAAAAATGTGCAAAAAAAAATTTACTTCATAGGCACTTTAAGTACTAGATAACGTACATGCTAAACTATGTTGTCAGTGTAATGTGACAAAAACAGAGATGACAAAGAGAACAAAAGATCCTTAACTAAGAGATTTTCTTGACAAAACTTCAAATGCCCAGAACGTGCATCAAAAAACTGACGTGAGGGTTCCTAACATGTTCGTTTGATTGATTGTTGTATTTAGAAGGAAAAAGATGAGGCCTCCACTTGTACCTCAACAAGAGGGGGATGGATCTGTACCTATTACACCCACCACACCCGTCACACCTACAACACCCATCACCCCTACCACACCAGGGGGGCAACCAGGGATGCAGCCAGGTAAGGTGTATTTTGTTTCTAAAGCTGTAAATCCATTTGTACATTGATATGCCTTGCTAAAAATTGCCATTTTACCAATTGCTTCTTAGGTGCTTCAAAGCCTCAAAGAAGTCAGCCAATGTCGTCTCCACAAAAGGGAAAGCAGCTGAGGGTTCCTAAACCAACAGCAAAGTATGAAAGATTGTTTATTGAAAGTATAAAAAGATTGTAGACAGCAGATGCTTACACACTACTTTTCATTCCAGCCCCTATTTGCTTACAGGTGTTTCAGAAACAAGAGATACCTGGCAGTTCAGTATTTCACAGGATTCTGTCTTTATTAATATTTTTAGTTTTATAACTGCATCAGATTACTAAAAGTATTCTGTTTAACTACACTTTCAAAGCCTGTCTGATACAAACACTTGAGTATAATGTATTTTGTATATCTTTGCTTTCCATTTATCCATTCATTTATTCACCCACTCATCCATCTGTCTGTCTGGGCATTTGTTCATCTGTTCATTGGTTTTTCGTTCATTCCTTCACTCATTGTTATATACATGAAAAAATGGAAAACTTTTAACCATCAAAATAATGTCAATTGGGTAAAGTCTACATACAAGCCTAGTGGCCCATCAGGCAGGATGTTATTCTGGTTTCCTTAGCATGAAGTGACAGCGTATTTCTACTCCCCCCTGGATGTGATGCTAGTCCATTGCAGGGTTACCCTGCAGCAGCAAATTCACCGGTACCTATTTATACACCTGGGTGAAGAGAGGCACTGTGAGAGTTAAGTGTCTTGTCAAAGAACATAATGCAGTGCCCTGGCTAGGGCTCAAACTTAGGCTGTCCAATGTGAAGTCCAGCACACTAATCATTCGGCCACCATGCCTCGCGCGATGTCAATTTAGCCATCCAGAATTAGGCGTTGCCCTCAAAATGACCTGAAATCAATTGTTTACTGTCAACTGTCGAAAACAACCTTTTTTAGCCATCAACTGTCAACGGTATACCCCAAGGCCAAAAGTGGAGCTCAATATTCCATAATATTTGTTGGCTCTTAATAATTTGTGATAATGCTCTCATTAAAAATGCTAGTATATGCAGCTACTCAAGAAAGATCCCACAGCTGAAATAAATCATCAACTCTGATCTCAGAAATTCTGCTGAGGATGGCCATGACAAATTACAAAATCATGTCACAACCCTAGTGAGAGAAAAAGCGGACTTCTCCCCTAGCAGCAGATCAGAAACCCCATATTTATTAATTACCAAAGGTGAATCTATGTAGACATGTACAACTGATTTAAAATTACTTCTTGTAGATTTCAAAAGTACCAAGAACAGCTTCAGCAGAGACATGGCCACTCTTCCCAGTCCTCACCTATGAGCCAAGCGCAAGAGGGACTGGCCACCACAACTGAGCGATCCCCTCTGGATGGATGTTCTTTTTCACCAGGGCTTGGGGGAGGACCAGCTGGTGGACTGGGACAAAGTGGAACATTTTCAGGAGGAGTCCAGGTAAAAAAAAATTCAAATCATTTTGTTCCTGACCCTGTACTTTCAAAGACGTTAGAAGTACATGTATTCTGGTGTGAATTGTACCTACATGTACTCAGATTACTCCTGAAGTAGAAACTGGAATAAACCTTTTACATGCCACATGGGGATTGAGCACTGGAGGTATACCGGTACGTTCACCAATTTTTCCATAGCTGTTACAAGGAGGTGAACCTGCAGGTCCAGTGACCAAACTCTATACAGCATTTAAAAGGTCTATTGTGCTTTGCGTCATGGGTGCTTTCAGTAAGCCTAATGGCTGACAAAAAGTGTAAGATACTTTGCTTTACTTTGCTAAGAGAAGTCAGCTACTTTATTCCCAAAATTGAAGAAATCCCTTTAACCCCCAAGAGTGCCAATTGGCACATAAGGTCATAACTTGGTCAATATTTGTCCAATTAATTTGAATTTTGGGCCCAAAAATTGTCTTGGATAGATCTGCATTTTAAAGGCATAAAATTGCACCTCCCCCATATTTGAGACTTGATTGGCCACCCATAGAACTTTTGAAACTTTTTTGCCTGATACATCTGTGACATGCGACATAACTGAAATGAACCACTTCACTGAGGGCTGAAAAATAAGATATAGTTTAGGGGTATACCCACTATAGACGGAGATAAACAACATTTTTAATCTTTTTCTTGTTTACGATTAAACTAATTTCTTTTAAAACTGTAACTTTCTTCTTCTTTGTTTAAGAGTTTTATGGAATTTATGTATCAACGTGTTTCAAATGGTGTATCATACATGGATATCCAGTTTATATTTTTGTAATTTACGAAAAATGACCATTTGCCTTGGGGGTAAAGGGTAAAAGAAAGATTCTTTTACGCAGTTGGTTACTCTACTCAAACCGGCTGCCTACTTTAAATTTTTAATTGAAACTCCTGGGTATAAGAGAGTCATACTTTTAGATGTTTTTACACTGTTGAATGTTTACCAGGTTTCCATTGAACATGACTGGTACTTTAAGCTCAACCAGCTATTTCATCAGTTGTGATTCATAATCTGATGTTTAAAAGAATGTCTCAGAAAGTTGTTACAGGTATTGCAGATATCTTCCTCGAAAGAATGATATTCACAGCCCTACAGTTTTGATCATTATTGTTAATACATGTACATTACCCATTTAATTAGATTTTTACACAATGTACTTGTTATTTGCTTAAATGTAATGTCAACTATGCTTTTGTTGTGAAGTTTTCTAAAGGGGAGCCGATGGATGTGGACCTGGGAGGTGCATTGTCATATGGTCCCCAAGGTGAAATGGTCCCTCCCCATATATCACCTAGGAGAACAGATCATGTACCTCAAAGTCCTGTAAGACAACAGAGCAGTACATCACAAGCAGGAACAGCCAGCTTGCAGGGTTCAAATGAATCTGCTTTGGTGTCATTGTTGTCACAGCGATCCTTAAAAGACAGCAAACAGTTAAGACGGCCCAGTAATACTGATCAAGAGATGTCCTTAAATAAGGCAAATACACATGAACATTTTTTTATTATTAAATATAATTTACATTGTTGCTATATTACCTTATTGTAACTTATTTCTGCGAGACTTAACGTGAAAGTACTTGGCAAACTGTGCTGTTGCATTCTCATGTGACTGACAAATGTCATTCAGTGTGTAAAAATCCACATTGTCTCGGGTATTAACTATTTAGAGCTGTCCCATCTTTAACATGTTAAACACCATTCATTTAAGCGGCCTTTATAGACGAGATGCTGCCACATAGAAGTTTAACATCATTGGCACTCCTCTTATTAAGCCATTTTTTTCTTTTCAGGAACTTGAGCGTCGTTCCTCATTAAGTGGTCAGGCGTCTCATACCTTGTCTCCTAATACATCACCACTCTCTACAGAACCCACAGGTCAGATACCAAACACCCAAAATTCTGATGGGAAGCATTTTTTAGGTGAGAAATGTTCTGATTTTATTGTGTTGTTCTAGATTTTTTTTTTACTCCTCCCAGAGAGGTTTTTTTGTTTTTAGCCTCTTCTCCCCTCTGGAAATCCCAGTTTGGTTTCCTACTTTTCTTTAAAAAGTTCATCTTTAAGACTCTCTACCCTATGGGAAGGGTACAGATGGATATTTTCTGGAACCACACATTACATTATTTCACCAATGTTTACTTGTGATATGCTGATTGGTCATTTCGTTAAGGGTAAACAGAGAGTAAATCAGATGAGCAGCTTTTAGATGGAAATGCAGGTCACAATGGCTGAGTAGTAAAGCAGGTCTGTGTGCTTCAAATGAAACATTTTAGCACCACTCAAACCAGGCAGTCAGCTGCAGTGGAAACGATCAATCAGAAAATGGTCTCTTGCATCTGCACCAGTTGTGAGCAGCCTGCAGGTGTTACTGTTCTGTATACAGAAGTACATGTGGCTTACTTGCTGAAGAGCAAGTGTGAATGTGGATAGCAATTATCCTGCTCAATCCCTCAGAATATCATCTGATTTTAGCCAACTCGGCCTATGACCTCATCGGCTAAGTATCAGGTGATATGCAGTTATGTAGGATAATTCTTAAGCATAATTTTGTAGGGTGCCAAGATTTATTAGAAGTCTCACAAAGCGATGCATAGCCACAGTTTTTCTAGCTGTAAAATACATTTCATTTATTTAACAATTTGCTGAATAATAAAACAATCCCTGTACACTGTTTTGATCAATCTTATGGAATATCATCTGCCTTGCATGTATGCCAACATCGCCTATTAAAATCCTCATGAGGTTAGTGTAAGACAACATTCTGCATAATTTTGAAGGATAATTGTTTTATTATTTAGCAAATTTTCAACAAAGCACGACTTTGGAGGAATTATCATAACTTGCTAATTTCACAGGATATCTGTTATGTACCATTTCATGACCGTATCAACTTTTACTTAAAAGACGTTTTAAAAATATTGCTTTCCCCCACAAATAGTTACAAAGCTAATCGAGGTGGGGGCAAATATGGACAACTTGACAATTTGTTGAATAATTAGGCAGAATATCTGTTATGTGGGTTTGATGGATAACAATGCCGTTCTGGCAATTGACCATTTTCGCATTGCCCATAATACACCTTGTTTACCCCCCAAAATTTTGCATAAGCATTGTCTTCCAATTCTCTTGGGACGACTGTAATACCCAGGAGAATTGGGAAACAAAGGTTATGCAAAATTCTGGGGGTAAACAAGGTGTATTATGGGCAATGTGAAAATGGTCAATAACATTTTAAGGGTACCACGCAAATTTGTCGAATAATAACATCACATAATCAAAATTAACCCATAATTAAAATTGGCACCAGTGCTGGCCACTTCTGATGTCATTGTCGTTGACCAAAAAGGCATCACGTATATTCAATCTCTGCAGGAAGAAAAGATCTTTCCAATTATACCCAGATCAGAATGACAGAGTTAACTCCACGCGGAAATGATTAGAAATTGGAGTGCATGCTTTCATGTTGCAAGTGATGTTATGAGAATTTGGGAGTGGATTTAGCTCAAAACTGACCATAAAATCTCAAAAATGTCCAAACTGTCCACTTTTTTCAGAAGTCTCCAGGCCCTGCTAAGATAAAACTTTTGTAACATGGAAGGGGTATGGTATTAAGATTTATATTTGTTTGTTCAGGGGTAGCTCCCTCCATGGAGCCCAAAAAACTGGACTCCATGAGGGAGAGACAAGGAAACATACCACAAGCCGCAGCACCATCAGTCAGCGCACCTACACTTTCTAAGCTACTGGCTGAAACACCCATAGTATCATCATCATCATCTGTCAGCTCTGTATCTTCACACGGTGGAGCATTAGCTAAGGTATTTTGTAGCTCTTAGAGTAGCTCTAACGACTGCCGTAAAAGCAAAGTAAGAACACACAGTGGCCTAATGGTTAGTTCACTGTACTTTGCATCAAGTGTCCCTGTTCCTGACAAGCATCATTGCATTGTGTTCCTTGGCAAGATACCTACTGGTAACTGCATCAGTGTTTCTCTTCATCCAATTGTACAATGCAGCAGCAAACTGTCGAATGTTGTTGACGGAAGGAGGGGGCAGGGTGACTTTGCCTCATGGTTGGCCTGGGAACAGGCTCCCAGTGGGGCTTTAGGGGAAGAAATTCTTTGGCAAGCTAAGCGATCCGAGCAGACTTCCCCACTGGGGAGCCACATGCTCATCTATCCATTAGTTTTAAATAGACTTGTAATATTTTGGCACAAAGTTTGATCAGCATGTGCAAACTTAATTAATAAAAATCTTTTCATACCACGTAAACATTTTGAACACTATTTGAAACATCTGTCCCTGAGATTTAATTCTCAAGCATTCCCAACACCCTATTTTGCTGTATGTGTATCAAATTTTCTTATTACTTTTCCTATTTTTCCAGGCCTCAGGAGGAATGGAGTCATCAGTGTTGGTTGACTCCAGCACAGGGACACCAGTTGAAAGTTCTGTGTCTCTGATTGGTGGTGTAAGGGGCTCCGCAGGTGCAGTTAAATTGCATAGTTCAATTACAAAGGACCAGCCCGGGTTGGCTTCTGTTTACATGGAACTGTTTTGAACTGACCCAAGTATTTACACGGGATCTTTCTGGGGCCGGACAGTACAGATCCAAACTAGACCTGCAGAGCACGTCCCATTTGGATCCATCCCGGACCAGGTACAGAATGGTCCCGTGTAAACAGAATGCCTACCAGGTCCAATTTTCGGACCAGATCCATTTGGATACATTTGGAACTGGTCCTGTGTCATGCCACAAACTTTTCAAACTACAAACACAGATATTATTGCACACTGTGGGAGTTTCTAATACTGCTTTTGTTTAATTGACAGGTACCCAGGCTGTTCTCTGTGTGTCAACATCTGTGCCAGCCATCTCAGTTAACCCTAAAGTATGATATCTTGAGAAATGGTGAAATTTGTGATTTATAAAGTTTACACTTTTGGTCACATGCCGGAAATAGTCACTGAATGTCACTGGATGACAAACATTTTCTTTTTCTTTTTATTGAAAACATACTTATCACCGATAGTTTTTTTGTCTGATTTCAGGCTGCTGCTCTAACTGCGACGCTGCCCTCCCCTCTGGCAATTACACCTCCACCCACTACCCCTCCAGCAGACAGGAAGGTGAGCTTAATGTAGTTTGAGCTGTTTATGACGTTAACGGTTGGTACACTTGATGGAACTAGTCCATCATGTGAACTAGCCATAATCTGAAGGGATTTGAGGGAGAAGTAACAGGGACGAATTCAAACCAGTCGCAGGGACCAAATTATTATCCCTGTGAGTACATTTTTATACAACACTGGCTAGTCCACCCGGTGGGACTTGCCCCTGCAACTTGTTGCCGGGACTAGTAATTTTGAGTTTGATTGACATGACCTCCTAGACTGAAATAATCATTCTGGTGTGTTTTATTAATGCAGGAAATGATAACTCAAAAGTTTGAACCAACAGTCAAGAGTTCTGAGAACAACAGTGGAGCAGAAATTGCCAATAACAGTCTCGAAAATGACACCAGTACTCCACGGGCTAGCTCTGAGCGGTCAGCAGTCATCCCTGAATTGAAAGTGGAGTCTATCGAGACTCCAGTCTCCTCTCCTCGAGTCACAAAACGTGCAGCCAAGCCTGGGAGGCCTGGTAAGTAATGAACCTCTCAATAAGTCCTTGCCCTCAACTGGCACGACATTGTAATCAATCCGGGAACTGCTTATGTTACTTTCACAGGTCGACCACCAAGAGCAGCGCGGAGAAATCAACGAAATCGCAGCAAATCTGCGACCTCCACGGCAAGTATAACTTTGTTCAACTCCTTTTGCAGAAACGCTAATCAAATCACTCTTTAAGGGAATTAGTAATATGCGTAAGTTAGATTTTTCTCTGCATTTCTGATTTTCTGAATTTTCCTATCATAGGACAATGAAGGTGACTTTGAAGAGGAACATGATGAGGTAAGGAATAACAGAATAAATTTTTTTTGCAAACGAATTTAAAAGCAATGGTATGAATGGGATTTTCATTTTTGGCGACCGCCATTTGTTATGTTGGATTTTGATTTATCAAATGAAAAGGAACCCATCAGAGATTTGCAAAGTGGGTCAAAAATTAGTGAAAACATTTTCGTACTAAAGATGGCATAAATAAATGAAAAAACGCAAGTTGATATAATTTTTTAGTAGTTTCTTGTAAGACAGCTATTTCCTTTTACTAACATGATTGTTTTTACCCCAAGGAATCCAAATTTGAGTCTTTTGGTGTAGAGTCTGAGAAAGCTGGTGAAACAAACGAGGATGACGAAGATAATGATTCAGTTGCTGAGGACAAGAAGGATGAGAGTGACGAGGACATGGAGCGAGACAGTGGGGACGAAGAAGTGTCCGACTCGGGAGAACCAAGTCAGTCTGAGAGAGATGAGCCGGGGACTTGCATGAAGGAGTTCTTGTTGGACAGGGCGGGGTTGGGGGGCTTGGAGTCGGTACCCGGGAGCCCTGCCTCTCAAATGTCCCAGGGGTGAGTGTAACCCCTTATTAAATCCCAATATAGCACTGCTGTCTTGTGTTCATTGTTTTAAGATGAAATGTGTTTGTGATTGTTCATTCATCACAGTAGCAGCGATGAACAGGAAGCCCTTCAAGCGCAGAAAACGTGGAAGAAGTCAATCATGCTGGTCTGGAGAGCTGCAGCCAATCACAAGTAAGTGGACATTTTAATACTTTTCTGACATACAAAGATTGTAGTCTAGTTCAATTTTTACATTGTTTTCCCTGGTTTGGATCTATTTACATGATGTTAAACCTTAGAAGCCGCTCTCTGTTTAGGCCACGGTCAATTGTAAGTACATGCATTCCCAGTTTTTGTAAAGACCGAAAGCATTTCTTGCTTATTTTTAAAACGCATTTTTATTAGGTACGCTAACGTGTTTCTGCACCCAGTTACTGACGATGAAGCACCAGGATATCACAGCATTGTTTTCAGGTTAGACCTATAAACTCTTTGTAATATAATTGCTTCACAGTGTCCCCAATTAGTACGTTAGTGCTAGATACAGTTGACACTCAAATAAAGTTTATTATTAGTATTATATTATTATCTAACACCTATCAATATCAGGTGGTTTGCGCACTATGATCGCGTTGCACGCTGGTAGTTGTTTCGGTTTTGTATCAATAAGAAAAATAAACAAACTGATCATCATAGACTGAAAGAGACTTTAATATTGGACTAAGTTTTTGATCGGTATCGTACTGGTTCTGTTGAGTTGTCTTGGATTTGAATGCTTGACATAACTGTTGTAGAGTGCATTTAAGTCCCTGCAAAAAAACGAAAATAAAAAACGATATAACCCGTGCAGAACAGAACAAGTTACAGAATGAAAATTTGTCTTATGTCATTTTTTGTTTTAATCAAACAATTACAACCTTTAATGGCGACTACCCTTAACATGACTATGATATTCTCTATTTTCTTGCAGACCAATGGATCTCTTAACAATTAAAAAGAACATTGAAAATGGGGTAAGGAATAATCCTATATGTTTTGTAGTGTGAATAAGTGTGAGGCGCGGTAGCATAATAGTTAGTTCGCTGGATTCGGGATTAAGCGGTCTGAGCTCGAGCTTGTCTGGGGCTCTGCATTGGATTGTTGGGCAAAGCACTTTACTGTCACAGTACCTCTCTTTACCCAAGTGTATAAATGGGCACCAGGAAAGCTAATGCTAAAAGTAACCCCGTGATGGACTAGCATCCCATCAAGGGGGGAGTAGAAATACTCCTAGTTGCTTAATGCTAAGGAAACCGGGATAAGCTCCGGCCTGAGGGGCCACTTGGCTCGTATGCAGACTTTGCCCCCTTTGCCCCATGATTTGTGATAAAATCGCATACGAGCCTAGTGACGCCGGGATGGTATCCCGGTTTCGCTAGCATGACGGCACTATGACGGATGATTTTCTATCCATAGAAGGGATGCCAGTCCTTCGCAGGGTTACCTCCCAGCATTATGTCGCCGATACCGATTTATACCCCTGGGTGAAGAGAGGCACTGTGAGAGTAAAGTGTCTTGCCCAAGAACACAGTGCAGTGTCCCGGCCGAGGCTCGAACCCGGACCGTCCGATCCGGAGTCCAGCACACTAACCATTAGGCTAGCCACAGGCATACTAATGGAGATATTCTATTTCAGACCATTCGTACAACAAGCGAGTTCCAAAGAGACATGATGTTGATGTTTCAGAATGCTCTCATGTATAACAGCGCTGATCACGATGTGTAAGTTTTTTTATTATTTGCTGCATTTTCTGACATCCAGTAAAAATCGTCTAATGTGTGGTTAGAATCTTGATAACACCAGGGCAGTAGCTGTAGAAGTTTTTAACTATATTTTGTTATCACGCCAGAACTCTATCAGTCCACTCCTTAATTAAATTCTCTGCGGCCTTTCCCTTCATCAGGAAGCACGGAAAGCCGCAAAACTGTAGAACAAAAATTTATTTTTCAAATCGGCACTCTTAATCCTCACGGTATCAACGAACGCTTTTCATTCAACTAATTTATTCTGTTGTTTTTCACGTTACCAGGCACCAACCAATAGCGTAGCTCCACCTTTCTGTATATAAACCACACACAACCCACAATTCGAAACGCCAGCTTTCGAATCTCTTTACGGTGGCTAATTCACATTATCAACCCAGTTGATACATTCAAGGGCGCGTTCGTTTGGGATATTCCGGAATAAGAATATATTCCGGAATATATTCCGGCTATTCTGCTTCTGGGAGCAGAATAGCCGGAATTGAAATCCAGGTATTCCGGAATGAGAATAGCTCCCAAACAAACGTTTGCTCGCATTATTCCAATTATTCTTATTCCAGATTGATCCCAAACGAACGCACCCAAATTATCTTAAATTCAACAGGTACCGCATGGCGGAGGAAATGCGTGACGATGTTATGGAGCAAATTCAGGTAAACATACATAAAGGCTTCTTATGGGGTAGAAAAGACCTCTGACCAGTCTGGCTATTTCCTAAGATTATACTTCAGTCTTTATTCCATTTTTCTTCGTAGTTATGTCTTCATCATTTTGGCTTGTTTTCTGTTTTTTCTTTACCTTTTACCCGCAACAATATTTAAGTTTTTTGTTTGAAAATGAAACCTGTTACTCCATTTAACATCAGTATGATCGTTAAGTATAAGGACGAATAAATATTACCAAACCAACATGCTTAAATTGGCATGCACAAGCAGTGCGTTTGACTATAATAGTATGAAAATTACTCAATGAGCGCGCGGTAAATTTGGTTGGTAATTCTTTAAATTGCAGGTAGAATAACAATATTTGAAACACTCACAACAAATTATCTTTGGTTTACTTTCAGTCTTACATTGCAACTCAGATCATGGTTGATTCAAAGATGTTACGTGGCCACAGACAGGATGGTGAGCTATCCTCGTTTATTTATTCTATGAATTTTTAATTTCCTGTTAAGTCACAGGTTTCCCAAGCTCATTATTCTATATACACAAGGTGTCCCATACACCACGTATGCAGAGTCGAATTTTGAGCTTGGGAAGCCTGTCGTTAAGTTTAGCCTCATCTGGAAGCTTTCTGCTAACCAGAATTCCTACATCAGTTATCAAAAACGTTTTCAGAAAGCGTCTTGCGCACGTTTTTTGTCACGATCTATCTATCCCCAAGCTAAATCCCGAAACTGCCTCGACAGTTTGTACAGGGTTCGTACAGGTCCTTGAAAACCTGGAAAGTCCTGGAATTTTATTATGGCATTTTCCAGGACTGGAAAGTCCTGGAAAAAAGATTACAGGTCCTGGAAAGTCCTGGAAATCTGTTAAAAGCAAGAAATGTACTTTTCTGACCTAACTTTACAAGAAATGCGAGGCTTACATTTGGGAGAATTTATATTGAGATCTTGGAAGAAAAAGGGTTTAATATGAATTTTGGAGTCCTGGAAAATTCGATATGAGTCCTGGAAAAGGCCTGAAAAAGTCCTGGAAATTTGTCTGTGAAAAGGGGTACGAACCCTGTTTGTAAGACTATACTTTTCAGAACCTTTTAAAAATTTTTGCATTGTTTTCATTCCGGCAAAATTTTTCCCTTTTTTCTTCCAGTCTTTCACATCTTTCTTTGAGCGTCGTTGTCCTGCCTTGCTCGAAGGTAAGCGTAATTCGCACAAGGTTTCACTAAATTTAAGGTGTTATTTTTACGAGCCAAAGGAAGGATTCTGCCAACGCGAGACAGATCATTTATTTCGAACCATAATTCTTCCCAGTTTTTTGTTGTTGGCGCTTTTGAAGTTTTCTTCCGTGGGGTTCAAAATTTTATCGGCTCCTTTGAAAATAGATTCCTGCCGGCTTTGTTACGGAGGTACTCATCCATAGGGGATCGGTTTAAAAATGGAATGTCCCAGTGGAGTGCACTGGTGATCGATGCTGTAAGCGAAAATACACATCAGCTCTTGTAAAAGTTATAGGACAAGAAAAAATAGAGCGAGGGAGTGTGTTTGAATAAATCAGATGGCTACAAGACTTAGTACGTTCATCGACTAATTTTATATTTTCCTTATTTAGACTTCCAACAGAGCCAGTCTGGAATCCTTCACCAAACTATCTTTAGTTTCCAGCGACGAAAAGGCCGTGTATAAATGTGTAATGATAAACTCGCATCGACTATCATCTACTCGGGCCAAGCGCGAGAAAACTATCATCGGCTCATGAAAAAATTGAGCACGTTCAAAGTCGAGAGCGCATGAGAGTCGGCCAACTCTCATTCCCGTTTGGCCCGCTTATTATTTCTGGAGAACGAAGCCATGAATAAAAGAGAGGTTTGGTTTAACTTTTGGCGTTTATTCTGTTTGTCGTTATTTAATTATTCAAGTTACCAAAACACCCATCCTGTGACCATAGCGTTCCCATTTTGTTCCTGGACATGAAATACAACACTCTCTTGTCCTCTGCTATTCTCCAGTTTTTGTCTAGTTTTTTTCTTTTCCTGTAAACGAGTGTCTGCGAAGCCAGGTTTGCGAGCGAAGTGGAAGGAAGGGATCTAAGTAGAGTCTGGTAGCTTCTAAATATAAGGAGATATTATCACGATAATTAACAACAATATTCACCGAAGTGAATAGTGGTGGATATATACCGGGCCACCTTCATTTGCCTCCATGCACCTTCATAACCTTTCCTAAACCATCATATACGTTCCTACACCATCACATACCTTCCTACACTTTCATCTACCTTCCCACACCTTCATTTACCTTCCGAAACCTTCATTTACCTTCCTACACCTTCTTAGTTACATTCTCAGACAAAAACTTTGCTTTGATATTCCCTGCCTGCACCTTGCTACACCTTTGCTGCTACACCTTACTGCTACACCTCTGCTGCTACACCCTGCTGCAACACCTTGCTGCTACACCTCTGCTGCTACACCTTGCTGCTACACCTGCTGCTACACCTTGCTGCTACACCTCTTCTGCTACACCTCTGCTGCTACACCTTGCTGCCACACCTTGCTGCTACACCCTGCTGCAACACCTTGCTGCTACACCTCTGCTGCTTTACCTTGCTGCTACACGTGCTGCTACACCTTGCTGCTACACCTCTGCTGTTACACCTCTTCTGCTACACCTTGCTGCTACACCTCGTCTGCTACACCTCTTCTGCTACACCTCTGCTGCTACACCTTGCTGCCACACCTTGCTGCTACACCCTGCTGCAACACCTTGCTGCTACACCTCTGCTGCTACACCTACTGCTACACCTTGCTGCTACACCTTGCTGCTACACCCTGCTGCAACACCTTGCTGCTACACCTCTGCTGCTATACCTTGCTGCTACACCTGCTGCTACACCTTGCTGCTACACCTCTTCTGCTACACCTCTGCTGCTACACCTCTTCTGCTACACCTTGCTGCCACACCTTGCTGCTACACCCTGCTGCAACACCTTGCTGCTACACCTCTGCTGCTATACCTTGCTGCTACACCTGCTGCTACACCTCTGCTGTTACACCTCTTCTGTTACACCTCTGCTGCTATACCTCTTCTGCTACATCTCTGCTGCTGCACCTGCTGCTACACCTTGCTGTTGCACCTCTACTGCTACACCTTACTGCTATTACCTCTGCTGCTATATCTCTGCTGCTACACCATGCTGCTACACCTCTGGTGCTACATCTCTTCTGCTACACGCTGCTGTTACACCTCTGCTGCTGCACCTCTGCTGCTGCACCTCCTGCTACAACTTGCTGCTATACCTCTGCTGCTACACCTTCAGGTACCTTGCTACACCTTCGCATGCCTTCATGCACGTTCACATACCTTCATAGGCCTCCATATACCTTCATACCCCCCATACGCCGTCGTAAACCCCCCCCCCCTGCAAGACTAATTATTTATGTCAACTTGTCAGGTTTCCATCCAAAATACGAGTAACCAAGAGCGCGGCAGGATTAAAGCTCACCCAACCCCACTGTATTTCTATGTTACAGTTGTTCCCTTTTCTCTCAGTCTCAAAACGAGTCTAAGTGCGAATCCATTCATATGGAAATAAGCTTGTTTTGCATGTGAAAGAAGATTCAGGTAAAACACATTTAGACTCGTTTTGACGCTGAGGCAAAAGAGAACTAGGAAAAGGTCTATCCACACTTACCGGTAGGTTAGGAGGGGGAGGGGGCTAAAATGTCTCCACAACTTTTCTCAGCTCAGTGACTGTTTCACTGGAAACAAGAAAATCATGCACTTCCGTTGTAAGTAATCTTATTTTCGATCTCCTTCTTTACAACGGTAAACTACAATGTAATCCCGGATCTTCCTCTTCATCAGAATGAAGGCCTTGATCGCAGAAAAAAGCATTGCCCACATAATATCAAAGTGACACCAAAGCATCGTTCTAAAACAATCTGACATTTATTTCTTAACATAAAGATAAAAGCTAACATTCTCTTGATGCGAAGTTATGCCTTGCCCGTTCTATGCCTTCTAATTCGGTGCATGGGGGAAGAAACTCCCTACGAACGAGACAAAATAAAGGAGGGCCTCTAGCGGCGTTCACTTCATCCATTCCAAATTCCATTGAATCCGGAACAAGCTATGGTATAATTATATTAATCGAAGGTACATTTACACATTTCAACGACAACGATTAAAATGTATTTCTTCAAATCAGTACTGACCAATACTGACATCACTACATAGTTTGAGCGTTCTTTTTGAGCCTGTTAGGACTCCCTTTTCTACACGACAATTCTGTAACACAGCACTACAGAATGCTTAAAAATAGGCAGAACACAATAAAACGAAGAGTGAAACAATGAAATCCTGAAGTTTTAGTGTCGGAATAAAAATGACTTTCTTTCTGAAGTTCCTTCAAATAACACGCACAATGCAAGCAGACTCTTGTTGACAGTATCGGAAATAACAGTTTATTGGAGTCACAACTCAGTTAGGGCTTGGCGAGCGACTTTGTCCTCCCTGTTCCTCTTCTTTTTCACTATACTCTGCCGCAGCCGATGCAGAGCGTGACCGTGACGCTGATCGTGCGGGTGAAGGCGAGCGTGACCGAGAGCGTGATCGTGATCGCTCTCGTTCTTTCTCCTTCTTGTTTTCACGGTGACTATCTCGGCTACGTTCGCCACGGCTGCTGCGTTCACGGCGCTTTGGAGAGCGAGACTTGGATCGAGAGTGTGATCGACGGCGACGACGTCTGAAATCAACAAAAGTTCACTCATTTAGTGGCTAGTTAAAGCAAGCAAATAAATATCTGTGGACCGCAGTTACAAGGTTAGGTTCAATAATCCTTTTCTGCGATTATTTCATAGCAATAATATTCAGTGATCCCAGCAAATGATTCACTTGCACAAGAAAAGCACCCAGTATGGAAAAAATGACGAATTGCAGATGCTGTTTGGGATCACCTATACTGCTGTTGTGGAAAACACTATGGTCTTTGCCCCAACTCCACTCATCTATTCTAGAAAATCAATACACAATACACACAAGCTTGCAAAACCAGCAAAATCCAAATGTTTCTCTGCTCAGAAATAATATACTAAATTGGGGAGAAAGATCACAAATAGACAATATATAAATTACAAAATTACCTTGGACTTCGACTTCGGGAGCGACGGCTGCAATGAAATAGGGGAGAATAATTAACTATTATACAACAGTACATTACAGCAATTCCAGACTGTTTCCTATTTCAAAATTATATTATGACCTAGAGATTTCTACTGCATGATAGATGAGAGACTGATTGAAGAGACTGGTCCGAGGAAGAGACTGGTCCGAGTCTCATGGCGGACGGCAGCAATTTTCACTAGTCGTCCATTTTATTCCCCGCCTTGTCATTTGGTAATGGCTGAGAAAAGAAAAGGTAATCAAGAGCAAATTACATTCTACCTTCAAGGCAAGCGCACCGAAAGAAGCAGTGATAGTAGTGATAGCAGTTCGCCTGGCTTAGAAAAACCGCCCGCTAAATCTGTCAGGTTTTCAGAAACCAACATGGCGGAACTTGAAGAAATCTGGAAGGCGCTGAAGACCATCAAAAGTAATACAGACCAACTCCTCGAAGATAACAAGGCTTTGCATAGCCAATACTCAGAACTTCAGAAGTCACTGGAATTTCATGTAGCAAAAATTGAGGTCCTAACGACTGAAAATAGACAGCTAAAGAAAGAAGTAAAGAGTTTAAAGAAATCGCTGAACGAAGCCACCGATGAGCAGGAATGTATAGCAGGCGACCTGGAAACAGCAATCAACCAAATTGACGACCTAGAGCAGTACACGCGTAAACACAACCTCGAAATTCACGGCATCACCGAACAACCCCGTGAAAATATCACCCAACAGATCATTAATCTTGGAACTGTTCTCAATGTCGCGATTCGTGAAGACGATATTGATATCTGTCACCGACTGCAAGTAAGAAACGATGCCAGCAAACCAAAACCGATTATCGTCCGATTCAAATCGTACAAAGCAAAAAAGGAACTGTTTGCTGCACGCAAACACCTCAGAAACCAAACATTTAACGGAGAGATAGTGTACATAAACGAAAATCTTACAAGAATGCGGCGTGAGTTACTCGCCAGCGCGTGGAAGCGTAAGAAGACCGAGCATTGGCATAGTGTGTGGACGATAGATGGCAAAATCTTTGTCAAGGTTGATGCAGCGGACTCTCCGTTCAGAATTTACAGTAAGAATGACTTAGATGTGATTTAACGTATAACGTCCTACCCACTTTACTCTATTTTCGAATTCATCACTTTATTAATACTTAGTTTATTCAACACGTTATTTCAAATCAACGTTATATCATGCGTAATATCTTCCGACTTTTACCCTTTTCTTTATTCCCCTACAGCCCAACATGTAGATTATTTGCCACAGATATAAAACGCGGGGAATCGTAGAAGGGAATATTTTTCTGTTTCAGTTTAACGCAATTTTTCCATCAAATTATCCCTTCTATACAAAAGCCGCTAAACGGCATATAGTTCTCTTTATGTCTTTACATGTTTTGTGCTATTTATGTTTTTCGGCACCCTTTCCGTGGACAATTAGTGTTTTTATTGTGTATAAATTTGGTTTGTTTCGTGCTTATTTCAATGTACATCGGCAAATCAATAAGTATATTTATCTTGATGAGGGAGCGCACTTGTTGTCAAGTAACTTCTCTCTTTCTAAAGGATGAACATTAAATGCATTTCTCTAAACATCAGAGGTATAAACAAGTCGATCAAAAGACGAAACTTATTTCGTTGGCTTCACAATGGAAAATGTGATGTTATTTTCTTACAGGAAACCTATAGCGACAAAGACATCGAAAATGTATGGCGCTCCGAATGGGGAGGTGACGTTTTCTACTCCCACGGGTCAAAACGCAGTAGAGGTGTAATGACGTTAATTAAACCAACGTTAAAAATCGAAAATCCTGAAATTACAAGTGACAAAAGCGGTAGGTTTCTTATTGTTCATGCTACCTTACGAGATGAAGAATACTGTTTTGCCAACATTTATGCGCCGAACGACCCAAGTCTTCAGAAAGCCTTTTTCAACGAATTAGCTAATAAATTGCGTCCCTACTCGAATGTCAATATTATTCTCGGTGGTGATTTCAACTGTCCACTTGAAAGTGTTGATAAAACAGGAGGAAAAGATATAAATGATCGAAAAAATGTCATCGATAGCATAAATGACCTTCGCAACAACCTGAACCTTGTTGACATATGGCGACTCCATCACCCCACGTCTCAATGTTTTACATGGAGAAACAGTTCAGGCAAAATACAATGCAGATTAGACTACTGGCTTGTAACAAAACACCTGGTTTCACTTGCAAGTAAAACTGAAATTAAAGCATATCATGATTCAGATCATTCCCCTATTTATGTTGAAATTAAGCATGAAAACGCTCAAACAAAGCGTGGTCCGGGGTTTTGGAAATTCAACAATTCGCTTCTTGAAAATGAAGAATTTGTATTAAAGCTAAAATTTTTTCTTATTCACGCAAAAGAAAAACATAGTAACACAAAAGACAAAAGACTCTTTTGGGAAATGATTAAGATGGAAATCAGAGACTTCTGTATACGGTTTACCAAACGCTTAAGTAAAAACAAAAGATCCCAAGAAATGAATCTACTACGTAAATTAAATGAGCTTAATATCCGTCATGGCCAAAACCCTAACGATATGAATTTAACAGACGAAGTGAGAAGTGTTAAACTGCAACTAAAAAAAATTTCTGAGTATAAGACAAAAGGCGCTATAATCAGGAGCAGAGTAAGATGGTATGAGCATGGTGAAAGGAATAATAAGTATTTCACTAATTTAGAAAAGCGCGCACATGATAGAAAACACATTGCGAAATTAAAAACTGGCGAAGACGAATATCTAGAAGAACCAAACCAAATTCTGTCAGAAATGGAAAATTTTTATGAAACATTGTATACCTCACAACTGCCTCAAGATAGCAAAATATTTGACAATTCCTGTAAACCATTTCTAAATTCTGAAAATATACCAAAACTGAATGCTGATCAGCAAAATACTTGCGAAGGCCTCATAACTGCTAAGGAGTGTCTGGAGATACTGAAGACGTTCGCAAAGAACAAAACCCCAGGTTCCGACGGACTTACAGCAGAATTTTACGTATGCTTTTGGGATGAAGTTTCTAGCCCTTTAATTAATTGCTTTAATGATGCCTATCAGACCGGCGAGATGTCTATCACGCAAAGAAGAGGTGTGATCTCACTTATACCAAAAAAGAATAAAGATAAGCTTCTCCTCAAAAACTGGCGACCGATTTCCCTTCTTAACACTGATTACAAAATTGCAACTAAATGCATTGCAAAACGTCTAGAAAAAGTCTTACCGTCACTGATACATAGAGATCAAACTGGATATGTCAAAAACCGCTTCATTGGAGAAAATATTCGCCTGATTTCTGACGTAATTGATTTATACGAGAAAAGAAATTTACCCGGCATGCTCTTTTTTATAGATTTTGAAAAAGCTTTTGATTCCCTCGAATGGAGATATCTTTTCGAAGTCCTTAAAGCTATGAATTTTGGTCCAATGTTCCAAAACTGGATCCGCGTCTTTTACTCGAACATCTCTAGCTGTGTAGTCAATAATGGCCATGCGTCAAATTTCTTTTCCCTTTTCAGAGGAGTAAGACAAGGGTGCCCCTTATCAGGGTTATTGTTTGTATTAGCCATCGAATCGCTGGCACAATCAATCAGACAGAATGAAAATATACGAGGCCTAAAAATTAATGACACCGAAATAAAACTAAGCTTGTATGCTGATGACATCACAGCCTTTATACACGACGATGACTCTGCAGGCCACTTATTCAATATTTTGGACAAATTTGGAGTTTGTTC
Organism: Blastomussa wellsi; assembly: GCA_947652115.1. Taxonomy (NCBI): domain Eukaryota; kingdom Metazoa; phylum Cnidaria; class Anthozoa; order Scleractinia; family Plerogyridae; genus Blastomussa; species Blastomussa wellsi. The sequence continues at coordinate 20,643,701 of OX393562.1, read as the reverse complement.
AGGCCTTAAAATAAATATCTCCAAGACGGAAGGAATGTGGCTTGGTAGCCTTAAACATAACTTAGGAAAACGTTCTCCTTATAATATCTCCTGGCCAGAAAAATACGTTATCTCTCTTGGTGTTGCTTTTGCCTATGACCCTACGGTAAGCGACAGGATTAACTTTGAAGAAAAACTTGTATCTCTGAAGAAAATCCTAAATCAGTGGTCAACGAGAAATTTAACCCTTATAGGTAGGATATGCATTGTCAAAACGCTCGCCATTTCCAAACTTGTCTATAATACTTCTGTCCTCGCAGTACCATCGAACATATGCAAACAAGCCAGGGACATCTGTTTTAAATTTGTTTGGGAGTTTAAGCCAGATAAGATTAAACGTCATTCGCTTATCGCCCCTTTTGATAAAGGTGGCCTCAACATGGTTGATTTTGTTTTAATGGACAAATCCCTTAAAGCCGCGTGGGTAAAACGATTATGTGAAGCGGGTGATAGTAAATGGTGCGCTACCTTCTCCTCCCTCACATCCCACCACGGTGGCACTTTTCTTTTCGAATGCAATTTTGATATAAATGATTTAAACCTTACACCAGAATTTCCATCATTTTACAAAGAAATCCTCGTGGCATGGCAGGAGATACACTCTACAGAACCTTCGTCTGTCGATGAATATGAAAATGAGATCATATGGAACAACCGCTTTATTAAAATCGGCGGAAAATCAGTCTTTTTTCCATCCTGGCACCGTAAAGGTGTTGTTAAAATAAAGGACCTGTTAGGCGAAGACAGAAAGTTTCTTTCCAGAATTGCATTTGAAGAAAAGTACGGCCTGCGAGTAAATTTCTTACAATATCACAGCCTACTCGCGGCAATCCCTAGTATTTGGAAAAGATCGCTTCCCGACCCGCCGCAAACCAATGAAGTTACTAAAAACAACATTTCCCCGTTGACAGTCACAGCTAAACATGCTCGTGAACACTTTGTTTTCAAAACAATTAAACCTCCAAACAACGAACAAGACCTAAGCGAAAAGAATTTACCACTGAAAGCTATTTATGAACTGCCATTTAAAGTCACGATAGAAAATAAATTAAGATGTTTTCAATTCAAAATAATTCATAACATCCTACCCTCAAACCAAAGTCTTTTTAAAATGGGAAAGAAAACGTCGCCTCGCTGTGAACACTGTTTTTCCCCTAATGAAACCTTAACTCATATGCTGTATGAATGTCCCACTGTCCAAAAGTTTTGGCGCGAAATTATCACTTGGTGGAACGAACTGCGATCTGAGAAGATCTCCTTAAATGAGACAGATATTTTGTACGGGTACAAACCGGATTCCTCAAACTTTTACGCCTTAAATCATGTTTTAATTACCGCGAAACATCACATTTTCCAATTTTGGCTTCAGAACACTCCCCCGAGCTTTAGCAATTTTCTCTCAATCTTAAAAGATAAGATCCTCTGTGAAAACAAAATCGCATTTAAAAATAATACATTGTCGAAATTTAAATCGAAATGGACAACATTGTGCGCATTAACCCCCTCTTATAATGCTTAGAATCTAGTAAAAACTTATCGCTCTTATCCTTTTTTTTTTTTCTCTAAAAAATTAGACTTAGACTTGTAACTTTTGTATCTGTATCATTATTGTAATTGTATTATTAAAAAAAAAAAAAAAAAAAAAAAAAAAAAAAGATGAGAGCAAAGCACGAATCAACTATCACAGTATAGAAATCAAAATTAAAATTCCTTTGCACCGCCATGCTGGATTTTATGACATCATTGAATTGCCCTTATTTTTTTCAATGAAAAGTCCTTTTGTGTGAAACAATGGGACAACACACTAACATCATAAAATCCAAACCAAGAGATTTGAAGACATGCCAGGTTTTTTCACTGGCATCGCATTTAATGACATTTTAGCTCGGGCAGCTGTTCACTGCCTGGAATAAAAGACCCAAAGAAGGCACAGAAAAAGGTAAGATTTTTTATTCACTTCAATATTGCATTCGATTTGAAAAGGCATGCATCAATGCTCAAATCAAAAGTCGATTAAAAAAATATACTTGATCTATTAAATTACTTCATAATTATTGGAAAATTGTTCTTGTGGGACTGCAGAAGAACTCAAACCCTTCCTAAAATTGAGGGGTTTAAAGCCAAAATTAAAATTAAGTATGAAATAGAAAGTAAAATCATAAAAAAAAATATATTAATAAAAAATGGATAATTAAACCTATACAATAAATATGTATTATTATTATTTCGAATGTTACTATCCTTAAGGTTATCTATTTGCGTGTGTAATAACTTGAGAATACAAGATTGTAATAGTAGAATGTAATTATAAAGATAGTAGTAAGATCTATATTTATAAATTTATTTTTTAGTTCTAAAATGTATGTAACTATAGTTTTAATGTGAATAAAATGTATGAAAAAAAGGCGATTTTTTATTGGACTAGGCGAAAAAGAGATGCTCCTTATATGGAAAATATTGTTTCCTTCCAAAGCAGTGGCAAGGAACTAGCACAGCTGAATTTACGAGACTGGGAAACCTCTCTCAGACCAATTCAGATGGGAAATTCTTGACTTGCAGGTTACAGTGCATAATGCAGGGCTTGAAATTGAAAAAAATATTCCGGTCGATATTTTGCGAAAATTTAGTCGCAAGTTCGAAAATTTTAGTCACAAAATGCACATAAGCTATGATTTTGTTATTGCAACAACGCAAACTTAATTTTTATTTCTTTTCTGTTAATTAATGATGGAAAAATGATGCATGATCAAATGGAACGATTGTGAACTGAATCACGTTCCGACATCTTCATCGTCACTGTACAGTACACTATTTCGTAGATTCTCAAACTTTTAATTCCATTAAAACTAAATTACATTTGTAGCCAAGTAGGAAGAGGACTGACTATAAGAAAGGCCGCTGTCTTGGACATCTCTGATCTATAAAACTCAACACAAGTAATAATCTTTACCTTTTCACCACAAGTTACTTTTGCAGGCATTTTGTTAAGCTTCAGTTGTAGCTTAAAATATGGGGTAGCATAATTGAGCAAAAGTAGTCAGAGTATCGTTGCGAAATGTTTGAATCTTTGGCAAGGACAAGTGTGAGATGAATGAAACTCGCAAACCCCCACGTCCGCCATGCTTGTTGTTTTTGCACGTCGTTTAGGCGAATGGGAGTGCCTATGTGCACCAGCGATACATATTTACAAGGAAACCGCTGTAATGGCGTCTGATCGAGCAAATCGTGTACGTAAGGTCAAGATAAATTGGACTGGATTTTGACCAAAATTTTTCACGTTTTCTTTATAAGCAAGACACAAAAGAATTTAAAAGTTCTTATTTTGTCCTTAACTTGGGCGAAAATAGTCGCAAAATTACGACTGAAGACGAATTTTTAGTCGCAAAAGGGAAAAATTTGGTCGCAAATGCGACTGCATTGGTCGCAATTTCAAGCCCTATAATGCCAGAAAGATAATTGGCCATTTTCAACAGAATGGAGCTGTAACTGCTTCTTCCCATGGTGGAAATGAGCTACGTAAAATATTCACAAAAAACTTGCAAGAGCTTCACCAAGAAACTCTTTTATTCCTACCATTTACACAAACAAGAATTTTTTTCAAGTTCTAAGAGATGTAAATAGCCAAGAAAAACTCTCACCTAGCCCAATCAAAAATCGTCTTTTGATCTAAGCATTGATCCGCGCCTTTTCAAACCAAATGCAACAGTGAAACGAATAATAGGTTCGATTTTCCAACAATCAATTTATTAGTACACTCTAGGGGGGTACACTTCACTTGGTTCAACTTAAAGCTTCAAGCTACAAGGAATACATACCTATAGCCTTCATCTTGATTATCTCTTCTGCTACTATAACCACCACCGCCACCATAGTTCTCTCTCTTTTCTTTGCCGCGCATCTGTGATGGGGCTGATAGAAATAATTTGCTTACAGTTACCACATAAAACTACATTAACGATACCATAATTAAAAGAATTCCTGTATACTCATTGGTCGATGAGAGTAGACCATGACAAAGAACTTTGCCTGTAAAATGGAAACCAGCATGTTGCGAAACGTCAGTTGAAACAAGCTTTGACTTCATTTTAAATTCATGTCCTCCTTCAAGTTCTGTTACAGTTATCAAACTTTTAAGGAAATGGGTTTAGAATTTTGCTGAGCTTCACAACCATTTCCTTCCTTCCATCCATCTACATAGAAACTGGTAAAGGTGAAAGATATAGCTGACACATTCTGAAGTTACTGCCCTATTTTTCTTTCCTGCATTATGACAAGAAGGAAATTGAATGCCCTGCCTATTAACAATACATTCCATATATTAATTTCATTCTCCTGATAAATTCTGAGAAAATTTGAATATGCCTTAGTCTGTGACAAGAAGGAAATTGAATGCCCTGTCTAATAACAATACATTCAATGTATTAACTTAATTTTCCTGACAAAGTTTCAGAAAATTTGAATATGTCTTATGTCTATAAAAACTTACTCTTTCTGTCGCCCTCTGCAAATTGGACTTCTAGTTCTCTTCCATGCAACATAACTCTGTCCAAGTAGTAATGGGCATCTTCTGCATCACGGATATCTTCAAATGTAACATATGTTAAGGCGTGACTTTCCCTTTACCAAGCTTGGCCTGGACCAGAAGCTTGATGGTGCTGGCAGTGATGACATGCTTTTGATGATCACGATACTCTTTAACTGTTTAACAATCCAAAATACCAAAGCTGGCACAGGTTCAACAACCACCTAAAAACGCTGTACTTGAAAACAAGTTTCCCTTGAGAATACTAAAGAAACCTGGGACAGAAATTACAGCATTGTCATATACTATTCTGACATTTCTAAAATCTCAAATGCCTTCACCGACAAATTTTGTTAACTCTAATTAACTTGGTATGGGATTTTGATCTACACGTACCAGAGTCAATGTAATTTCAACTTAAAAAACAATTTTAGGCACAAATTGTTATTTCTGTGGAATTGGTGATTCGCTCTTTTAGTCTTCACCATGTTAAGATCACGAAACTACGGATGAGCAGCTTCACTTATGTGGTTAAATATCAGATACTAGCATTGAGCTGGGGATATATCAAAGAGTCCAAGGAGAGATCCTTTTCAACAGCCAGATAATAAAAACAATAAACAATTATTGGATGAGGTTTTTGTGATATCCGGAATAATCAAGGTCGAGGTAGGTGTTATCAGCTGAAGCCAAAGGCTGAGGCTGATAACACTAACCGAGACCTTGATTACTCCGGATATCACAAAAACCGAATCTAATAATTGTTTTATTATACATTGTTTTAAAGAAAATAACGACAAACGCATTATCGCACCGAACACAGTTTATTTTCCAACAAGCCATGTTCTTACTTTGCTGTCCGTGAACTTGACAGTGTTTTTTGAAATCATGCATTGTGCGCATTACTCACTAATCTGCTAGCAGATTAGTGAATAATCTGTAGGTTGCACTGTTTCCCAGAATTAACTGTAGGCTTTTAGCCAATGAGAAGACAGATGGCGACTACAATGTATAATGATGACAGTAATTATGCAAGTCTATTATACTTTCAATGAGCAAATGTGTTTACTTCAAGGATTATTTAGTGTTCTCAGGTCAGAATTTTGTAGTGTTGGGAATGTTACTCTTCACAGAAATTAGTTCACAAACTATGTTGTATAATTTGGCAATTCAATTTTCAGTGAGTGGAAGTCAAATTAATGAGCAAGGTTCCCAAAAGTACTGTAGGAGACAAAGCCATTCACGCAGCTGAGTAGAAAAAGGGTTGAGCACTTATAGTTAGCCATGATGAGTAACAGTGAGGCAAAGAAAATTGTTGCTGTAACAAGCGGATACGAGGAAAACTTTTTTAAAAGTGTAATCAACAATTTAAAATATACTTACAAAATTTCTTGGTAAGGGGACCAGACTTGAAAAAAATACTTCTTGCCACAACTTTAGACTTTGCTTTGATTCAAGCCAAACTTTTACTTAATGGCTCCTTAGAGGTTCCAGACACTTTTCTGTGTGAAACTTGTCTTGGTCTGGGCCATGCTTTCAAGCCACAGGATTTTACCCACCAAGTCGAAAACACTGAAATTGAACTTTTGAATTATAAACACGACTTTTAACCCTGGTTGGAAAGAAAACCATGATGACTGCGCTGCTGATAGATTTCTTTTTGCTACCCTTGAGTGCACATTTTGATTATGGGCAGATGGACTCTTGCTTTAGACTTGACTTTTAGATTCTTTAAGTATATCTTTTGCTTTCTTGTTGATGAGGAACTTTTACACTTTCTTGTTGATGAGGACTTTTAAACCTTCGGCTTTTCAAAACTTGGTAAACTGAAGTGAAAGGAGGCCTGGACATGCTTTACAATGACTTGACCCTCTTTAAAGTTTCCAGACAAAGCAGGTTACCGGGAGTACGAAGGTGCAAGCTTGGCTCTCACTATTAAATACTTACATTTTAATAAATCTTTCTTTGGAGGACGAGCTTTATAGTGAATCTTTTGAATATCGACGTGCACTTGAGCCTTCTGTGCCTTTGCCACGACTGTGAAACCTGAAGTTTTTGCTTGCACTCCGAACTATTTCTCGCTGCGCGTTATTCTTGCCTTTTCTTGCTCTTTTTGTTACTTTCATTTGCCTTTACTTTGACTTTATGAACTTTCATTTCTTTTTACTTGAGCCTTTTACTTTCTTTGTCACGTTGGATTAGCTTGGGCTTTTAAATCTTTACCGATTTCCCTGACTTTTTCTTGTGGACTTTAGCTCTAACTCTTTCTTTAACCCTGGTTACCAAAGGCACAATAAGACAATTTAGTGACTGTGTGCTAACGCTATCCAACCCAAAACAAAGTTTAAATAACAATCAAGTGAAAATATAAAAAGGATATTGTACATAAGCAAATCCGCGAGACTCCCTCGTGTAGTAATCCAGAGGAATATACACATCGGTTATGCGGCCATATTTGCCAAACATACGTCGAAGGTCTTCGGGTCTAGAAAGTGAATTTCAACATAAAAATTAGATAGAAACCACACCAAAATTGAAATCAAACCTCTAATGACCTTACCTGGTGTCATGGTGCAAATTTCTTACGTAAAGTGAACTGTTTGGGGGTCTTGAATAACGAGACATTTTTCCGCCTTTCTTCTTCAAACCGAAAAACCACGCTACAACGATATATTATGGGATGCTCGAACGCGTTATCTGCACACACACCGGTCATCGGCTTCACGTGATAAATTACAACCCAAATTTGGTATAAGCTTCCATATTTGGGAAAGAAGCTTCATCGTTCCGGTTGGCGCGAAATTCGTTTCACAAAGCGCGCAAACATTATACGACGCTGGTCAAAGAGAGCTGCTTTTTATCTGCCAGAGTCCACTTTCTCTCGGTGAATCGAATCCAAAAGCTAAGGACTTATTTTCTCCCTCAAGTATGGAACCAACACCTTCATCATTAGAGAAAAATAAACGATCACGCATATACAGCGGAGAACGACCGCGCAGTTCAAAAGAGTCCCGTGAAATCTACAAGTCGGGCTATTCTTCCCGAAGGACTCAGCGACGACCAGAAAATCGCATTCCAAGGTATGAAGTTTGTCTAGGATAACAGAGCTGGAAGAAGAACTTATATTGTACTTTCTTCACCGAAAACTGCAGTGATCGCATTAATAATTACACGATCATTTACAAGAAATGGTACCAGCACAGGCTGTATAAACAATTTCCCGCCATGACTGCCATGATAAGCTACGCAATTTCCATGTTGTCTTTAATATGGCCCGATCACTTTATCAAGTTAGTTATTGAAGTCGACAAGGTTTATATCTTTCTAATTCCAAGGTATTCTCTCAATAACTTGTATATTTTGGGTTTATCACACTTCAATCCTGCCTTGATAACTTGTTAAAAATTTATTTCTTTTGTTTGTTGATGTGACCATAGTTATGCTGTGAGCTCATGTGCACGCGGGTTGTTTCCTTACTAGGAAAAGAAAAGAAATTCCAGAGGACCAATGCATATCACTGCTCCCTTCTGCCAAAAGTAATCCCAAGGAAAACATCTCTGAGAAAAAGACGCCTGAAAACTCCAGAAATAAATGGATCATAAGTGAAAACAATAAAATTCCACTGTCAAACAAAATGCCAAATCAGAATGAGCTGGACCTGTCCAAAGAATTCCCTCCTCTTGGAATCTCAAGGTAAACATAAAGCTCTTCAGTATTTATATTCAAAGTAAAATATATCTTGGTTGACTGATGCAAACATCTTCACATTGCCTGATTTCAAACCGAAAGGGATTAGGTACGAGTCTGTACATTATGGGATTAGCAATTATTGATCCACGAAGTCAGAAAGAGTACACCGAGATTTAGAAAATCCCCAAGTTTGGTGTTTATCAGGCTAGTTTTGACTGAGATACGGCCATTTAAATACGTCAAAATTACAAAGAAATGTTTGGTTGTTTGGCCATACATTTCTTTGTAAATTCAGACATTTTTAACTGGCTGTATCTCGCTTAATATTGGGTCTAGATCAATAGTTGCTAATTCCATAATTTATTGACTGGTACCTTTTCCCACTCGGTTTGAAACCAGGCAATGGAGATATGGATGCACATACTAAAGGTTTTGTAAGGACGGCGCACATATCAAATAGCCAATAAGAAGTAAAAATAGAGTTGTGTCCAGACTATTCTGCACGCCCTCCCGTATTCAACTGATGTTCCTGTCCTCTTGCTAAATCAACCCATTTACTTTGTTGCAACACATCCTGGAATGAACCTGGTTTGGCCAGCATGATTTCCAGAAAGTAGAGTAATTACGCTGGATAATGATTGCAACAAAGTTGCAAAGGCCAAGCGGCCATGAAAACAGAGATCTTTCATTATGCACTGTTCATCCATTTATATTCACAAGAAGGAAAATGATAAGGAATGACTCAGGTTGTATTTTTGCAGTTCAATTTGAGCTGATTGGTGAAAATGGCATTCCCAGTCTGTGCCAGGGTCCGAAATTGTGCCTTCCTGGTCACGAATGCAATCAAAAAAATATATACTGGTGACCAGAATTTTACAACTGGTCACCAGTGGGTGAATAATTATTTTCGAGACTATTTCCCCATGATACATAAATATCTACTAGTCAAATTTACGTTAACTATCAGTCAAGACCTTTTCAAAAGAGTGCTTGTTGTCACCCAAAGAAAGTGTTGCATTTTTACAAAGAACTCATTTGCTTCATTACTGTACAGTTATACCCCTGAAGTGACCAAGGACTGGGGAAGCATAGTCGATGAGGAAGAAGAAAGCAGAAAAATGGAGGCAAAAAACAGAACAAATCCCAGGTACTCATCTGTTAAATAAAACAGCATTTTTTATTTATTTTGAAAGATGGATCATCATTTAAGCCCTTGCAATTATCAGCTATTATAGTTCACCACTAAATTTTTTCCAGTTCTGATTGTGCAATTACAGAAAATACCCATACTCCCCCCACAGAAGGGATTGGAAACCTCTGGGGTGGGTGTGTGTGTGTGTGTGGGGGGGGGGGGTCCTCAAAGACCAAAAAATTTTAAAGAAACGTATGAAGTTTAATTGAAACTTCCAGAGGGGTGGGGGTCTTATAAAAAAATCCCTTCCGTGGGGGAGGTATGGATATTTTATGGAGTTACGCATTGGTTCAAATTGATCCTGCCCACAGTGCCTGTCCGACAAAAACAACCAGATGGATAGTACTCATATGTGAACACTTTTGTGTACAGTATATACATGAAAAAGTATTTGACTGAATGGCATTTAGTCATTTAGTGGGTTTTTTTATCTGTTGTTTTTTGAATGGGTACTCAGAAGAAAATTCAGTGGTAAGCAAAAGAGACAGCAGCGTGAAAAGCAGTATGTTTTCTATGAACTGTAGGTATGATGGTTAACCCTTGGAAATTGATTGTTCTTAGAACTAGCATGTTAGCCCTTTAAGCTTTACATTGTACATGTATGTGCCAAGTGATGAAAGCGAAGTGCAGGAGACATGGCCATGTGATTCTGCCTTCCATTCGTTCGTTCGTTCATTCATTTGTTTCTTCATTCATTCATTCATTCATTCATATGTTGTGATCAACTCATTCCTAACTGTCTGTTATTCACACTTTCTGAAGAGAGTATGCTATTTATCATTGGCATTACTTTCCTTTAAATCAGATAAACATCAATTAAGGCATCCTTGCAGGACTAGCAAGATGTACAAGTAATAGATCTTGCTTTCACAAGGATGATACATTGGGCATAATATCACTTGTTACCATGACATGATCACAATCAAAAGCTGACTGATGGCACAGCGTAAGGCCTCATCTGCTCAATGTTAAACCAGTGTGTGACACATGCAGATGAGACTGGCACTTTTTTTCAAGTAAAGGTCCCTTTACCATTGCCATTATTGCGAGCTAGCCGCAAGCAGGCTAACCGGAGTGCCATTCTGCAGACTGCATTTGTCACACCCATATTAAACTGAAGAAAATGGGTCGTTTACAGCTAACAGCCACACAGTATAAAATACAACTTGCTGGAGAACAAGCTTTGCACTAGGACATCCAAAGCAAAGAAAATTCAAGGATTGCTGTTGCTTACAATCTATCATTGCACTGGCTATTTGCTTGTACTTTAGATGGAAATAAGTTTAAAGGTTTTTTAGTGGAAAGTTGAGGACCAAGACCTGCCAGTTTAACATAATAATAAAATATAATAATAATTATTTATGATATTTAATCAAGTGTTGATTATTTCTAGATTTAAAAGAAGACTACTTCTACCAGAATCACAAGAAGAGAATCTACAGCCATCAAATCCTGTCTTGACCGATGCACACAAACTTCTTCAAAGACAAAAACAAGTTGACATTGGAAAGAACACTTTATCCTATGGTCGCTACATAGCAACAGTGCCAAGGTAATAATAGCTTGTTCTAGGCTCTCAGATAGTGAGGCACGTGAAGAGGTGGAGAGAAGACGTCTTCACCCCACCACTTTGCTCTTCCGCTCACTTAGCTAAGAGTTGGTTGACGTGGTGGCCAGTGAGTTGAGTCATGACAGGCACCCCTGACCTGTCACCCCTGAAATAGACCTCCAATCAAATGACTATTCTTCATTGTGAGTAAAGAATGTTCAGAAACTCAACAGTTGCATGGACAGAAGTATTAACACTGTCACCAGGAGGTTTAATTAAGAATATGCTGGCCTAGATTTCCTCTTCAATATCCACTGCAGTCACAAAAACCCTTGTTGTTTAAACATTTTTCTATTGAACTTGAACTTTTTTCACAGAGAGCTGCGCACAAAGGAAGACCCCAGGACACCCAACAAGTTTCAAGTATGCAGCACTCGGTCATGGGTAGGACAGATCAAAAACTGGCGCCGCAAACTTCATGTCTGGGATCCACCATCTGAAGGACAAGAAGAATTATTCTCCTGTTCTTCACAGAGGTATTTGCCTTTTGAATCTGTCTATTTCTGTCATTCTCTACAGAAAACAGTATTAATTTTATTATTCTACAGCAGTGATGTTAAGATGGAGGTGGATAGCAATTGTGATGCTGATGATGATATGATGTCTACATCCACTCCAAGCAGTGTGGACGACCTGTTTGGTTACTTTGACCTTGATGTATGTTTGATGAATGACGGCCTGCCACTTTAACTTGATAAATTTTATGAGAAACTGAAGATAATTATTATTAGTAAAAGCTACAACATTTCCAAATATTTCCCCAAAACGTGGGTTGAGTTAAAGAATTTGAGAGAAAATTTTGTATGACTTTTTAGATGGATTGCACATGTAGTTTTAAAGTAAAACATAGGCCACTCACTCGGTCTAAACAAGAGCTCAGATCACCAGTGTTTTACAAGATACCTTTAGCTTTTAAGATCTTTCAATGAGAAAAATATTAATGTTTTGAATTGTAGATTACCGGTAGTTAACAGATTGTATTTATTACGACCCTCAACCATTTATATTTGAGTATTTTGAGCATAAAATGGTTTGCCAACTTGCATGTTGCATCTATACAGACAACCCATTTTTTTACCTGTGTACAATTTGATGTTTCCTTGGATTCATTTAGTTAAAATTTTTAGAAAAGATTGATCAGTGATTATTTTAATAAAAAATTGTACCTAGTCAGGAAGTCTAGTATGCTCTTTCATGTAAATTGGGTTTTTCTTCCTTTTCTGTTTGTCTGCAACAAATTAATATAATTATCCCTAATTATTATAATTATGAACAGCTGTTGCAGTATATATATTTAATTTATTTGTATCACTAGTTTATAGAGAACTGAACTTGTTGCATTTGAAAACATAAATTTTTTCAGTGTTCTTTTTAATGTTGAGATTATTAACAAGTGGAACATTGGTATAGGTAATCATGCGATTTCAAGTCCAATTTGGAATTGATTTGCACAAGTGAGTTTTTCAAAAACCTGAAATTGCACGAGCCGCTTCGACGATTCCAGCTTTCAATTTCAGCTTTTTGAAAAACTTGCAAGTGCAAATTAATTCCAAATTGAACAAGAAAAACTGTATGATTACCTACTGATAATATAAACGTGAAAAAATTCGCCTGGAGGAAGTGCCGGAAGACCTTACAGAATTCATACAGGAAGCGAGCATTTGATGCAGATTTGACACTTTACTTACAGATTGACTGCTGAAGATCAGCTGATAATGCTATGAACTGAAAGTGGGTTCGTTTTAAACATTTGCAACCATAATCCAGAACTTGGATGTGTAATTTGCACTGGTGTTACACTTGAACTCCACTGCTCTCAGCTGATAAGAATCAAGTATTTTTTCATGTATATTATGTTAATAATTATTAATAAACTCTTGATGTTATTTAATGTTGCCAATCATACTTGGGCCACCCATGCCAAAGCCACAGATTTTTAGGGTACATTGACAGAGATTTTAAATAACACACTGCAAACTAACCCGGAGAAAATATTTTTGAGTAACTTATAATAAGTCATTTGCTACTTGACTTGCACTGTTAAGTGACATCTTGAATAAATGTAGTGTATTATGTCAAATGTGCTTTTTAAACTTCCCTTGATAATGTTTGACTGGTGTCAAACATCTTACAACAAAATACCAACAGGCCTGTGCTCTAAGGGTGCCCAGGTGCCTTAGACGACTAACTTTTGTCTTTAGATGACCAGATAAACTTACTTTTTATATACCGGTAATCTCTATAGTGCTGGGCACCCTGGATCTCATTGTTTGGAACCTTCAGGCTCCTTGTAATTTTTCTTAGAGCACACCCTTGGCCAATGAATTCAATTCTCAAGACACACCTTTTATCTGATTCAGATTACTCTGTTTCTCAGATAGTTTAGGTCTTACGACAGTTGTTAAAAATTCATCCCCAGAGTCTCAATCTATTTTTATGTGGGAATTCTTTTAGCCTTTGCTACATTGCAAATTCATCTATAAACACATTTCAGAGTTACACTTTAAAAGCAAGGTATGTTGGTGAAATATCGTATGCTTGTCTGATATTGATATTGTTTGGACAGGCTGGTCAAAAAAACCCACCAGTCACCTGACATCTACTAGTAATATCACACTAAAGAGGCTTAGTTTAAAAGTTATTTTATTGGTACTGCTTCATGTACAGAGTAGACTTCTTAAAATCCTACTGACTAAAAAACCTCAATAATACAGCTAACTCCAAGTAAAATGCTCCTCAGCCAAATTATTCCCAATGCACATGGTTACTTCATACATTTTTTGTACAAAAAAGCAGAATATATTTATATATGTGACATAACTTTATAAAAATTAAATTTTTTCTTTCCCACTTTTGCTCATTTCATACCAAGCTTATCTTACTTTTGAGTGGCTACTCAGTATATTTACAAATTGCTTTGGTATGAAAAGGGTTTCTGTATGGAATATGCAGTAACACAGTATATTTAATTAACTGACGACAGCAGTCCACCAAATTTGTTGAAGTATCAATATAAGGCAGATGACTTTAACCAAATTTATGCAGTAGGAGACATGATTTTTAAGGTGACATATTTTATTAATTGATGACTGCAGTTCACCTATTTTTTGCGCAGATGATTTTCATATTTTAGGGCGGCAAAATATTCTGGTCTTAACTGTCTTACAATAACAAGCAACAATAAATCAAGGCTGGTATTACATTTTACTGTATACTTATCTATAAACTGAAGTGGTCAGAATCTTTCAATCCATTTCTTTAGCAACCTGATTGTCTGTATTGAGATGGTGAAAAACAGTGACAGTATAGGATTGGCTGTAATCTGGAATTTTTCTCTTGTTAAACTGGTTTATACAAGACATACCAAAGAAAATCTGTTTTTTTTTTTTGAAAAATCTAAATGCAAAAAGAATTTTGAAAAACATGCAGAGTAGATATTGAACATTTTTGGTCATGGGGATACTTGTATAAATGATTAAAATAGTTTTGGCCACTTTTGTAAGACTTCAGCATGCAACTAAGAACACAACATGCACTTTAAGCTACTTTGATTACACTATTTAGCTGTAGGACACAATCTTTTCAAACACATTAACACAGACATAAATGGCACTATGTAACTGAACAATGCATTTTAAACTGTGGAAACTTGGAAAGATATCTAGCTTTAATTGCTTCCCACATCAACTGCTTTATTTAACTGATATGTGAAGATAAACAAAACTTATCACCAAACCGTTTCTTAGAGAACTTGTAGCAGAAGCAAGGCTGTCCCTAACATGCTCTAAATTGTTAAATAAACTTGCTCAAAATTTATCTGAAAGTTGTTTAAAAGAAGCTCAAAAAATCTGAAAGTTGCTCAAAAATTACTCCAAAATCATAATGCTGCTTTTCCTTTTCATATTCACTACAAAAGTGATTACCCAACTATGGCCAACAGAACCATTTTTCCTTGTTTTCCCCTTCTAATAACATGCTAAAACAAGTTACAACATTTCTCACTTCACTTCACATCATCATTCTCTGCCATTTTGAATTCGTCAACCAAACCCTAGGCTGACCAGGTAATTGCCTTTCCAGTTAACAAACACAACATGCACCAACTAACTCAGAGTACTGCTAACAGACAATAAAATTATTGCATGTGACAGTTGTCACCAAAAATGAAAAAAAAAAAGAAACATTTAGTGCTCAATTATGCCTGTGGTTTGTAGACAGGGAGAAGTTACCCAAAATCGGAAATGTTGCCCAAAAGTTGCAGAGCATCTTAGTGACAGCCTTAATTAGCAGGAATTTTGAATTTCAGACTCCAAAATTGAATGGAAGCTAATTTGCTTTAAACATTACCATTCATTACGTTATTTTACACTCTGAAACTTCGCTGTCAGTGAGATGAGATGTTGGTGATGGCAGGCCATCTTCGCTGTCAGTGAGATGAGATGTTGATGATGGCAGGCCATCTTCGCTGTCAGTGAGATGAGATGTTGACAATGGCAGGGCACTGGTTGTCCATCTTTTAGTTGTATAAATGGATCATTTGAATATCTTGACACCTCTGCATGAATTCCATATCACGTTTAAGTTCTAATGTACCTCATCTGTGGAGTACCATCTTATTACTTTGCACAATTTAATTTAAAGGCTTAATAAAATTGATCGGTTGTTCACTGCCCTGAATTCAATGTGCTTTTATCCTTTCACTTTCCCTTATAGAGGACAGCTAAGTTCAACATGATCGTTTTAATCTGTGTTAACATTCACTTCTGCTCTACAGATGGGACATGTTCTGTTTGACTGCAAAAGATAAAATATATTTTATTAGTTCATTGCATGTATAATGGCTTTATAATCAAATTTCACTGAGCTCAAACTATTAATTCTCCTAACCTGTTGCTACAAAATTTCTATCAACTCAACTCAACTTTTGTTGGACATAACATTTGTTTAAAAAAAATTGCTTACCCCTGTAAAAAGTTTTTAAGATAACTAAGGCGGGAGCAAGAATTAGATAAAACTTAATTACAATTGATAATATTAAAGCATAACAAATGAACATACACACACAAAACATAACAGATGAAAATAATAGGAGAAGTATGTAGTAAATAGATAAATTCACACTAGTTTAATTTAGAAAAATGCTGCATCACTTGGGAGACTTCAATATAGTTGTTTTCAGATTTTAATAAATCAAGGAATAGTTGATGTGCACCTATACTAAGAAGTTAGGTAACAATCACTTTTCTTACCTTGAGCCATTTGTCAATACATCTAGTGTGATATTCATGAAGGCAAGGTAGCACTCTGACAAGCTGTTTCTCTTCAAAGTCCACTAAGCACACCACACATCTTTTGTCATCATTTTCAGCCTTTGAGCCTGACGTAACCCGGTATGTGGGGAGTTGATCGATTTCAGCACGAGACAGTCCTTTAGGCTTGACCTCCCCCATCTGCTCTGCAAAGTTTAGAAGAGTCTGCAAAGAAATTTAGACACTCCATCAATGATATGATCTGCAATGACCGTTGTAAACAGATTTTAACAGAATAAGGGATTACAAACCGTCTATTCTGACATAAGATTCTGTAAGCATGGAAGGCTTTTAGATGGCTGATAAAGTGTTCTGATATATTTCTGTAGATATTGATATATAAACAGAGAAATAAAATTGCAAAAATCCATGCTAATTAGACCAGGTATCCAAACCTCCATCATGGTTATTATATTTGTGTTTTAACTTGATGAAGTCTTCACTTTGAGAAGACATTTTACAACACAACAGCGTTGAAAGTGAAGTGTTTACCTCGTAGTTTTCCCGAGGATGAACTTCTTCTTCCCATGCAGCAGGAGGTGGCTGTGTCGGTGCCGGCTGCATTGACATCACAGATATTAAATGGTATAGTAGATCAGGGTAGGGGTGAACTCTGGAGTGCAAGGGTGGGGGTGGTTGCGGTGTGGTATGACTACGCCTTGACGGCCAGCTTGAATGTGATGAGTTGTTCTGATGCCATCTTCGGTAGTGCCTGTGATGCTAAAAGAAAACAGGTCTTAAGTTCAAGTCTTAAGTTGGAAATATTGGTTTAAATTCTCATTAACAATTGCCTTGAATTTCTTTATAACTAGTCCTGATAATGTTAGGTTAACTATTCTCTTTATTCTCAGCACCTGGTATACTTATACTTTTATTATTACAAGAAGTAGGCTAAGCCTATAGATTATCTCACCATGCTGCCAGGTGTAGGGTATGGGTGGTACGGCTGGGGTTGTGGCACTTGATATGGTGGCTGTACAAAATGATGATGATGATGATGGTGGTGGTGGTGATAATGATGATGATGGTGGGTACTGACTCCATTATTTCCTGTGGGGTCAACATCCATCTGGAAAAACAAAAAGAAGACATTTCACGAATCAAGGACAGATCTTCAAACAATGTCTTCAAGCTCTACCAATATAAACTAGTACCAAATGAAAATTTAAAATACAACCCACCTGAGGATGGTGTGGTTGAATATATGTTGGTGCTGCTACAGGTACACTTGCAACCAGTAAAGAGTTTGGCAGACTTGTTACTGGGACTGCCCTGACATGATCTGGCATTTGATCCACATCAATAATGACTGGGGGTCCAGGGTGGGGTGGGTGATGCTGTAACGGTACTGTCGACCCCATACTGAGAGGACAGAAATTGCTGTTTGGTGGTGGGTGGAAAAGTCTATTGTGTGATGGGTGGTGATTCTGTTGCTGCTGTTGTTGAAGAAAGGGACAGCCATGACTCGACGCATTTCTGAAAAGAAAATGCTTCATTGTCAGATGGTAGAGATATTTTGATTGTAAACATTGTGGGACATAACTTATTAGTCTTAGTGAGCCATAGCCGAAACTGGTTGTGAAGGTAAAGATAATTCATATGGGTCACCAAATCGCCTGGATATGAAGGAAAATGCTTGAAATACGATTTTTTTACTCTAAAATAAGGCCCATGTTGGGAGGAAATTTTGAAATATTTGACGTATTTTTGTACATGAATTGGCAGAGCTACATTTTTAACTTCATTTGGAAGACTGAGAAGAGGTATCTTGATGCAAAATTGGCGGTCTCCCAGATTCCAACTATTTTAGGTTGGCACCTCTGGTTACCCTGGATATTTGTCACAATGTCAGCAATAATGGCACAAAATGTACATAAAACCCACTCCCCCTAAATTGATCACGAATCCACATTTAAACAAAACACACTATTTTTCAGTCATTGAAAAGGGGGAGGGGAGGTCAATATTGTCCAAAATCGTAGCTTCTTGTAAGATTTAGCACCTGCAAAAAGTTAAATTCCTTATCAGATCAATTCATAAAACAAATTACTCACCCATGGCTGTCAGGTGGATGATTTACTCTGTGAAAGGCTGATGAATGATGGGGGTGGGGTGGGTAGGGAGGAGGCATGTGCCTTAATGGCTGATGAGACATAGCAGTCGAAGATCTTTCGCTTGTGAGGTCGATCACTTGTGGACTACAGTTTGGCTTGATATCACTCTAAAAAGAAAAACAATTTAGAACAACTCAAAAAAACAACCACATTGCATTCAATTTTCAGAAAACTGTCCCTTCTCTACTAATATTTAACATACAGCAAATGCCCCAGATCAAACTATAAAACAATTGTAATAAGCCAGTTCGGAGTTAAAAAAACAACTTGCGCACGTCGGGATAAAATCAAGCATATATTAAAAATACAAAAGATTTTGAATTCAAATTCATTCAAGTATTTTGCATGACAAAAGAAGAAAATTATATGCCTCCCTTTTATCCCGACGCGCGCAAGTGTTCTTGAAACTCTGAATTGGCTTATAGGAATAATTTGATTTCTGTTTGAAAGTGGAGTAGTAAAGCATCCAGGACCACTTAAGTTTTATGAGCAAAGCATATATTCAAGTTAATTGATGTTTGGAGTTTTATAAGTAATGCACTCTGCACTCTGGAACAGAGCCTGCTCCTCCTAAAATCTCTATGTGTGACCATGTGTGCAAAATCACAATACTTCCTGGCCAAATGAGTTTTAATTCCTTGTGAAGCTGCACGTGATGACACAAGTTTAGTGCAACCTACACAATGTAAGAAACATTATTTAATACAAGGATAGCACTCAAGATTACCTTGATGAAAGTACCACAAGAAGAAACAGAATGCTCTAATGGAGGAAATGACGACAAGCTGGGTATTAACTCTCTGGCCATATCATAACAAACCTGGAACAGAAAACGAAATAAAAAGGTTGAAGCACTAACTTCACTGTAAGGTCTAAGCTGGGCTCTAAGCTAAGAGCTGAAGGATTTGAACATACACCGTGAAACAAGTGCTGACAAAATGATGGTAAAGAAGAAAACATTTCATTGTATGCTACCATAGGTATACGAGCCGGGGGGCCATTTTCAGGCAAAATGCTCAGGATTCGGGCAACAGCAGTTGCAATTTTTGGGCATTTGTATACACATTCAATGCTAACTCGTTCGGAAATTGTGTATTTTTTTTTTAGCAGGGAGGGTACAGCCCCTCCAAGTCCAACGGTGCCCATACACCTATGTATGCTACTTTTACATTTATCAACCATGCTTTCAGACTAGCTTGTTTGGTTTCCAGTGCCAAATCAGTGTGGTCCATGGAAAGTTGCAAACTGTGCTGATACCTTTCCTGTACTTATATATTATTATTGTGGATATTTTCAAATTGAACATACTCAACTGGTTATGCTAAAGCAGCTTATTCTATTGCTGATTTGTATCATAATTAAATAGGGAAAGTGTCTTATCAAAACGTGAACTTTTGAAACCCAATGGAATTTTAAAATAGTAAATAAATCATTCCAAACAGCACCTTTTGCAAACCAACTGTAAAAAGATCAAGAACAAGGACAAGACAAAACTGCTGCTTGATTTTTAAAAATCATTTTCCTCTGGTCATTAGTAAAAACATGTTGCATTGTTTTATAACTCATCCCTGATGTATGTTGAGTGAGAAAAATCAAATACAGAGAATATTTCAAAGTAAGCAAGATAAGCCAAAGGAAAGTGAAAAGGGCATGCATTTTTCAGGAGCAAACCCCAGGGTTGTAATCAGCCTACAGGAACCGCAGACAAAGAACTGAAACGTGATAGGTAAATGTAACCACAAACTAAAAGAATCTGGGGCCAAAAAATCTTGGACATCCTTTTTCACCCCTGACAAACTACAGGGATGGTTTCCATACATGCAAGGGAAGATGTAAAGGTGTTAATCAGATTTTCCAAAAACTTCTTCAGTGAAAAATGTGATTTTGGCTTTTTCAACATAATATTTACCGACTCGTATCATTGCAGAGGGAGTCTCTTTTTCTTTTGATTTTGCCGCTACTTTACCACTGTTGCGACCAGGCGTGACGGACGCGCGTCCGCACGATTTCGGATCGAATCTTTGATCACCGATTCGAATACTTCATCGTGTCTGGGAAAGATCGCACTGCCAGGAGAGAAATTTCCTTTATAAATGGTGAAACTAATGTGAAACGCCTTGGAAACAATATTGTCAGAACAAAATGATTGAACCACAACGTCATCTCAAACAATTCCTTTTGACTTGTAATTTATGCATGAAAGAAGACAGCATGAAACGCTCCCCGCAAAGAAATTTTTGGCTCACACATTTTTAGACATTTCCGCAAGCCCAACTTTTTCTTTGAAACGCCATTTAGTTCAAAAGTTGAAAATAAATACTGCTTGTCAAGAGAAGGGCATGTCAAAAAGCAAGAAAAAGGAATAGAAAAATAACATCCATCCAGCTGACTTCGGGAATACCGCAAAAAATTTGCATATGGTTTTCCTCGGCAGAACTGAGAAAACTAAAGATATATTCCGAAGTTTCGCTCTTACAGGGTTCTGTGAATCACTGAACTTCTATTTTCAGAATGCATGCAAAAAGATAAGCGACATAACTGCTCTACAACACTCCTCCTTAACCTTGCCACGAAAATGTTCGAAAACTTGGCATCTTTTAGCACCAAATTAGAAACTTAATTCAAAACTTTAGTTCATTCTTTTTAGGTTCGCAATTCTTTGACTGCCCATATTTTTGCCGAGAATCATGAACGCTGGAATAGGTCTAAATAGCCGCCAGCTACACGTTTTTACGCCTTCTGAAACTGTACTGCCACCTTTCCGTGCGTCGATTTGCGCGACGGAGGCAAGGCCATGTTCGATACAAACGGACCGCGCCATTCGGATGCTGTAAAACTCGGCTATCTCGGAACATCGAGAATTATGTTCATGGATAGATGAGAGTTGGCACAGGCCGGTTGAACCTGGATCCCTTTAAGAAAGACTAAATTCGTTGTTGTGCCTGGTGGGCGATCACACAGTAAAACGTGATTTGAGTCAATATTCACTACTGCGATCGTTGGGAAATAAACTTCATCACATCGCTGATACAAACATGGGATGAAATAACAGATGAAACTAACAACGTACCATTCATGTTCGACGTAAACACGCACAAAAAATTATCTGTAGAATAAACTCTGCTCTGTGAGTCCAATCGGAATTAGAAGCAGACCCACCTCTCGATACAGGGGTAAGTTTGTTGTTCCATCAAGATCAGAGCATTGGTATCGAGCCGTGCTTAGCGTTCCTTTCTCTTGTAATGCGTTCGCTACTTTTCGCGCGATCGTTGTTGTTTTTTGTTTCCAAACTGCTGTGGAATCTTAACGAATTGTATATTTTTTCTCAGCTGTTAAGGCCCAGATCGAACGTTTCCTATGAACGAATTTCAGAAAACAAAAACATTTCCGTTCGGGGTTCCATCGATCGGTCTCGCCTGTAAACTATAAAATAGAGGGTCAGGAGATCTGGAATGTTGTTTTCAAACTATTTCACATATTTCCAGATCACCCATGCTATATAATTTATGGAGATGACATTCTACTTCTCCGCTTTTGAAAGCAATAACAACAGAACAACATATGGCTCATACCAAAAGGATCCTAAATTCAACCATGTAACCTACCTAAAATGTTTGCTCTTCTGGTTCGGTCCTTGGTTGATAAATCGACGGCCAAATGAATTCAGTTTTCGCAGTTGAAAGGATAGGGTTTGTTCAAGAACTAGGCCCCAACAGTTTCAGATCGAATTGGAACAGGGAGAAAATGAATGTATATATACGAATGAACTCCTTTGCACATGGGTTTGCGGTTCTTTGTGAAATTGATCAATGGAAAACCTCCCCTGGCCTTTGTTGACATTTGACATCATAGTCAATCATATCGTGACGTCATTTGACAGTTCTCGAAGTCCCAGCCCACTGAATCTGTAATTCACTTCCACTCGATATTGTACTCTCGATCACATACATGTATTCATTCACCCGCGAATCGGGAGAAGTTATCGTAGCATTAAAGGATTTCTATTCGTGGAAAAATGATTTATCACTTCCCAATCCTTTAACTGATTGGAAAAAGTTTAATTTAACGGATGCGCTTTTAACTTATCGTGATTTTGTTCAGCTGTATGTCATCTTGAATTAATTCAACTTCGTCCGGAGTAGAGGGCACCAAAGCTTTGTTTTTTATCTCCTTCGAAACATCTTAGCCCAAAATTCAACTGAATAACAAGAATATGGCACCAATATGCCTGCCTTATATTTTGCCTTTGAGAAAGAAGACTCTAAAGCGCACATCCGGTCACGGGGGGCGGAAAAATGTTCTCAAAGAGAAACAGCTCTTGAAAATGAATGTTGCTTCAGGCTCACCAAGTATTGATTAGCCAACGTGTGTTCGGTTTTTGGACCTGTGAATTATTATTCACGAAGGAAGATTGTGCACTATCCAGAAAAAAATGGCCAGATCAGTTTTTGGATGGGGAGCACGAGAAAGCCTTTTACAAAGTTTTCTCGATCCTTGTAGAATAATCCAGTACATTAGGCGCGCTCTGTGACGGTGAAAGGTATGAATAATGCAAAGAGCGAGGCATGCATCTAGATTAGGGTTGTTTTGGCACATCAGAAAAGCCCTTTGTTTTCAAAAGACGGATTACGATTGGCGCGTGACATCTGCCTGTCTCTTTTCCTTTTCACGGACTAATCATCTTTTCGCTTTGAAATCAAAAACCCTACGGAATGGTGCTGATTTGCGCGGAAAATTGGTGTTTTGTACAGAAAGACAAGAACAAAGAAGGACTCTGAAACCTTGGAAGACATTAACTAAATATCTTTTTTAGGTTTTGCTAC
This sequence comes from Blastomussa wellsi, assembly GCA_947652115.1. Taxonomy (NCBI): domain Eukaryota; kingdom Metazoa; phylum Cnidaria; class Anthozoa; order Scleractinia; family Plerogyridae; genus Blastomussa; species Blastomussa wellsi. The sequence continues at coordinate 20,620,403 of OX393562.1, read as the reverse complement.
GTCGCTTTTGAAGTACAACGAACAACATTTGCATGTAAACATATGCGTATCGACACATCCGCTAAGCATATTCCTTCATGGTTTTAGGAGGTCAAACCAATTTCTTTCGCTCTTTAACACAATTCCCAAGTTTGATAGAACGACAACGAGATAATAAGTAAATCCTTTCAGTTTTACCAAACAAAACCTGGGACAAACAAAAAACCCCTTCTTGCTAAAATTAGAACATTTTCCATTTTAATCAGGAAACGTCATCTTTGTCACATGATAGGGTGTGGGAGCAAATGGACTCTGATTGGCTGTTGCCATGGTACTTCTTACGTAAAAGCTACGCTGATTGGTTTGTTGGGCAATCATTTATATGGGGCAAAGATAATTTTCAACATCATTCTGGTTGGGTTGTTTGGCTTTGCCACAAAGGAGATTATTTGCAGGAGGAGAACCTTTTATTCTTCTTCGCTGTCGCTGTGTTGAGCGGCTAAAAGAAGAATTCAGTGAAGGAAGATTGGAAGTTGGAGAGGAAATAAAGGAGAAATCAGGCGAGAAGAGAAAAATCGACCATTTAGCGACGATCGCAGAAGGATCAAGTGACGATGACGTTCGGAACGCCAGTGGCACAAAGCCATCGAGTTTTGCCGAATAAAGACAACATTCATCACAAAAATAAGTCAAAGAAGAGTCCAAGATTCCGGAACGATCGCTCTATTAAAGTAAAATCAGTTCAGGAGTCTACTTCGGTTGCTTTCGATTCAGGACTTACGACTTCTGTCAACATTCCACGTCGACGAAGAAGCGAAAACAGAACGGACACGGCGGTTCCTTACGCAGGACCAAAGTTTAGCAGTCCACCGCCACCAAGCGTACTTCCTAAACCGCCATCCCACTGGATAAGTTCTCCTATGCACAGTTTCGACGGAGACATTGCAGCAATGTCGCAACATCTCCGAATGCTGCTCAGAGTTGAGTCGTAATATCGACAAGACCGAAAGTGAAAGCGATTTCTAGTTAACAAAAAGACATTTACTCTAAAGTAAGGCAAATTTGTAGATTTTGTACAAATTTGTATATTTGTAAATAAGAGAAAAATTTATATGTTATAGTTTTCAAATTGTAATTATGTCGAGTTAACTATGCGTTAAGCAAGGTTGACGTGTAATATTCGTTTCGCTTTTTTAATGTAAATCTTGGTTATTTGTACGTGTTTGATCGAGTTAGGTTTTTTAAAACAAAGGTAGCTGAAGGTAGACAAATCTTGTTAAGTTTAAGATGCACCAGCTGCGGCCTTCAGCTGCAAGTACAGTGCGAAATACAGTATTTTTTTTTTTGCAAGTTAGAATATAGAATATCAGGACTGAAACGTTTTTCCACGACAACAACTTAGATTACTAAAATTAGAATAGGACCTTTAAAGAGATTGTTACACAAGACCAGACAGATGAAACCATCATCATCATCATCACCGACTCAAGTACACACTCCAAGGAAGTTTGAGATACCAGCTTGTGGATTCATCTCCTTCCAAAGAAGTTGAACTAAAGACAAGACTGAAGACTGAAGTACAGCAAAGAATACACCTAAAGAACAGAACAAGACCAAGACAGAAGTTAGAAGGCTGAAGACAGATATTGAAGACAGTTCTCAACATAACCTAGACAAGACAGAGTGACAGCAACAACAAAACCGGTCCTTTTTAGGGCCACCCAAATCTGAAAAAGTCATGATCAACAGTTAAAATGCTTGTGTGGAGACGTCTTGTCAAAACACAATTCTTTATCCTTTTACTCTTCTCTCTTTTTCTAATCTGATATCAGATTAGACCAAATAATAAGGCAACCAACTACCCCTCTACTCCTATATTGCCTGGGCATTACAAGTTCTGCACCCTCCCCAGGAAATAGCTGTTTCTCAGAAAAGTCACCGACCAATAGAAATTTGAAGGGGAGGCCAAAAAGTATCCTGCAAAACAAAAATTATGAAAAAAAAGCCTGCATTGCAAAGAAATCAGAAAAAATCCCAGCGTGGGTATGTTGCAAAAAGATCCCATCATTTCTGACGGTGCATCCCTGAGGTACTTTGACAATCTTGAAGGGAAAAACCCCACAGGAAGTGAAATAAGACTGATAAAACCACAGACTATGTGCAAAGGCTGTGTAGAAAATATTTCCTGTTTATTTAATTTGTTCTTGTGTTTACCCTGTTACAGTCAGGAGTTGCTGTGATTAGAAGCTGAAGGGCATTGACCTTTGATTTGCAAGGAATGAGGAACAGCCTGGCATACACAACTGGAAAACTAAACGTTCAAAAATGAATTGTCTTACCAGTCGGAGTTCAGACATATTTTTAATCAATATAAAATTTGCCATTAAATTTTCAAAATTTACCTTGATGCAAAAAAGGACATCTGGCAGCTGACACAAACACTTGGCAGCTTGGACAAATATCCTGCACTTCATTTTCCGGACATTCTTTTTTATTTTTATTGTGCCTCCAGGTGTGGAAACTAATCAGATTCTGAACCCTTGCCTGCAAATAAAGCTGCACCCTCTTACTGCTCCCTGCCAGTGTGACTTTCATGAAAGAGAACTCTGTCTGTCAGGGCCCTGAGCTTTGAAAGAATCTAGTTTCAACCAGAGGTGGCTTAAATTCAGCCTGCCAATCGAATGGCAGTGAATGTGCAAGAAAAGCAAAATAAAACATTTATTGCAATACAATATTATTGTCTAAATATGTAACTGCTGCTTGGGTTTGACTTTTGAAGATTGCCATAAATGTTGTTACTGCTTTGTTTGTGTGTATGATGTCTGTGTAGTTAGTGTGTGTTGGCCATATTGTACCTCCTCTGTCAACCACAAAATTAACATAACTTAATCTGCCTGGCTGACATTTTTTAGTTATTTAAGGGTGCTGGTACCCTCTATGAACAATAATAATAATAATAATAACAAAAATAATAATTACAATTACAACAACATTACAATAATATATGTCCACGATGCCAATGCAGTGCCCATGCAAAACCCATGAGGCCACCAGCCTCCCACAAATAGGAAGGTAACAAAAAACATCAGTGTGGCTTTCTAAAGAATGAATAAAGTTATATTGTTCATCAGAGCCCTCACCCATTGGTGCCCGGAGATAAAAAAAAGTGCCTTTTGGACATTTGCGACATTTTATGGTCAATTGCGAGGTAAATCTGCTTCCAAATACTCAAAACTTGCTTTGCAACATGAAAACATGCCTGTCTTTCCACATGCATCATATTTTACAACATTTTTGCCCTGGCATTTGCAAAAGGCAAAATGTGACCTATACCTTTAGGCTTTTTGTTTTTTCCATTTTTTTTGGCTTTTCCTTTCTCTCCTTTTCTTGTCATTTTGCTGCAGTTGTTGGCCTTCTACTCGGCTTGCCTTCAGTCCAAAATCTATCGAGAAAGCATCATCCAAACAGGATATCCTTGCCATGAGTTTTCAGTCAAATTTCTTAGCATTTCCGTGTGCAGAGATTAAGTATAAGTGTTGCCTTTTTTGGTAAAACATGATGACATCAGAAGCAGAACAAAGGGCAATGTTCGTCATGGCTGGTGCCAATGGGTTAAGGTGGCCCATGGGTATTTCGCATAAAAACAGCTCCTTTTAAGCGCATTTTTAAAAAGCATTTAAGTGCACTTAACCCCCGAAATTATTTTTCCCTAAAATAAAGCTTTGTACCGGTTCGAATTGCATAATACCTTTCGTTTCTTCTTTTTAACAAATGCTGACTATTTTAATTACAGCATTCAAAAGTTACGAAAAACTGTGCACCATTTGTTGCACGGCCAAGTTTGAAGGGGCGTGGGTCTAATCCTGGGTTGAGGTCAAAAACTGATTTACATTGCATCAAGTCTTTGAAAACATGCATGCAAATCAGTTTGTGATGTCAACCCAAGAATAGACCCACACCCCTTCTGACTCGGTCGTGCAACAAATGATGCTCAGTTTTTCCTAACTTTTGAATGCTACATATATAAAAAGCCATTATTTGGTAAAATGGAGAAAGGAAAGGTGTAATGCGTTTCGAACTGGTGCAAAGGTTTATTTTAGCGAAAAATAATTTTTGGGGTTGGTTGCACTTTAAGGGATTTCTTAGATTTTTCAGAGTCTGGCAGAATAATCCCTAGTCAATAACATAAAATCATAAACTTTGTGGTGATCAAATACAATTTGTTTTAGATGAGCAAATTCCTGAAGCCTCTTTTTTAGAAAAATTTGATTGTCTTATAAGTTCCAAGATGAATTTTTTGTAACGACCTCAAACGAGAAACTTTCTGGATAATCTGTAGTGCAGAATTTATAAACAAGCAACTTGTTTATTTTGCTCTCCAATACTGTTCTGCTATGCATCTGTCTCAAATGCTTCACAAATGCAATACCAAAACCAATGCAGTGTGTGCCATTTTCAAGGCTGGTGACATTCAGTTTAGTTTAAATGATGACATTAAGTTTAAATGATCAGAGATTCTTATCAAGTCAATATTAAGATGGACAATTTTATGCCAATAGACCATTTTACATGAAATGTAACTAGGCCTCCACATGAAAGCGAGGTTTGTGATGACCTTGTCATGATAAACACCAAAAACTAGTTAGCATAAGAATATAATGATTTAAATATCAAAAGCAAGAGGGTTTGTAACAAAACAAGGTCCCTACAGCCTCACTTCCATTCAAAGGCTTGCTAACCAAGAACAGAACTGTAAAATTGCCTATTGATAGAAAATGCCAAATAAATTGTTTCTTTTTTCAAATTGCCAAAAATTAGTCGATTTGCTTTGCATTAGTTTCAACCTGGAGCTAGAACAGGATATTTCAAAGGCCAAGTTTCAAAAGTTGTATAAGCTCAGAGTTTCCGTACTACCGGTAGTTAACAATTTATGGTACGTACATATTGCATGGGAGAGGGTACTCCCCTTTAATTCTGGACAGGTGTGCCACAAAGGTTCTGAAATGCTGACCCTGTAAACCCTTTGTAATGCCAAATGACACACTATTCGAGGAAAAAACTATAACTGAGAATGATATGAACGGGACGACTTTATCTTGTACTAACACTTTACCAATAGCCATCTGGCCGTTTTTGCATTGCAATTTTGGCTGATACAATTCAGGTACCCTATCAAAGGATCAAACTGAGAACAATGCCAAAATGGGCAAAAATACCCTATTTATCAAGAACCTCAAGAAACCATACCCTATCCTGTGAGACATACCTATACAGCCCATTTATGGGAGTACCCCCTCCTGGTAGTGTAGCAGCAATCATTGCTATTGTTTTAGGGGCTAGGGTCATTGTTCCCATTGTTTGTTCTATTGTTTTCACGCAGGGTATTGAGCCGCTACATCGCCCCCTCCCCCAACCAGGAGCAATTAAAGCCTGCTAGGCTCCTACAATGTATCTTAAACAGCTAATGTTTTGAGTATATGTCCATGGACAAGTTCAGTATAAAATGGAGTTAAAATACAATGGCTTTAAAAAGTTATTACTTCATCTAATGCTTTAAAGAGTCATTTGTTCTTTTGTAAAGTGCGCCACCTATCTTTGAGATTAACAGCTGTCCGCTCTACAAAGTTATACTTGCTATGAATCTTTGCCCAGCTTCCCTCGCCATAGAGTTTCACACCTTCTTCTAACCACTTTGTTTCTTCAATGGTCCACTTCCTCCTTGGTGGAACGATAGGAAGGTTTATATTTAGACATCGGCGTCTACCTGGGCTTGACAGTTCTGCAATCAATAATCAAGAATTGCATTTAAATACAGTCCTGTCCCCAGAGCTCCCTTTTATTTTGGTCAGCACCAACAAGCCAAGACAGATTTTTGCAGCATGCACAAACTGCATTGTTTTGATTCTCAGATTGATCAGATTGATCAGATTATTAAGAGAGCAAATTCTGAGTCTGCACAGAACGGCCAAAAGTGCATGAAGTGCAGACTTCCGAGATCGGTCCTGGCCAGAGTCTGCGTTCTTGGTCCTGACCAACAGAAAAGCTGGACCTGGGGACAAGATTGATTTTAATACAGTGGAACTCCATTAATACGGTCACCAACAGGGCATAAAAATTTGCCCGTATTAAAAAGGAAGGGTCAAATTTCATGACAGGACCTGACAGATCATATATATAACCAGCTGTAGCTAGATGGTATTTAATTAGACTCAAGGTAATGCTGATCAGGAACTCTCAACTATAGTCATACACACTGAAGTCAAAAAGCTGGGATTACCTGTTATCACATGCCTATGTTCCAAAAATTGTAAGTGGATGTGCAGTTTCCTCCCACTACTTCCTCACTTTTTTAAGGTGTGGTTGGTAAGTAATTCCACCGATTCCATTAGTGTATTGGTGCCTGGTGGTTGCCACTCTCAGGCTTGCCATGAATACTTTTCTACAACCACGAGTGACATTTGCTAGAACTATGAGCGACACAGTCTATCATGTGTACTCATAAGGCACCTTATTCTCATCTATTGGCAGTCAGTTTCAACGAGTGTGGCGTAACAGTAACCATGGAATCACTTACTGACTGCCTTGTGTTTCATATCTATGTCATCGTCTGAATCCCAGTCAATTTCTTCAGCGTCACTTTGTTCCTCATTAAATCGTCTTTTAGTTGATCTTGTTTCCAAAGGCCGTTTCCCCTTTTTATCTAGTTTCTTTCCACTGGGGCTAAAAATGGTAAGCCAACAATGAAAAGCTATTCACTAATTGAACATTAACATTATATATAATTATTTCAGAAAGTCTTCTATAAAGTCATAACACAAAAAAAATTAAAATACTGCAACAAAAACAACTAAAAGACCCTTGCTAATGGACAAACTCAGCTAAGCAGGGCAATACCCCTATATAATTAAACAAACACCCAACCAGTGCTAAAATCTGGACTACTATATCCGAAGTCCAGTACACTTACGGGCACCCATTTTCCCACAGTAACCCACAATCCCTCATAGTGCTCTTTAACCAGTAATTTAATCAAGAATGGGAGTACTCATTCACTTTCTTGCTCTAAGATCAATGGGATGAATGCAATGGATGGTGACCATAGCATTTGAGCAGACCAGAATGAATCATTCTGGTCTTATGGGGATCTTCACAGCTCGCCACTCAAATATTGCACTCGCCATTTGCCCATGGATTTTTGAAAGGAAAGACTGCTTGCAGCCTAGATCCAATCTTACAAGCGATACAATTAATTTTTAATTGTCCAGGTAGCGATAAAATCTGGGATAAATTGTTCTGCTGTCTAAACTAATCAGATGTGAGTATTTACAATAGAAGTATAGGTCTATAGTAAATACTCGCATCTGATTGGTTGACCGCAGAAAAATTTATCCCAAATTTTATTTCTAGCTGAACAATTAAAAATTAATTTTATCGTTCACAGCACCGCACTCGCAAAGAAGCCGAAACAGCGAAACAACAAGCAGTCGTTTAATTTTCGCTTCGATCGTGGGTCCTTTTACTAGGTTCCTTTCATTTGCTAAGAGCTCTATCTTCATAATTTTCTGCTGTAATAGTGATGTTTCTAGTCCGAGCGCTTTATAAAGATTACGAGAAACTCACTGCCTTTCGTTACGAAATTTCCGTGATCTTTGAATTGTTTGGAGGCTGTAAAATGTAGAACGTCATCAACGCCATAGCAACAGTAAGCCGATCCTTAGAGTTATTTGTCAATACATAATTAATTCTGACACTTCATGTGTCATCAATTGCTTAGAACAAACAAAACTTGAAAAGCTTTTTTCGACTGTATCTCGAAAATAAAAATTGCCGTAAAGGTATGCACATTTTAAGTTCTTTTACAGCCACCTTTTAACCGATTGAGCTGAAATTTTGCTGAAATGTTCCTTAATACCTGCTCTACAAACGTGTGTCTCCTTGTTTGTTCAAGGGTATCACAAGTTATAGAACCTCAAACTTCAAAGTGGCATAAAAAGAAAACAAATCGATCTTTGAGAAATCAGAGACACACTTTTTAAGGGTCATCTGTGATGCTTAAGGGTCATTTGTGATGCTAAAAATGTTGTGGGAAAAATCGAGGCATATAAAGAAACTTGATAAAGACAAAAGGGGATATATCACTTAATTGAGCAAAGGTGCATTCAAATAGGCCATTCCTGAGTTCCCTTTTCCCTCTGTTTCAAAACGAGTCTAAAAGCAAAACTATTCATATGGAAATGAGCTCATTTTGCATGAGCATGAAGATGCAGGTAACACAAATTTTCATATGAATGGTTTCGCACTTAGACTCGTTTTGACACTGAGGCAAAAGAGAACTCGGAAATGGCCTATTCCTCATTTATTAAGCTTTCAGAAAATGTATACTTTTGGGGGTTTATTTTTAAAGCTTCGCCATGAAAACATGTTAGCGTGAGGTGGTCAACTGAGGTACACTGATACCTTAAATTAAATTGAAGTGATAATGAACATTCTAACCTGTCCGGTAAGGCAACCACTGTTTTGCAACACCTTTTAAAAGTGAAATCTTGTTCATCGTCATCATCATTATCATTATCACCATCATTAACAATAACTCCACTAGGAGTGGCTTGTTGTGATACCATGTTAGAGTACTGGTCTTTCAAACATGAGCTATTAATTATAAATTTTGAAAGTGAAAGAAAAATAATGAAATCACATAATTTTGCTAGCAACCAAGGTTGTTGGAAATTAAAGCAGGTCAAAATTTTATTATATTCAAGTGTCACAGTGACTGAACCTAAACAGTTCCAGTCCTAGGAATCAGAGTTGTCTTATCAGTGCTCACAGTATGAAACATGTGCAAGGAAATACTTCTCTCCCTGGACCGCAAGCAGGGCACCCCCAGCTTCTTGTCCTGACAAATTCCCAGTATAGGCTTAATGTAAGTTCCACATCCCAGCAGGGGGTACTCGAAGTATACATGACGGGGGGCGGGGTCCGACGGAGCTTCATATTGCAAACCCAAAAAAATACACAAGCCTAAAATTTTAGACCAAAAAAAATACCTGGCATCATAATTTCCAACCCCGAGATAAGACTTAAAAAAGTATGCATATTTTTTTTAAGACCTAAAAAAATATGTGACAGATCTCTTGACCCAGATACCGAGCATGTAAATTTTCAACCAAAAAATACGTCGGACCCCCCTGTCATGTATACTTCGAATACCCCCTCCTCCCCGGGTTCCAAATCTCCTGAGGGCAGAGTCAGGGAAAATCAAACCACAGGGCTGCAAATAACAGTCAGACATCGGACAATGGCCGACCAAAATTTGCCAATGTCAGATTAAATCCTAACTGTGGTCAGACAGAATGTCCAGATAATTAATTATTTTTATGGCTTCAAATGCAAAAGCCAATGTTTTGCATTGACAATGCTTTCTCGAGGAGTTCTGTAATATGACATCTGACTTCATTACTGTCTTGTTCAATCAAAATGTGACTTAGTCAGACACATGTTCTTTCTAGATATGAAAAAAAATTATTTACAGCCCTCACAGTTTCACATGTTAATTCATATGAATTAATCATAAAAATAAGTAGACACATTATAACAAAAAGATGACAAAATTTGAATAGAAAGTTTAAAGTAAAAGCACTTACAAAAGTCTTGAAGATGAAACCTTCAAATTGTTCATCACTTCATCACACCGCTGAATATTCACTGATACACTGCTCACTGCTGTGCTACTACTGGCTTCTGCTTTGCTTTTAGTACGCTTTTAAAAGCCAGAGAAATATAGAATAAGATAATTTGTGTGGACATATGAAATTTCTCCTCGAGTGTTCAACTCTATATCCCACAAGTGAGATCTATAGTTGGACACAAGAAGGGAAATTTCGTATCTCTAAGTAACCATGTATTATTTTGTTTATTTTATAAACATATTAATAACAACTGAAACTTTTTGATGATTTTCAGAAGATTTCCAACCATTTTCCAAAGATTTCTGAATATTCTCCAAATGTTGTCCGAATTTCACATGAACGTTTCCAAACATTTTACGAAGATTTCCAAGGTTTGACGAAGACTTCCGAGAAAGACCCAAAATGTTTTTACTGTATACCAACAAATTTAAGAATAGTAAAAGGGTCAAATATGGTATAAGAAATGACGTTATTGATATCATCACATGTAAATTAAGATAATTTTACATGTGTTAAATGATCATTTTTCTCAGGGCCTAAATCCTCATAAAACACTGCAGTTTACATTAAGCACTTAGTTGCTGAGGTCCCAAAAACAGTACCTCTCATGCAGTATAAATTTCACATGTATTCAACAGTAACCTTGGTTAAGTCAAGAAAGTCTCAGTCCTAAGAAGCACTCTCAGTCCTATGTTTTGACTTGTATTTGATGAACATTAAAACAGGGACAAAAACTGGCAAGGTTAACTTCAATCACAAGTTAACAAGTTAACTGTTTGGAATAATTATACCAATCTGTTCATGAAGGTTCTTATCATGAGATCAAGGCTGTGCTCTAGCGGCACCCGGTCTCCTGAGGCCACCAGCTTCCATGTTCAGACGACAAGAAAGAGATACATTTAACTGAGAAACTTTCTGAGATTTAACACAGAGATGAAAACAGCCTCACAACAATTTGTCTTGTATTGAAGTTTGCAAGGCAAAATGGCTTAATTCAGAATGTTTAAATCCATCTGTGAAGCCAAAACATCAATCACGTTTGTTGCGTGTGTTGAACACGGGTCTGCAGTGATACGAACAGCAGTTTCATTGTGTGCTTTGAGTAGTGTCAACAAAAAATCTTCTCAGTTCTTGCCATTTGTATAATTATAGTGCACATGGAAAGTCCCCAGTTAAAGGAGATTGTTACCTAAATTATCAGAAGGATAGAGGGAAAACGTACTGTGTTTTTCTATACATATAAGCTACTTTAACTAAAAACTTGACTGTGTAAATTTTGTCATTGTGGACTTCTCACAGCATTATTACAAAAATTTCATATAATCCTTTTATCTTTGGCATCTGTACTGTTCGTTTATGAATATTTAATTTCGTTTATTGACATTTGATTATTGATTATTTAATTAGCCACGTGATTGACAGTCGATGGCGTAATCGCTAAGTAAGTTGATCTTTTAGTTAGAATGACACACACGAGATCAGAGACAAAGGTCACAAAGAGTTTTGTACCTTACGTTGAACATCGCTAACCTGTAGTGTTTTACTGATCGATCTGCTGACCCGTTTCGCTGACCTGTTACCGAAATAAGTTTGACTGGATATCGCCACAGAAGTAAGTAATGTGTTTTTGTAATCGGTTGAATTTTGAGCATTATAATTTCCCATGTAATTTCATGAATCGTTCGCTAAAAGGTATCTCAATAATTATGTGTTTTCCTTATAGATCGAATAAACAATATAAAGATTATACGATTCCGTATCCAGTCATTCATCCGAGAACCATTTTTTCCCCGGACCATAAACATTCGATTTCTGTTGCTGACACGTTGGACTGAGGGATAAATGGTTGATGGTTCCCACGTGCTTTGACCTGTGTGGAAAGTAGACCCGTCGCCCGATAATGACCGAAGAAGAGTTGAAAGAAGCGAAGAAAACCCGTAGGAACGCAAAGGCAGCCTTCACAAGATGTGGTAACTGGTTGATTAGCGTAACTGAAGTTAAAAGACCCGGATCAGAGGTAAGAGATGCCTTAGATAAAGTAGAGAAAGCGTACAATGACCTGGTAGTCAAGCATGAAGGCTACACGAAACTGATAGATGATGACACGGCGTTTGAAGAAGCTGAAAATTGGATGGAAGGATGCCAGGGTTCCTTCATGAACTATGTAATGCGCGCTAAGATGTATTTTGAAAGTTTAGTTACCCCAGAGAAGCAAACTTTTGAAACTGGCGAAAATACTGAGAAAATTGCGAGTGAGGAACCTGAGAAAAGTGGGAGTGAAGAGCCAAACACCAGCGGAATTTCAAGTATGCAATCTGGAATGGATGTGGTTTCCGGTCACACGTTAAACGATAATGAACAGATTCCTATTGTTAATGCTGCAGATACCTGTCAGGAAACCTCACAACCACCCTTAAGTAATGATAATAATAGTGCCGGAAATAGTGTTAATGGATTTGTACAAGTTCCAAATCCCGTTAATGATCCCAGTACTTCAAGTAACGCCTGTGGTTTTAAAATGGAAAAGCCAAAATTACCAAAGTTCGCTGGAGACGTGAGAGAGTACGCAATTTTCAAAGCAGACTTCAAACACGCAATCGAAGCACGATACACCAAACGAGATTCAATCACGTTTTTACGCACATGTCTCCACGGAAAGCCGCTAGATTTAATTAAAGGGATTGGCACCGATTATGACGCCGCTTGGGAATATTTGGATTCCATTTACGGCGATCCGCGTTTCGTCTCGGACACCATAACACAAGATATCGTTAAGTTCCGCGCGCTGCAAGACGGAGAAGATGCCAGATTTTGTGATTTAACACACTTAATTAGGCGGTGTTTTAACACTCTTAAGGAAGTGGGCGTTCCCAGCGATATGGATAACAGCCACATGTTGTCCATTATTGAACAAAAAATGTGCGCTGACGATCGGAAGGTGTGGTCAAGAGAACTGGAACGAGACGGAAAGAAGGCGACATTGCAAGGACTCATAGACTGGATGACAGTGGAGATGAAGTCACGCATGCGTGCAACAGCGCCATTGAGAACCGGTTCAAGCACCCGCTCAGTTAATCATTTCCTGAAAGATGACAGCAATAAAGGTAACGCAACATGGCACAAATGTTGGATGTGTAGAAACTCAGCCCATTGGCCCGATCAATGTCACAAGTTCGCTGCTCTCAGTGTCGACGAGCGACTGAAGATGGCTAAAGAGAATCACGTGTGCTTCGGGTGCCTTAAAAGGGCCGGAAGAGAACACAGAATGGAAAATTGCAGCCGCAGACAACGTTGCACAAAACAGGAAAACGGAAAACAGTGCGAACATTACCACCATCCACTCCTACACAAAAACAACGCGATCAGAATAGGAGTAGCAGCTGTCGCGGCCGGTAAGGGAGCTCTTCTTCCAGTTATGTCAGCAAACATTCACGGTCAGAACGGAATCCAGAAAAAAGGAAATATCCTCCTCGATTCTGGTGCTCAAGTAAGTCTTATCCGGTCCGACATTGCGGAGTTACTTGGACTCAAAGGAAGAGACACCTCCGTAACCATAGCAAAAGTTGGTGGTGAAGAGGAAACCATAAGAACAAAGGAATACAGAGTACCTGTCAGTTCTGTAGATGACCACAAGAAGCATTCGATAACTGCCATTGGAATCCCAAACATCAGTGATGACGTTGCTTCAGCTCCGATTACACAGATCACCGAACTCCTGGGACTGTCAAGCGAGAAGATCAGACGTAGAAGAGGACCGATTGATATCCTCA
>OX393562.1:20506968-20596968 GCA_947652115.1 Blastomussa wellsi | reverse complement strand
TTTAATTTTTAATTGATTGATTGATTGATTAATTGAAAAATTAATTATTTTGGGCGACCAACCTGGAGGGCTGGGTGCTCCAGTTGGCATGGTTAGGAGACCAAAGGGCTCCCCAAAAATTTTCTCAGAGCACAGCCTTGTAATGAGACATTTACTTGGAAGTAATACATCAAACAAGAGAGGGAGAATAGGTACCTGTTGTCGCATCATTTCTGCTGGGCTGCTGCTAGGGTCTTGGTTGTTATCTTTACTGATCATCTTTTTCTTTAGAGCTGTAATATCAGCATGATTGTTTTCAACAATACTTGTCCAGTTTTGTTCAACCTTATTTGACTTGTCCCATGCAAAATACAGAGCTTTTAGGGTTCGGGCATCTATCCTGGGCCTGAAATTAAAATTAAACACTTAGCTATATTTGACCCATATTTGTCAGTAATCAATATTGAGAATCAATAAGCTCTACGTTGCCGAACAACACATGTTTTTTTGGCCCTTTAGCCTTTTTCAGGTTACCCTCTATAAAGAAAACTTGCTTGCCCCAAGCACACAGATGTGGGGGCTAAGCAAACTCATCACTAGCTATCATGGTATAACTACAGAAATACAACTCAAGAAGGATACATTACAACAATATCAGGCAAAGAATATATTAATGATCAATCCTATTCCACCATGGGCTATTAACGGCGCTTGATTCAAACTGTATCATTACTGTACTGGCAGCCAACAGCCTCCTTTACCTTTCTTTATTGGAATCCTCCAGAAAAGGAGCCTGGTCAATGCAAACATATTATGGTACATTGTAAATATGATAGTAAGTTTATTATCTTCATTTATCCAACAATTTTTTTCTTCATGGATTACAAATAACAAGTGAAACAAGTACATATCTCACATTATTATTCAACAAATTGACAATGCCTATATATGGTCAGGAAATCATTATTATCCATCATCAGTTCATAACAGATATTCTGTGTTATTACTCAACAAGTATGAAGCCACTGTAATCCCTTATTCATACAGAACAGATATCCTGTATTTAATATTAAAAACTAGCTATGGTATATTACATTTCCTGAAATTTGATTGGTTTAGAGGAAATGGTGTCTAAGGTCATATAGCATTGGATCCACTTCCAGTCTTTTTCATGGAATTTATAAAACAATGCATTTTCACAATGTTTGTACAATAATTTTTGGGCATTTTTAAAGTGCCTTTAAAATGAAAAAACAGCTATTGAAGAAGAATGGTGTTTTCCTTTTTGTGATATCTCTTCTCGTTCCAGAGATATTCACGATTGTTGAATTATGCAAATTACGGACTAATGATGTCATAAGGTGTGATCGTATGGGGGTTACAACACAAAATATAGCATATCTCTGCAAGTAATGATGTAATGAAATTGAAACTTGGTGAGCATGTTATAGCCTAAGAAATACATCAGATGGTGTATATTTTGGTGTTGCTATGGCAACACATCCGGTTCCAGATCTCTAACATACAGGAATGATTATTCCTGTATCATGATTATTCCTGTATTTGATGTTGAGAAAACCTCGTCCACTTCCTAAAAGTTACTTAAGAGAACTAGTGCAATATGGGCTTTGTGCACACTTTAAATGGGATAAATCATTTGCCATATACAGTCACAAACGAGTAATATTTGATTTAAAGAGGAAAGAGACTGAAACCAAGATTGTTGCCATAGCAACATCAAAATATGTATCAAGAGGTGTATTTCTTATGGTGCAATGTGCTTGCAAAGTTCCAATTGCATTGCATAATTACTTGCAGAGATATGCCATATTTTGTGTTTTTACACCCAACCTATCATACCTTATAACAGCGATTTCAAAATGTTTTGAAGTTGGTGTCATCGACTGGAAGAGTAGGCGGTCGTTATAAGTGAGGTTTTTGGTCATAAGCTGATTGCTATGACCAGAGTAGCCGGCGGGATAATAGTCAAGTAGCCGGTGGAACTCCGGCAGCCGCCAGCTTGTTTTGAAACCACTGTTATGACATCATCAGTACCTAATTTGCATAATATAAAAATCTTGAATATCTCTGGAATGAGAGGAGATATCACAAAAAGGAAAACGCCATTTTTCTTCATTTGTTAAGGCCTTTCAAATAGGTGTATTTTTCAATAGCTCGCACTTGTTGGATATGAGATGGTTATGGCTAACTCGGCACTATGCACCTTGTTGGCTATCTACCATCTCATATCCAATGCGCACTCGTGAAATAACTGTTAATTATTATTCAACAAATTGTCACATTACCCATAATATACGGCCATGAAGCAATTGTTATCCATCATCTGCACATGACAGATATCCTACAATATAATAATTAAGCTATGATGATTTGTCCGAACTGTTGGAAAGTGCTGCACAGCCACAGCTTTTCTCGCTGTAAAATGTGCTTCATTGAAAATTTGTTCAAAAATAACACAATTATCCTGCTTTGTCTCACAAAATATTGCCTGATTTTAGCCTCATTGGCTCAGTATCACACGATATTCCATGCGATTTTGCAGGATAATTGACAAATATATGTGGGTTGCACAGAGTTAACCAAAGTCTTGCATAACCACAGTATTTTTAGCTGTAAAATATTTTTGCTGACAATTTGTTGAATAATAATATAATTGTCTTGCTTGACCTTGCTGATTAATAATAATTATTGATTATACCCTTGTTGTCTAAGTACATGTACTTCTCTTCATAAGACCAGTTTGGGGACCAGTAGGGGAATGGGAACTCCTTGGGGAATATGAGGTCACCTGGAGCTCAAACAAAAGAACGCTTAGGACATACACTCATCCCTTTTGCATGAATGACAAAACATCTATTCCCATATTCCATTTTGTTATTTACCTCTTCTAAGATTGGAAGTTCAAACTTTTTCCATGCTGGTGTAAAAAACTTCTGAACTTGGTGGAGAAGTTTGTCATATGAATGCTTTCTTAAGAATTGCTCCTTGAATGTATCATTTTCAGACTGGAATAAATCCCTCACGTCGTCTTGATACTCCTGTTCAAAAACAAAGTAACAGAAATTCTAAAAAGACATACCGGTAATTTTAATAAGTTGCTAGGTTCCTACTCATTCACGAGTTTATGTTGATGATTTGATGCCAATAACTCTTACATGAAGAACATGTGGGTATACATTACAAAAATTACTTGGCAAAATCAACTGTAAAATTCAACCCCCAAGTCTCTGATTTGAAGCCAATAACTTTTACACGAAGAACATGTGGGTATACATTACAAAAATTACTTGACAGAATCAACTGTAAAATTCAACCCCCAAGTCTCTGATGCAAAACACTTACTAAAGCCCCACCCTTGATAACGAGACCACCTGAAAGGGGAACGTTGTGCAAAATAAACCTAGAGCTTATATTCAGAATATTACAGTACATGTACTGTTAGACTAAGTATATACTGTAAACAACCTTCATAGTACCCCTATTCATCCAGGTGTATATTATAGGTACCAGCAAATTTAACCCTTGAATGAAACCCTGCAATGAATTGCATCCCATCCAGGGAGAGGTAGAACAGAGTACTCCTTGTCAAACTCTATTCTAAGGAATTTACTGGGATAAGCTCAAGCCTGATGGTTCGCTAGGCTCATAAACAGACTTTATCCACCTCACTTTAACTTCATCAGCTTCTTCTAAGTTGGATACAATGGGCCACTTCCGATGCTGTTTTCCTCTGTTTCAAGATGACTCTTGGTGCACAACCTTTCATATGGAAATGAGTTTTACTCACATGTCTTTTGTCCCAAAAATCATATTCATTTCCATATGAAAGGATGCATACCAGGACTGACGTTTTAAAACAGAAGTGGAACACAATTCAGAAATGGATTATTAAAGCCTGGCTTTCACTAGCGACAGAGTCGGAGTCGAAGTTGTAAGCGTTATGATCTAGTGAAAAATAAATTGACTGAGTCGTAAGCAGAGTTCCGATTCTGCTTATGACTCCATTGCTTACGATCTAGTGAACACTAGATTGTCAGAGTCAGAAAGGCAGAAAAGAAATACTCTGAGTGGCTGAAACTAGCAATGTGACTGGTTTATTCTTCCACTTCTGCTTGCGACTTAGACAGTCTAGCTTTCACTAGATCATAAGATACGGAATCATAAGCAGAATCGGAAGAAAATGGAAACATTCTGATTCTTCCTACTCTGATTCCGTTGTGCTTATGACTCAGCTTACGACTCCAATTTTCGATTTTCACTAGGTCATAAATGTTCTTACGACTCTGCTTACAACTCTGACTCCGTCGCTAGTGAAAACCAGGCTTAAACAATATCCCGACTAACTTACTAGAGTACCTCATCATCTCCTGTTTCAGTATACAACTGAGAATACAAGTTTTCAGCACCTTTAACATCTCCACCTCTATAATGTGACAAAATAATCTATTGAAAAACAAAAAAAATATTATATTTTTAGTAGAATTTCAGCCAGGTACCATTGGAAATCCATGAATCTGATTGGTTCTCCCGTAGTTTTCTATTCGACGATTACATTACAAACTTTTATAAAATTTTCGAAAGCATTGTTTCTAAATAATGCGGTGAAATTATATACACTGAATCATATAAATCACACACATGATTACCTGTAACTTTAAAGTGTTTCTCATATGCAACTTCTCCACGTCAGAAAATGGATAAATTCCAACTAGTTTGTCAAAAAACTTTAGACAGTCTGGTTTCAACAGCCCTTTGCTCTGTTCACAGCTATCTTCTTCATCCGACGTGCTGCCCTGGCTTGAACTAAGACCGTCTTCCCGGTGTTCCAGCAGCCCAACAATAAACCGGATGCAACTGAGCTTATTTGAGAGTTCTTTTCCGATATCAAACCGTCCATTAACCAAATAATCTGTAAGAAATAGCACGAAATTAAACAAGTGCGAGGCGCAACACTTTCTGTATTGTAAGTTGTTGACATCACTTTACCAAGTAGAGCATCTCCCCAACAGTCGAGAAACGAATGCCTCACTTTGAACTCCTTCCATATCTGATAAATACAATAATCTAAAAACCACTGTGAGGTAATTTCCAGCAACGATGTGTCTTGGTAGGACGATTTGCCCGCCATTTTGCTCACAAACTGGGCCCAGTTCACCACCGTTTTAAGAAATCCCATCGTGCACTGCGCACTGCAGCCAGAGGCAGAAACTTCGTAAGCTCAAGTTTCGGGTTTTATTTGGCAGTACGGTGCGAGCTTCTCGCGCACGAAAAGTTGGCTTTGACCCGGCCGACTTTGACTTTTGTCAAAGGTTGTGCGCTTTTGAAGTTTATCAAAGGTATGTCATACCAAAGTGAAATGTGTCTTTGACTTTTGCAAAGGTGACTATTATTATTACAGATATTACAGATTTTGCTTTTGAAAAAAATTTATTGTTGTTATTGTTGTTAGGGTTAGTTATTATTATTATTATTATAATTGTTATTATTTCTATTTTATATTTTTTATCAGTATTTAACTGTGAATTATTATAAAAATACTTTTCTCGTCATCTCGCTTTTAATATTGTAGTCTTTCTAAATTTTTTAATCGATTGTTACTAAATTTAGTACAAATAGTTTGTTCAATTGTAAATAAAGGTATTATTATTATTATTATTATTATTATTATTATTTGACGCGCGTCAAATCTCAGGCGAAGGTAGCCTCCCGCGCAGACGTCCTATGGACTTCGTCACGCGTTCCAAAGAACGTCTGCGTGGGAGGCTAAGGCAATGGCGATGGCAAAGGACTCTTTTTACTTTTGACATCTGGGTCAAACATAGTCATCCATATTTGTCTCACTTTTGACTTGAATCAAAAGTTGGACAAAAGCCTATTTTTCGTGCGCTTCACACTCCGAGAGCTCGACTTGGAAGCAAGTCTAGACGGGCACCTATACAAGTCGGACATCTGGTGTTGGTTCTTCGGGCCATTTTCGTAAGCTAAGTCGGACACCTCTCTTAGACGGAAAGTTGGTGTCGGTCTCAAACCTTTTAAAACAACGTACGCATTCACGAAAGCGACGAGCAAGGACATCCCGCGAGCATGTTTTAAATTTCTTTAGAAATAAAGGCAAGAAACAAACAAACAACTTCAACAGCCTATATTAAATCAAGGGGGCATTTCTCTCTTCTAAGCCTTATGATCAGCCCAAGAGCGTACCACTGCGTGACAGAAAGAGGACTTACTAAGGGGAGGACCATTATTTTTTTGAGGTTGGGAGTTGGGCAGTTTTTCTGAACAATTTTGTTTTTCACCGTCAGGGTGTGCAGGATATTTTTCCTTTTTCTCAGCGTGTTTCTTTACATTTGTGACTCACTTTTTGGAGCGCTTTTTTTTCGGTAACTGCCCAGTCCCCACCACCCCCAATCCCAAAAATAATGGTCGTCCTAAGGCCGAGCTATATTTTCGTCTATTTATTTTGCGCTCAGTGTAACAATTGCTTATTTTATTTATTTAGTTTACCTGATTTACTATGAACCCATTGACTGCTAAACCGGCGGTAACCGGCCGTGACAGACGTTGACCTTTGTTCCGCTTCTGACGTCATCAGCTTTGACCAAAATAGGAATCCCATTTACCCCAGTTGTGAAGGAGGGTAAGAGCTTTCCAATGAAATATTCACGAAAACGCTTTGAAATTTCCGTCAAAACCTAGGACAAAAATTTCTCTCACTTACCCTTGGCTACTCCATGTTAAGTACTTCCCGTCTCATTGATGCTTTCTTGGCAATTCTTGAACGGAAAGCAAGCCCAGTAAAAGGCCAACAAAAGCACAAAAAAATACGAGAAAAGGAGAAAGGAAAAGCGAAAAAAAAAAAATAACGAAAACGGAAAGCGCAAAGAGGTGGGTCACTTTCTCGCCCAAAAACTCTCGCATGCCCGAGCTAAAATGTCGTTAAATGCGATGCTAACAGCTAGTGAAAAACCTGGCATGTCTTTATTTTGCAAATGCATATTGGAGAGATTTGAAGCAGATTTAGCCTATAACTGACTAGAAAATGTTGTTTTCTGCAAAAAAAAAATAAATAAAAAATCTCCAGGAGTCAATGGGTTAATTAATCTACTTTGTTAAATTTGATTGTAAGTTACACAACCCGCCTCGATTAGCTTTGATACATGCGGGTTGTGTATTTCTATAATTTGTTAAATGTAAAACTGTATTGAAATGATGTTTACGCGTTTTAATTTACCCAATCGACTAGAGTTCCGCACCAAGTGAAAGAGAAGGACACAAGACACAAATAATTAATAATTCCTTACTCGATTAATTTCGAAACATTTCTCTTTATTAACCTCCCAATCATAGTCTATTTGTGCAGCGATTTCTCAGTAGTCTTAGTCCGGCATAACTAACCGAACAAAATTTCAATCGAACACAATTGTTCGATCAAGTTCGATTATGTTCGGCAATCGAACAAAATCAAACACGAAACTTTTTTGTGAGTTCGATTATCGAACTAATCGAACATAACCCGATTGAACTGTTCGAGTTTGTTCGATTATGTCCGGAAGTCGAACACAAACGACAAGAGCCCATGAAGTTTGGTCGATTATGTCTTAGAATGGGTGATACGTGCAGCGGATACAAAACGCATCTATTCCAACACTGAACAGAACGGGAATCTATTTATTTTCTTGAATATCATATCAATTCAATCAAATTTTCCTTCAAGTATCCTGCACTCCTTAATGATGTTCACGAGTATCTTAGTGCATTCATTTTTCTATCATTTCACATTAAAGTATAGTTAAATCCCGGGTTTAAATGTAAAAATCGATTTGGTAATGGCCTTCGGAGATCAAAGTTTCTCTCTGTTGTGCCTAACAATACACTTTCAGGGGTAGATCTAGGGGGAGGGTGCAGGGGGTGCCCACCCCTCCCTGGGATGACCTGCGCCTTTCTAATATAACAAGTGTTCTGCATACGTCGCCCGTCAGTTGTGAGTTCGATTTTGTTCGATTGGTGACGGCAATCGAACTCAATCGTTGGATAGTGTTCGATTGGATTCGATTAAGTTCGACTTCCGGATGTTCGATTAGTTATGCTGGGTCTTAGCAATCTTTTCAGGAACCACTAGTACAAGATAAACCAATCGTATTTTGGTTAATGAATAGAAGATTTTTTGCCTATTACCTCGCGCTTTAAAATTAAGCAAAAATATACCTACGGCGTTTCCTGGGCCTCTTATTTTGGAGAATTTATACAGTTAATGAAGTGGTGAGGTATTTCATACTACTCAACGAAATCAACGATTCTCTTTTGAGAAATAAAATTATCTTCAAACTGAAGAAAACCGCAAAATACTAAAAGCTTACAAGGAAAAAATCACCAAAGCAGTGTAATAAACTATGACGGTGTATGCATGATTGCCAACACGGATACACGCCAGACAGTCAGTCAATCACGAACGTGCCTCACGATGTTCGTTTTATGCGCAAAATCCCTGGACCTCTCAAATTACTTCTACCTTACAATTATATAGTACCACCCACACCCTGTGAAGTGAAACAAAAATCTTACATGGCATAGAAAGAAGTAATGATAAAATGTGATAACATGAATAGTACAAGTTCGACTATACGAGAAAATCACATTTAAACAAAATTATAAATAATGGAAAACTTATAATTTTAGTGTAAATTCTCTCTGTGTAACATGCAATCAATAAATTTATGAAAGAATATTTTCGATTCGTGGGTCGATTTTGTGTAATTATTTATGTGGAGGGAAATTTGGCCTCCCAGTTAGAAATTTCTATTGACTCATCGCGCAATATTTCCTCTTTGTTGGAAGAATGGATTGCGTTACAAACCCTATAAAATAATGTCTACTCCAAGGTATTTGGTAACTAACCTGAGCATATTGAAAACTAATTTTAATTTTGTTATTAGAGCGCTTTTCCAATATATACTCGTTTAGCGCGTTCTACGGGACGGACCATTAATCTTTTTGAAGGGAGTGGGTGGAAAATGTCGAAAAAAAATGTTTGCAGAGGAGAAAGGGTCAAAATAAATTGTTTGCAGACATACAACTATAAAAAATATTTTGCAGAATTGAGAGAAAACTGTTTGCATTGTCACAAGCACAGAAAAAAGTTGTGTTGGCAAATTTTTCCACCACCCCCCCCCCCCCCCCACACTCCTCCAAAAAAAGTAACGGTCCGTCCCTAACTAATCAGAGCAGAAATGAGTGAAGTTAGATTAGCTCACGTGAAATGATAAATTTCCTATCTTTTAAACTACTCTAGTATATGGCTTTTGTAATTCTCTAAGTCCTCCAGCTCAATATAAAACTATTCAACCTCCGCGCCTACTTTCTTTTACTAATTATTCAGTTACACCCAGTAAGAGGAACGAGTGCCTATACGGTTCCGATTCTCACTAGCCAATCAAAAAACGCCCGAGCACCAGCGGGAACCACGAAAGCTATCACGTCATGCGTTGCCTAGCAACGCCTCTGACAAAACCCGCCGACTTAGGAGGCTCGAAAGAGACGCGGGATAGCGAACGATAGTTACCCGGTACTTTGCTCCTCAATGGCCGACATCAGAAACGGACAGATCCATTTGCAATGGCTATCGTTGTTTTATACTTTTTCACATCAGAGTTGGTTTTCCAGAGTTCTGAACTCGTCAAACAACCAAATCTATATTGACTACTTTAAATTCTCCGTCTGGATTTTGAGTTGCCCTCGCTAAGGTAAAACCAACACAGACATGTCAAAAGACAGAAGGGTGGTAGCCTCGAGTGCGCGATATCGCTTATTATCAATTAGCAGAAGAATCCGTAATCAATTCACAGAATAGAAACTGTACAAGTACTACAAAGCTGAGAATTAAACTTCCATTGATCCACTGGACGATTTACTGGAAGCATTGTCCTCTGGAGTTTTGTCTCCGTCTTCTGGAATCTCCTCTGATTCTTTTATCGTCGCTTCCGGAGAGATCGGGTAGTCGGTCGAATTTCGCGCGTAAAACAACTGCTGCTCGCGTTCCTCGCGCACGAATTCCTCTTCAAGCGTCTGATGCGAGAAAGAGAAAATAAAAGTTGATTCATCAAAACAAGTTATCACATTCTCAAAGCAAAATGTCTTGCCTATTTGCCTCACAGAGGGTTACGTAAACTCAAATAGTTAAAGGTTCTACGTCACGATTTCTTTAATCATTTTTTGTGCCGAAGGAAACCCAAAGTAATAGTTTACTAAGGTAGAAAAACACCAAAGAGGTGATACTAAACTAAAACGGAACAAGGATGGTCAAGGATGGAGGAGATTGAGACGGATTGCAAATGAGGAATACAAAAATTTAGGCCAAATTTTTCAAAAGGCACAAACCGTGACGTAGCTCCAAGTATCACATTCACTTCTCTCACAGCAACAATTAGACTATGGCATGCAATTTCTCTTTCTTTCTGCGATTATTTTTGCATATAAAGTTTAGTATTTCAAATGCTATTGTCTTGCAAATCGATCGGAGGCACACCATAGTTAGTAGAGGAGACTACTCTAACAACTATGGGTACACGAATAACGTGGGTGACTCGCGCGTGTCTTACCTTCTTTCTCGGTACGAGGTCGGCTTTCCACGCCTCCAACTGAACTTGATGTTTCTCGTCCCGTTCTTTTAACTTCGTTGTCTCGCTTTCCATTAACATATGACGCTTTTCGTTCTACAAAACGAAACATAGACAAGCTTAATGAAATGTTCAGCTGGTGAAACATTTGCTCACCCTCTACACTACGAACAGCCGCCCTTCGGCGAGAGAAAATAAAATGAACATATTCCTAAGTATCTGACCTGTAACTGTTGTAACTCCTTGAGAGCAGATTCAGAGGAGATGCGAAGCTCCTCAGCCTCCATTTCCTGTCGAAACAGCATCTTCTCGTACTCTGTGCGAGCCCTTTTACGTTCCATCAATTCAAACTGAAAAACAAGTGAACAATTACTTTGTCCATTTTCTATTTTCTTCACATAAATGAACAATTTAGTAACCCCAAAAAACAAAACTTACGACTTCCTCCAGTTCCCAGTCAAATGTTGTTATAAAGGAAAGCAAGCGACGCTAAGGCTAAGAAGACGTACGTCTCATACTTCGTGTAAGACAACTCTGTCTGTTCATGGTTAGAAACGTTCCTCTCGGCCATCCCTTTTAGCCATCACCTCAAACAACAGCGCCAACACTAGTTTGTCTCGGGCTTTTGTCTACAGCTTGGCCCGTTTTCCTAATCTATTGCAGCCCAAAGAAAGCGAAGCATCCCGCTAAATTATAAGCAAAGACTGTTGTAGAAGGGCGGTGAAATCAATTTCTGTCTACACGAAATTAGTAAAAACATCCAAGCATTCCAAGTGTAAGAAGCTATCTATTTCGTCGTTGTTGGGCCATGCAATCTTCACTTTTGCCTCATTAAGTCTCGTCCTTGCCCGTTATTTTTTCTAATTGCAGTTGTAAGTCTTAAATAAAACAAGCTACACCTCTTTTCACCAGCGTTACCTCTTTCATTAACTCCCGTTCAATATCCACCGATACTCTCTTCTCTATCCTTAAAGATTTTCGGTATTGTTGTGTTTTGGTCTTGATTTCATCCCGCTGTATCTTGGGGAGCCGTTTTTTCTCGATCTCGTGACGCCTTTTCATTTCCTCCTCTTTAAGTTTGGTTAGACGAGTGTGCTGTTCGCATTCCTGAAAGAAAACATCGTAACACAAGTAATGTATTGGGGTCATCACGAAAAGCTTGCGGGACGACCATAGCGGCTGGGAAATGTAGCCATAGTCCCCTCTATTAACTATGATGTAGCATAAATACGAAATGGTTCAAGGCCAGCTAAATGACACAAATCACTCGTAGCTAATCACAACGAACGTTAATAATGCAACAAGCCAATTAGAACTCGAAGCAAAAAATGTATAGTCGGCGTCAATCGCGGAAAAACGTGCAACACAAAACCAAACGCGGTTAGGCCAATGTCACGATTGATTTCGGAACTTCGGTCTCTGTCCAATACTGTAGCACTGTTACGGAGCTGATGATTGCTCTAGGATGTTCGACTGGCAGGCTGATCTTGGAAAGACAACATCTTCCCTTTCATTTGTTCTTTTAGCAGCAAAAACAAAACTAATGAAAGCGCAACCTCGTTCCCAGGGTCTCTCATAAGTACAATTACTTCTTTTCGCCTTTACAGAAGAGTTCCTGTCGTAGGTGCGCCGCCAACACTGACCTTTTGATGTCTGTTAAGCATCTGTGATCTTTGTAAAAAGAACGTCTCTTTCAGTTGCGTTTTGGCTAACTGATGTCTTTCGTGTAGTTGGCGCTGTTCTATTTCCCACAATTCTGCCTCGTGACCTGCAAACAACGAACATTCCCATTACAGCTATAACTCATAAAAATGGGATTCCATGACGGGCGCGATCTTACACAAGTCATTATACACAGAACTCATTTTGTGAGTAACAAAAATACTCTGATTAAAAATAGCTAAGGTAGTTTCCGTAAAAAACGACAAGGAATACTGATACACCCCCTGCCACCCTACCCCTCTCGGCGTTCTCCCTAGCACACATCTTTTATTCCTGGGTAAGCACCACTTATGTCCAGGATTGAACGCAATTGCAAAATTTACAAATTTTACATTTTTTCGAATTTTGTGAAAATTCGCTAATTTAGTAATTTTCGTAATTGCGTTCAATCCTGGACATATCTCATAAGCACTAGAACCAAGACCGCTCGATCCGCAGTCCAATGCGCTGACAATTCAGCCGTTTTCGTCAACTCACACCGACTATCATCAACTCGGGCCAAACAAGAAAAACGTCTGTCATGAAAACTGTGAGCACGTTTTAAGTTGACGAAAGCGTATACCGAAAAAAAAAAAACAGTTTCACACCAAACGAGATACAGCACTGTAATAACAAAGAACAAAAACACGAATGGTCAAGGTTGGGGAAGAACAAGGAGACGGACTACAAACGCTAAAGTCTACATTTGTCAACGTACTGGGCTACCAACAAACTGGCCTGAAGAAGTACGTACCTCTCTTGAGGCTGTGCTTGGCTTGCAGGAACTGCATTTCTAGGTTGTACATCCGTTCACGGTGCAACTCAATTAGCTCTTTACAAAATTTCTCAAACTCCACCCGCTGCATGGCTAAAAACTCGTGTTCCTACCGAAGGTATTAGACAAATTAAGAACAAGTAAATTACTTGGAGCAGAAATCTAATGGAAAAAACAGTTTATATAGTTTAAACCCAAGAACTTCCTTGGTGGTTAACAAATAACAACCAATTAGTTCTCGACTTGGAAACTCTCGTTCTTCTTCAGTGACCGTTTTTGACCATCATAGAGCAAAATCCATTCCTGAAGTTATACTAATTTTTCAACACCATTCCCTTGAACGCGGAAAACCCATGTCGCGAAATTGTAATTCTATAACCACGGACGCGGTGTCGTCTCAATTTCAACTGTTTTTTGGACGTAAGCTAGAGTTTTTTACGCATGCAATTTAAAGAGACTTCAAGAGAAGTATTACTCGTCGTCCATTTTTCTCCAAAATATTTCACCTGAATTTCAGAGCTCCATTTTGATAAGTCAACTGAAGGTAATGTTGGTAGAATGATCGAAAAATTGACGTCTCGAGAGTCAGCCCTTATAAAATATGTCAATTTAGTTTCTGATCTCCCATTATTTCGAACAATCTCTACACGGTGCACTCACAGCTTGCCGTTGTGAAACTTCAATTTCTTCTTTCTTCTTTCTCCAACTCTCTTTCCTTTGATTTCTTGGCAGTTGATCCACCTGAAACAGAAAATGTGTAAATGTTTAGAAATGCTGCAGTCAAAGCCAGACGTATACTCAATCATAGAAATAAAAAGGACGGTTCTGAAACCTGGCAAAATGTTTAACCTTAAAGGAAAAAAGCCGGACCAAACAAAGCTGCAAAGATATATGATGTCAGATCCCCCAGCGTTGCATGAATTGCGTCTATTTTTGTCAGTTTCCCTGATAGAAGAAGTGTTAAGGCCAAACAGCGAACAAAACACAGGAAAAAAACACTGTAGAGCTTCCACACTATTCCCTTCTACTAACTATGAATAAACCAAAAGTGTTTAATGAGACGTGGGAGGCACGGTGACCAAATGTTTAGCGCGCTGAACTCCGGATCACTGCGTTGTGTTCTTGGGCAAGGCACTTAACTCTCAACGTGCCTCTCTTCACCCAGGTGTATAAATAGGATAATGGCGAATTTAATGCTGGAGGGTAAGCCTGCAATCACCCATAGTATCCCATCCCGGGTTGGGGGAGGGGAGGAAAAATACTCCTACCTGCGCTTAATCCTACAAAAACCGAGATAAGCTCCGGCATTATGGGCCTGACATTTTGATTTCATGAAGCAAATTTGAAAGATAGAGATTTTTCTTACAAACAACAGCAATTCCAAAAACTAAGAATAAAAAGGTTCATTCTGAACAGGTAGTGGCCTAATGGTTAGTGCGCTGGACTCCGGATCGGACGGTCCGGGTTCGAGCCTCGGCCGGGGCACTGCGTTGTGTTCTTGGGCAAGACACTTTACTCTCACAGTGCCTCTCTTCACCCAGGTGTATAAATGGGTACCGGCGAATTTACTGCTGGGGGGTAACCCTGCGATGGACTAGCATCCCATCCAGGGGGGAGTAGAAATACTCTCTGTCGCTTCATGCTACAGAAACCGGGATAAGCTCCGGCCTGATGGGCCACTAGGCCCGGCAGCAGACTTACCTTCTGAACAGGTACTGACGACATCGTTACACAATTCAGGTTGCAAACTTTCTTATGCTGTATTTATGGAGTTGGAACAATACATTCTGTGATTCTTTTGAAAGTTCAGCAGATGAACAAATTATTGGTAAATAAGCTGGTATTATTATTTTTCAAACCTCTTTCTTAGAAGACTTCAGTTCTTCCCTCAAGCTGTCTCTGAATTTCCTCAGTTCTTTCTCCTACAGAAAAAGTACAATTTTAGGTTGATCAGCAACACTTTATTTCTGCTAATTAAGTTCATCCCCCAACGCTTGCCAGAAACAATGCGTGACAATCCAAAGAGCGATGCTGGGAGGGCAAAATAACGCAATGTTAAAGCTGGTGACAGAAATTCGCCTCTAAATCGCCAAGAAGATGTCAAGCAGAGGAGTGAAGCTCTAACAATATTGACTCGAATTTGTTTACGTTACCTGGTCTTGTTTCATCTTGCGTGACGAGGTCCGCAGGTCCGCATTTTGTGCCAGTTCAAGTTTTTCTATTTCCTTCTTCTGATTCCTACTCGACGTGTCCAAATCTAACTCGTATTTCTTTTCCAAATCCTGCCACAATAAAAAATAAAACTCAAGCTGCAACTACTTCCTGAAAGATTGTACTGGGCATGCCATGAGTAGCACTGATCACCTTAAACATCTAAGGAAACTTTTCGACAATAGAACGGGATATAGCCCCACGTGGTCATGGCCTGGCTTGAATTTGTCAGTGTGTGTGTATGTGGGTTTCTCGCAAGGTGACATTTAGTAGGGATTTACGTTCAGAACAACAGAATGTATTCTGCAACATTTCTACCAAATATCGTCATTGACTTCTTACAGTATAAAGCGCGCACACATTACCTGTAACTCCTGCTCAAATCGCTGCTCTTGAGTGTCCCACTGCCGACGAATTTTGGCCATGAGCAACATTCCTTGTTTCTGCTCCTCGCGCTGGAGAATCTTCAACTCACGCAAATTGACTTTTCTGCAAAAAAAATACATGACGTATTTTAGCTCCTCCAGGCAGAATCTGCTTCCACCTGAGGCGCTAAACTCCTACCACCTACGCGTCTTCGCGACGCCCAGATCAGTGCTGCAGCATAACTGGGATCTTCGTATTTATTATTGAACAAATTGTCACTTTGCCCATATATGATCATAAAGCGATTGTTATCCGTCATCTGTACTTGACAGATATCCTGCGATATACGTTAGCGTTACGATAATTCAGCGGAAGTCTCGCAAGTGACACATAATGGCTACAAATAAGAACGTTTGTCAGGCCAATTTCAAGAGAAGATAGAGAAACTGGCCTGCAACTTCCCTGTATTAGCATGCGTGCACGGTTTCTCTGTGTCTGTTACCCCGCCTGAAAGACAGTATCCTACTACAAAGACGTCCTTTGGGCTTGCCACTCGATCAGTTCGTGTAGGAGGATAGTTATACTAGGCTGAAGAGACACCAAAAATAGTCGACCCAAGAAATCAAAACTGATGATCTCAACCTAAAGAGATCCATCCATGCTCGTGTACCCCGTTGGTTGCTACATGCGCACCAGAATACCAAACCAAACAACAACTGATCAGATATCGCCTTCTATGCATGCGTCCTTTGGGCTCGTCACGCAATCTTTCTTTCCGTTCGTTGGGGAAGAACGCGTGACGAGCGCATAGAAGGTCAGCATAGGAGGCTGACGAGGCTAAGTCAGATACGCTACGTGATAATCGCCATAGAACTGCATCATAAGATAGAATTTTTCGTCTCTCTCGCAGGGGACGAATTTAAGTGAAAGGATGAACGAAGAGTGTAATATGTGATGCAAACTTGTGTACTACATATACAGGCCACAACAGGATACCTCTGTTGCTGTTCTTTCATCAGAGCATTCCTGTAGTCCTCCTGGCTCACGTCCACTACTCGTGACGTTGTCTCTGTCACTATCTTGCCATCTTTTTCAAACTTTCGAATCCTTTTCAGTGTTTTGAAATGTTTCTCCTCCGAACCCTGACAAGAGACAAACCAGGAGCACAGCGTAAGTGAAATGTCAGCGAATCTACACTGGTCGGTCCTTAAATGCACTGATATCTGCAGCCTGCATTTGCCAGATTTTTGCAGTACATAGACTGCAAAGTGTAACAATAATTATTTACTCAAAGAGAAGAAACATTGAGAAGAAAAAGCTGTACTTACATCAGTAGCTTCTGTTTTCTCTTCATTACCACTCGATGGCTTTTTCTCCTTTCCAACTGCCTCAATCAACACATCACCATTTGGTATTGCAGCCTTCTCGTTAGCATCAAACACCTCGTCTTCTTTTCCTTCAGTTTTATTGTCATCCTCTGCAACCTCCTTAATTTCCTTGTTTGTATCCTCTGTGTCTTCGCTCCCTTCCTCTTTGACTAACTCTTCACTATCACCTGATTTTTCTTCTTCCTTCTTTTCTTCATTTTCTTGAACTGTAGGCGTTTCCTCCTCCTCCTTGTGCTCATCGCGTTCCTCAAGTTTTTCGTCCTCCTGAGAAACCGACCCTACTTGCCCTTGTGCTGGTTCATCTTCCTCTAGGCTGTCTAAGATGTTATCTAAGCGTGTTGAATATTTATCTCTCTCTTCCGGTGTTTCTTTTCGTTCAGCAGGAACTTCGTTCTCTTTAACAGTAACCTCAGGTACACCTTCATCTGATTGTGGCTCGTTCTTCCTCTCCTCACTCGTGTCCTCTTTCTCATCTTCTACTTCTTCTACTTTCTCTTCAGGTTCCCCCTTATTTTCTTCGGCTTCTTTTGGCTTATCTTCCGACACTTCCTTTTCACTCTCAGCTTCTTCTCCCAACTTTTCATCTTCCTCAAGTCTTTCTTCAGCTTCGTCCCTCTTTTCCTCCATTTTCTCTTTCTCTTCTTCAAATTCCTCCTTTTTCTCTTCAGCTTCTTCTGTCCTCACTTGGGCTTCCTCCTTCTCTTCTTTTAGTTCTCCTTGCTCCTCTTCGGCTCCCTCCATCTTTCCTTCAGCTTCCTCTCTCTTCTCTTCAACTTCTTCATTCTCAACTTCTACTTTCTCCTTGTTTTCTTCTACATCGTCAGTCTTGTTTTGAGCTTCATCAACCTTTGCTTCTTCTGAATCCTCTTTCTTCTCAACAGGTTCAGTTTCTTCTACCTGCTTTTCGTCGCCTTTCTTCTCTTGTGCATCTGCTGCCTTTTCTTCTACCTCTTCCATCCTTTCCTCTCCTTCTTCCTTCTGTTCGTCTATATGCTCCTTGATCTCTTTGTCGCGCTCCTTTGTATTGTCTTCTTTTTCAATCTCTGTAGACTCTTCAAGCTCCTTCTCTCTCTCTTCTCCTTCTTTTTCAAAGTCTTTTGAACCTGTTTCGCTACTCAGTTCTTCACTTTCATCCAAAGACTCAGTTGACTCTGCAGCCTTCAGCCCTTCTTTACCTTTTTTCTAAAAATAAGCAAATGAAAAAATTATCACATAAGAGAACATATTAACCAGTGAAAAGAGGTACTGTGAGAGTCTGGAATATAGCATGCAGTCTTCAATTTGTAATACAAGCCTTTTGTTTAATTAACAATGCATTAAAAACAAAACAAGCACAAACAAACAGCACCTCTTCATCTTCAGGAAGATCTTCAAATTCCTCAATCACAACAGCCTTGGCTTCATTGTAAAGCTCTTTTAGAGGTTTACTGTCAACAACATTAGCAATGAAAGGATGCTGATAAAAAAGGAAAAGAAGGGCTTGTGATTTAAGCTATATGGACACCAACATATGATGATGATGACGACAATTGCTAAGATGAAAATGATGATGACGATGATGATGACAACAATGACGATGATGACAATGATGACAACGTTGATGACGACAACAACGACGATGATGATGACAATGATGACAACAATGATGATGATGACAATGATGACAATGTTGATGACGTCAACAACGACAACGATGATGATAGCAATGATGACAACAATAGCAACAACAATCATCATCATCATAATGCAGCACATGCCGAGTGTTCACACATTTGCAACAGGTTATTCAAACGATATTACAAACTACATGTATAATACATGTACACTCCTTCCTTATTTACTTTAGAAGAGAAACTAATGTCTTCTGTTTGCACAATGATCATGTTGAAAAAAACAAAAGTGAACTTTCTTTACCTATTAGGTTTCCCCAAACTTGCTAAATGTCGTGGTTCATTTTTGCATTAATACAAAGACAAACCTAACTAGCAGCATGTTGCATTTTTGTAAGCATGTGAAAAATAGGATGGTCAAGTTGTAGCAACATATATGAAGGACTAATGCTTGAAACGTCAGCTCTTGAATCTCTTTACAGTGGCCAATTTACATTATCAACCCAGTTGATAAAACCAAATTATATTGCTATACTTCCCACCGACGCAGCAGCACAGTTTCTTTAGAAACTTACCCCCACTATATCAAAGGATCATCTACTTACTGTAAGTAAATCAGCCGCAGAAGATCGCATTTCTGGAGACTTCACAACGCAAAAAGAAAGAAAATCATGAAATTCCTTGGACCTGAAAATGATAACCAATAGAATAAGAAACACTGACAGAAACAAGATGCCATGAAAAGCCACAAATCCCATGATATGTCAAACATGAGTTTAGTTAGCACTCATCAAAGAGGTCATCCAGTTCCTCAGGCTCTCTCAATCAACAAACTTACCATCTATTTCTAAACTGAAGTGAAGGAGGGTCAGCTTTGGGGATTTTGAAGAGAACTCTCATGGGGTGCATGTCATGGTAAGGAGGCTGCATCTCTGCCAACTCTATGAGTGTTATGCCAGCAGACCAGATATCAGCCTGACAAAAATCACAGTAATGATAATTGAACATTAGCGTGATGTACACTGTCATGTTGCCATCATAACCGCAAAATGCAAAACCCAGAAAACACTCTAAGTGTATAATTTATGAGAACTACATGGTCAAATTCAGTAGGTTTTAGCTTGCACCATAATCTATTAGTCATTGCTGAAAGCACAAGAAAATCACACTGCTGCAATATTTTGGCCCAGGTTTTAAAAGGACATTGGCATTCTCAGCTTTTTGTAGTAAAATGGCCACAAAATTATCATTAAGTTCTTTCACCCGTACACGAAATGTCTCTAGAACATAAACCATAAATAGTTTTCATGAATTTTTCCAAATGAAAAGTTGAGAAAAAAAAGTTTCTCAACTTAAAAAGTTGAGATCTTAAGCTCCTGATGATATCATAGTGATTTTGCTCCATATTAAGCTTCAGCACACTGGAAAAGTAATTTTAACAAAAGTTGACCATTATTTGTAGGTTTCCATCAGTGTAAACACGTTTTTGGGCTGTTCAATTTTTGAGGTTATACTCGTGACAGTGTACACTTCTACTGGCAATGTTATAAGACAACTGGTTCATGCTTTTAGCTGTGCACTATCGAGTTATGGGGCACTTGGGAGGTTTAGAGAGCAGTCAAGAAGCAAGAAGTAATCTTGGCTAGCACCTCAAGCGACTCTTTCAGTTCTTTGTGCTCTCCAATCTTCCCAAATGCATCGTCACTAAGGAGTGTACACTGTCTTAAAGATGAACCAATTGTTAATTAAACTTAAACTTATTCAAGATACATGTAAGTTTTAATAATTCTTTAAAACACTACCTTGTAATCATATGGATCATCTTTGCATGTCTCTGTAACAATAACCTCTGGAGCCATCCTGGAGAACAAGGTACAGTTACATTCAACAAATATTCATTTTGGAATCTGGTGACGTTTGTAAACAACCTGGGGATCTATGTTAAAACCTGAACATTCGCTAAGGCACAAACTGTGTACAAGCCTAGATGCCTATCACTGAGGCCGGGGCTTGTCCCTGTTTCCTTAGCACAAAGCAACTAGGAGTATTTCTACTACCCCTTGCCCCCAGGCTGGGGTGCTACACCACTTCAGGATTACCCACTGCCAATACCCATGTATACACCTGGGTAGAGAGAGGTACTATAAGAGTAAAGTGTCTTGCCCAAGAACACAACACAGTGCCTAGCCAGGGCTAAAACAAGACCAGGGATGTAGCTAAGGGCTGGCTACCGGCTAATTTCACCGGCTGAAAGAGAGCTTATCACTGGCTTAAATTTCACTAGAAAACAAAGACTCAAAGAAATTTTGCAGGTACAATGGTCTGAAAAGCCAGCTGAGCTTGTTTGTGAGCCGACTTTGTAATTTCTTAGAGCTCTACATCCCTGCAAGACTGTTCAATCCAGTCCAGCACACTAACTATTAGGTCGCCACACCTCCTGAACATTCACTAAAACACATTATTTAATATTAAAGCAATGATTATTCTGGCTGTGAATTAGTTCATGATGTAACTCACCAGTAAGGTGTTCCAATGAATGTTGTTCTTCTTTGTATCGTTTTCTTGTTCTTGGCAGAAACGCCAAAGTCAGCTGTAATACAAAATGCATTGCTTCAAAACTGATGCTTCTGAAATACACGTCATGCCACCATATGATGATAATCTTTTTACCAGCTCTCCAAGCAAATTAATCAGTGTTCAAAATACAACAAGGAATTCTAACAGGTCAAACTCCCTCAGCTCCCGCAAAATCATTACAAGTTTTCTTAAAAAGTAAAGGTAAAGTCTGCATACGAGCCTAGTGGACAATCACGCCAGAGCTTATCCTGGTTTCCTTAGCATGAAGCAACAGCGAGTATTTCTACTCCTCCCTGGATGGGATGCAAGTCCATTGCAGGGTTACCCCCAGCAGTAAATTTGCCGGTACCCAGTTATACACCTGGGTGAAGAGAGGCACTGTGAGAGTAAGTGTCTTGCCCAAGAACACAATGCAGTGCCCCGGCCAGGGCTCGTACCCGGACCGTCCGATCCGAAATCAAGCACACTAACCATCTGGCCACCATGCCTCTTACTAGTTATTAATTTGCTGAGTCAAGAAAGCTGATGTTGCCGAGTTTTGAACCTGAGACCCTTTTCTTACAAGGACAACTGTCCAAAGTAGATTTTGGGCTGGCTGCACAGATTTTCATTTTTTTATTAAGTTGGGAGTTCCTTTCATTCATTAATACCCACTATCTGTTTTATTATCAACACTTAGTAACATTTTTAAAATATTCTGATACTCAACCAAGTCTAATGTTCCCATCATTTGTTAGCAGCAAGTTTCCAGCTTTTAAGTCTCTGTGGATCACCTTGTGAGTGTGAAGAAAGTGGAGGCACTATAATGGAGAAAAAATTAAACCATGAACATTCTAATTTCTGCAATACTGCTGTGAAAAAGAAGGCTTCACAAAGAAAATTCCTAACGGTATTAAAATTTTGCAGGATAATTGTTACACGTATGTTGGTATGCATGTATGTATGTAAAATAGGTGCTCGCCTCAAACATTTGTTTACAAACTATTTTGATCTGCTCTTCAGTGAGACCTCTTTCAAGTTCTGCCAAAGAAGAAAAGAAATCAGGTCAATGCAACAGACATATAATTTTATGAAAACAAAGATGAAGCGATGAAGCTAGTGCAAAGACACAATGTGTCTGATTCTGACAGCTGGAAATCTCTTTAATGACATATGCTTAACACCACCATCATCACATACTTCTCCTCACGTGTATAAGAAACAGAGTAGAAAAGGCATGCTCTATTGCTCAGTTCTAAATCATGATTTACGTGTAATAAAGAATTTAAGAAAGGGCTTACCTAGTATTAAGTCATCTAAAGCTCCACCAGAGCAAAATTCCAACATCATCTAAAATGAAAACAATTCTTCACTCAGTCAGATTTATGACAAATAACTATTTTATTAGTAGTTCATTTTAATACCTAATGTACATGACTGTACATCTCTACAAATGTTTAATTAGCCTTGAATACACTTTGCTGGTAGAGGTTCAAGCAGAATTCACTACTTTACACAAGGTTAAATGCTACACAACCAAGTTGATCAACGAGTGTGCAGTCAACTGTCTTAGGGGTCAGCAGTTGCTAACTCTTTCCAGACTGATTACAGTATTTATTCGATTAAGCACCCAGGGCACTTATTTAATTTTTGGACTTTTAGGGTGGGTGCTTATTCAAGGCTAATACTTATTAAATTTTCACCCTTTTCAAAAAGTAAAAAGTTGCATGACCATGCATGACCTACATTAAAACTTCACTGCATTGAAATAAAAATTAGTTTTTTAAGTAGGGTGCAATGGCAATCTTTGAGTGGGCTTTCAACACAGAAGATTAATGTTGTTTTATTGTCACATTCATTTTGCCAACATTGTAATCTAACACCAGGGCCAACCACCAATTGAAAACATCTTCACATAAACAAATCACATGTTTTAAACACTCCGTCTACTTGGCCTTTAAGTACTATACTCAAAATTTGTCAGGGTTTCAGTTGACTCGCCAAAATTCTTGTTTAAGCAAGACAGCCAATGAGAAGATGACCAATTCAAAAGTATTGTTTCTCAACCAATGAAATAAAAAGCCAGAATCTGGCTCTTTACACGAGATCTGACAAGAAAATGTATCATGCCGTCCTCCCCTGGGATAGAGTAAGGAGAGAGGGTATGATAGCAGACTAGCATGCAGGGATTGCCAGCCACGTGAGCTGTATTCCATCTTAGGGGCTTGCTGACCACAGTGCAGGCCCCTGCATATCCCAGGCACTTATCCTCCATAAACACAAGGAAGGTGGCTATGTAGAAGACAAATCACAATATCTTGACTACTTACCCATAATTTATTTTCATGGTAGTAAGCTTCGTACATTCCAACAACATGATTGTGTTTACACTCACTCAAAATGTCTATTTCTACCATAAAATCATCCAGCTCACTCTCATCTTTAACATCAATGATTTTAGCTGCTGCTAGAACACCGTCTGTCTTGCGTTCAGCCTAGAGACAGAAAATCCAAAGCAACTCAGGTTAATCCAGTATTAAATCAACTTTGAGAAATGGCAGTGTCAATTAGTAGTCTTGCCACTAACAAATCTGTCACTCCAGGATTTTTGATCAAATTGGAATCAAAAAGTTTATTTCATAGTTCACTATGGTTTCTGCAGAGGGAGGAAAACCAGACAACCCAGAAAGAAACCCGTGCAGGTAAAGTGCTTGAAAAGATTACGAATCCAAACATTACAATTCAAGGGTTTAAAAAACATTGAAGAAGATAGCTGGTTTAAGCAGAGTAAGCAATTGTTTGAAATAATTTTTCTTTAATTACTCCAATTTAGGGAGAAAAGTCCAATGTAGGGAGAAAAGTACAATTTAGTGTGAAGTACAGCGAAGTAGCCAATGCTTTTATTCAGCAATCGGTGTTTTCTTAAAGAAGATTAAAATATAAATACTTGCAATTACCATTAATTAAAATAAGCTCTGTTTCATGCTGTATGGTTAACAACAACAACAACAACTTTATTTGCATCTCAATTACAATTAACAGTTGTTGTAATATAGCGTACGCGCTGGTCCTATCTAATTCCTATTGAGCCATCATGAAGAAAGTCTTTATGAACGCACGGCCGTGCTCCATAAAATGACATGTGCAATTGCATTTGAAGCAGCTGAAGAATTGTGTCTTTGCAAGGCCCATTTCTTTATTTTTGATCAAGTTTTAGGTCAGGTAAGTCAATGTTGATCAACATTTTCTTCATTCCAACAAATTAGAGCCGTCTCTGAAAACTCTAAACTCGCTTTTTAGCTTTGATTTCATCGATCATTTCAATTCGCCGTCCTATTAATGAAATAATTCAACCAAATTCAGAGCTAACCTTTGAACCGTCTAGAACTGAAATAGAAAACTTGTAAAATTAATGCTGTTGCTAAATCAACTAAATCAATCTCAGCAATGAAAACAAAATTTTCAACGCACGGTCACTTGTTGTTGTTCCTGTTTCTTCGTAAAAATTGCTTTTTTTATTGCGTTCATTGTCAACCCATCAATCAAAAGTCGTACAAAGTTAAGCTATTTTCTTAAACCTCTATAAAACTCTAAATACTCTCAAAACGGATGCCTAAATACCAACACTTTCATCGCGACCAATAAAATTTTTCAATGCGTGGTCTGTTGCTGTTGTTGTTTCCAATCCTTTCACTTTTATTTTTTCAAACCACTAATCAACTATGTTATAAAAGAATTGGTTCATGCTTTTCGCTGTGCATATGTAGAGTTATGGTGCACGCGGGAAGTTTGGAGAGCACTCAAGAAGCTAGAGTTGCTCCCAGCTATCGCCTCGACTCTTACGCTTCTTTCGTGCTCTCCAAACTTCCCGCGTGCACCATAACTCGATATACGCAAGCTAAGCATGAACCAATTCTTAATTCCTTTCGGAAATTCTTTAAAACCTGCTTACCACAAAGTAAAAAAACTGTTCAGTCCACCACAGTGCTTTTAAATTGGTGGAACAAAGCAAAATTAACAGATTCCATTCAACAACTTTCATGTCAAACATTGACATTTTCTCGTTTACAGTTGAATTCAAATATCTGGATTGATATTCATTTTGAAAACGAATCTGAGGATTTTCTGTTTAAAGGAGTCCTGTTAGAATGTAATTTGTTATATGTCTTTGAGAACCAACAGCTGTAAACAATTTCGCAAAGTTTTCAACATCCACATACAATAAGAGGTAAGGATGTAACTTGATATATGCACACTAAGCATGAACCAATTCTTAAGTATTCTATAGACACAACATGATATCAAATGTAAATACATGGAGAAATATAAACTCTATCCATCTGGTACTTGGATTTTTTCCAAGTTTATATTTCTCCATGTATTTACAATTAACAGTTAGTTTGTATTAGAAGGCATTAACTTCACGAATTGATATATTTTCTTATTTTATAATAGGAATTATTATATATTAACAAATTATAGTAATAATAATCTCTAGAACAACCAAAGATCTTTCTCCAACCCTGCCTCATTTGGAGGACACCAGTTGTCTGTGATAAGTATATTTCAACAAAATTTATTGAAATATGCAAATATGAGACAAACAAATTTTCCTTGACATATATACTGCATGAAATGTGACCAAATTTGACCCCACTTTGGATGATTGGCATTAACATTATTGTCAATAATGCATTATTCCAGAAATATTCATACACCTTCACCAGGTTTGAATGCGTCGAGGACACTTACAGTCAGCAAATTGAATTTCAAACCTCCTTTAAAACCTGGGCTTATCAAACCTCACTTCCTTCCTCTCAGTGTTGGCAAATGGGTGTGGATTTTTCCTGGAACCGTTCAATAATAATTTAGAT
This sequence comes from Blastomussa wellsi, assembly GCA_947652115.1. Lineage (NCBI taxonomy): Eukaryota > Metazoa > Cnidaria > Anthozoa > Scleractinia > Plerogyridae > Blastomussa > Blastomussa wellsi. Next base: position 20,570,874 of record OX393562.1, on the reverse strand, counting down.
TTTAACCAAGTCTAAAAGCAGAGCATCACATTTTTTACTCATTTCTCAGGCTTCTACAGGCTTCTACGGTTTATTTTCCTTCGGTCACAAATCGCACTCTGACGCCTGTGTGTGCGCAAGATATGAGTATGTGTACAAAAAGGTCAACGGACGTGTTTGATTGCACAGAGGTGATAAAGTGAAAAACAATACATAGGGAATGCAAAGCTCTAAATGTTTGCTGTGATGTCTAGTACGCTAAATCCATTGTCAACCCATACTAAAACATGTCGAGTGTCTACTTTTCTTTATAAGACTCCCCACCCCTCTGGAAATTCCAATTAAACTTCATACATTTCTTTAAAATTTTTGGTCTTTGAGAACCTCCCACCCCCAAGGAATTTCTAATCCCTTCTGTGGGGGAGCATGGATATTCCCTGTAACTACACAATCTTCAAATAAACCATCATTAAGAAAATATAAATATATAAAGGGGTTTCTTGAAAAAACATTTACATATAATTTCAAAGACTTTTTAGATTTAAAATGCAAGCTTGCTTATGGCAGGGAAAAGACAAGGAATTTACGTTTCACATTTCTGTCATAACAATTTCTTTTTAGATTCTTGCATTTACATTTGACGACCATTTGAAAATTGTGTTCATACCATCAGGTGCTTATTTTGATCCTTTATCTTTTAGTTAGTTTACCAACATAATTTATCCTCTGCCATTAGCTTTTAATCCAGTTTGTCTTTAACAATCAATTATGACAGAATTTCCTCTTCTAAGCTAAAACAAAAATAATCACGAGATAGTAAGAACAGGTGCTGCTGTTCTCCAACCTGATAAGGTCTATTCAAGAAAACAATGACCAGTCACACACTAAAAGCGCTGCATACAATGTTTTGATTCCAAGTTGAAGATATATTGGGATTTCAAGTTGTGACATGAAATTTGCTTTACTTGAAGGGGCAGTGCAAAATGCAAATTTCTGAAATAATTATGAGACATTCATTTATTTCCCCACAGGAGGAAATAACACACAAATCAAACAATTCTCCTACAGATTGTCCTGTTTGTTTCGTTAACATTTTTTGGTTGTTCAGTCAAGTGTTCTACTCGGCAGCACTTACGGTTTCCCCTCAAATATCATTTAACCCATGAATATTAAATATTTCTGTCAGTGGTATTTTTTTATGTCACACTTCACTGAACTCCCAGTTGATAGAAGTCATTTGTGTAGTTAGTTTTATCTAAATATACCACAACATCTACTGCACTAAAAGAAAAGATCTTTTAAATTCACGAATGGTAACTATTCTGTACAAAAGAGTGAGTAGCCCAACAACTGAAAAATTAAAGATCTGTATGTTATTTTAATAGTTTTGACTGCTGAACATGTCCAACAAATTTTTCAAAACACAAACCTTACATCATGTATGTTTGATCAAGACACACAAAATGCCGGGCTTTGCCGTAGTATATTTCTTACGCCGTCGTGACACAACAGGTATCAACTCTGATACGAGAACCTAAAATATTTTCTGCAAAACAGGCGCATGCACACTTCTTTAACACCATTGAGGAATCAACAAAAGTTTCTCGACACATTCACTATTGCATCGCGATAGGAATTAACAACAGAGATATTTCATCAACGCTCCAATGTATTATATCGCAATATTGTTTACTGGAAGCTAAAAGCTGTTCTAAGCAAGCTCAACATGTAAATAGCCGGCACCTAAAGCTCCGCGACCTTCAAATATTTAATACTTTTTTACATTTTAATCTCACCTTATAAACCTTCCCAAAACTACCATCTCCTATTTCGCCAACAAGACTCCAGACAGTGCTAGGGTCCACTCCACGAATAATATAGGAAAATTCCTTCTTTTTCTTGACTTTCATGAACGGGAATAGTTGCTTGAAGAACGAAGACATCTTGAATCCTCAACATGCATCTGCAGCTAGCTATCCCCAACTTGTACAAAATATTACACTGCTTGCATTAAGCTAGACAGACCTTCACAGCTACACAGTTTAAGAACGTCCTCTTTAGAGTCCTGAACTGGTTTAAACCAAGCATAAATATAGCCGGCTTTCGTTTACAAACAGTGCCTTATTATACAACATTGATTTCCCTCGCAAAACTCTTTCCTCGTCCAGCCATTCCACAAAATGACGTCACATCCTGATGTCTTTCCCAGTCCCTGCTCAGTCTCTCTCTCTCTCTCTCTCTCTCTCCCTCCCTACCTCCCCCTCTCTCCCCCTCCCTCTCCCTCTCTGTCTGTCACGCTTAACTGTAACGTCCAGATTTTGCGAAGAGAGAGGCCCTATTGCAGGTTTTTGGGATACGGGATATTTGAGTTTACCTCTGTGCAAAAACCTGTGACTTTTTTCTTTATTTTTGATCTATTGTTTCTATTGTTTCGAGGTTCTTTGTTCTCTTGTTCGTTCTTTGTTTCACGTCACTCGTGAGTTTCACAGGATTTTACACCGAGGATGAGCCGGATATTTGGGTAAAAGATTATAGGGATACGGGATATTTGGAGGAAAAATTAACGGGATACGGAATATTTAAACAAGAGATTCGGGGATATCGAACATAAACGTTGGAGATACAAACCACCGCAATTAACGGGATACGGGATATTAAGACCAAAAATTAATAGGACACGGGATAGTCAGACCTCCCCTAATGGGGCATCAAGAGAGCACTGACAGTCTACTGACAACAGAGGGTCCTGAAGGGGTAAAACGGGAACTGGGATTAGCCTGTTTTTGGACTGGGAAAACGGGATTTGGGTGACTGGGACTGGGATTTGGTCACTGGGAATGGGAAAAAATGTCAAAAATGGGAATGGGATAAATATCTTTTACCCATGACCAGACGAAACATCACTTATTTCCTGGATTGAGAAACGTCAGACAATTGTTCAGGCGCCTCTTTCGTGTCAATTGTTAGTATGTTTAGCTAGCATGTTTTATTTTCCCCAAATCAGTTTCCTCGACTTGTGGTGAATGATATTTGTGTACAGTGGCATGGTGTGTGTGTATCAAAAGTGTGTACAATCTCACCCCCATGGCCAGAGCTCGCTTTTCTTTTCGTCAGCACCAAGAACGGGTGACGAAATGAGATCTGCAGCTGGCCAGGGCCGATCCCGGAAGTCTGCACTTCACGGACTTTCGGCCGTACTGCACAGACCCAGACTTTTTTCTTTATTTGCTGGTCGAGAATTAAAACAATGCACTGTGCGCATTCTCCAAAATTCGGTCCTGGTCAGCGTGGGTGCTTACTATTTGTATGAAGAATCCGGTTGGTGAGACCGTTGCATAATGGTAAGCGATTTCTCGAATTTTCCGGAAAATTTCGCACCTTTCCATTTGACTTCAAACCGAACTTTCCGGAGTTTTTGGCTAAGTGGTAAGCACCCCGTGTTCTCGGTGCTGACCAGAAGAAAATCGGACTCTGGGGACAAGATTAATAAAGGAATGGACAATGCCTAGCGCGCGTCCATCCAATTCGGGATGCACGCGGATAGTTGGGAGAGCACGAAGGTAGCGTAAGAGATGCTCGAGGCGCAGCCGAGAGCATCTCTAGCTACCTAAGTGCTCTCCCAACTATCCAAGTGGATCCCGAATTGGATGGACGCTAGCTAGGCATTGTCCATTGCTTTTATAACATAGCAAGACATTTTTCACGCTGAAAAGTCGCACTTTCGCTCAGTTGTCTCTCGACTTATCTGATGTTTCCGATGTTTCAACCATTTCAGACCCGTTATCTAACTCTTGAATGTCATCGAAAAACCCTAACTCAAATGTTGGGTTATTACTAGCCATAAGTGACTGCTAAATTTAATTTTTTTCCGAAAAGGTTGCGAGAAGAAACTCTTGCTGGCAAGAAATTTCACCGACAATGACGTCAGCCTGAACCATCTCTATGAACCATCCATTTCTTTTTCATAAAAAATTAGCCAATCAGAGCGCGCGCTAGCATATAGCTATGTTATAAAGTGTGTGTGTAAAGCCAAGTTTGCGGAGCATGAGTATTTTTATGGAACATAATGGCAGAAGCATAGTTCACATGCCAGAATCCCACGACCTCTAGCGCCTGGTGTCAGTGACTCTGAGGAAGAGATAGCAAGCGCTCTTGAAACAACATTGAGCATGATTTGTCCGACCAGGCTTAGTACAATAAGAACACTTGCACGTTGGATCAAGAGAATACGCTCTAGTTCATATTTATTATACATTGCAGTAACTATCTGTCTTCTTCTTGACCAAAATGCTGTCAATCTCGAGAGAAGGAAGGAAGGAACTGTTGCACAAATACTTTGAGGAGAAAAACATTTAAGAGCAGGACATATTTTATGTGGAAGCGCGAAATCTTGTTATTTCTTGACAACAGTGATGTATAATAAAACAGTTATTAGATCATTCATGTTGTGTGGTATCCAGAATAATCAAGATCTCGGTAAGCGTTATCATCCGAAACCGGATATGACAAAAAACCTCATCCAATAACAATTTTATTTGTGCCCTTTCAGTTCAGTCTAAAAAGATCCTATTGTCTTCAGAACACCTTCACAAATCCTTGTGAATTTTTGTGTCTTTGTTGTGCCGTATTTTGAAGCGATACCATGTATAACACTGGGATTTTTATGAATTCCGTTAGTGGGAATGGGATTTGAACACTGGGAAGTGGGATTTGGAAAAAAAAATGGGCTGGGAAATGATAAATTCCACCATTAACAAATTTATTTAGAACATTTCATCGAGTGGAAGAGAAACACAAGTTGAAGACAACAGCGTGGTGCTAGTAATTCTTCCTTTCAAGGATCAAACGTCAGCTAATGCGGTGAGAAGACAAATGCGTGATCTCAGTCACAAGATTGGCACTAATCTGCAACCGGTGTTTACCAGAAAGAAACTGGAACAAGATCTCAGGCCAAAAGAAATCAAGCCTTCAATCGTAAATCAACAATGCGTTGTTTATTCCTTTTCATGTGATCTGTGCGATGCAGATTATGTTGGCTGCACAGCCCGACACCTCCACCAGCGTATTGTTGAACCAAAAAAACTCGGCGATTGGAAAACAATTCTTAGAACATTTCATACAAGCCTCCTCAAAGAAAGCCAGTTTCACATACTCCGAAAGTGTCAAGGCAAATTTGATTGTCTCGTCTATGAGATGCTTTTCATCAAGGAACGTGATCCAAGTTTAAACACGCAAACTGATTCCGTACGTGCGAAACTTTTTACTTGAAAGAACATTCCAACACTTCTCATATGATTGTCTTATTGTCTTTTTTTTACGGTGGCCCATATCTGCCACGGCAAAACATACTTTTCCACGGCAAAACATACTTTTCCACGGCAAAACATACTTTTCCACGGCAAAACATACTTTTCCACGGCAAAACATACTTTTCCACGGCAAAACTTACTTTTCCACGGCAAAACTTACTTTCTCACGGCAAAACTTACTTTTCCACGGCAAAACTTACTTTTCCACGGCAAAACTGACTTTCTCATGGCAAAACTTACTTTTCCACGGCAAAACTTACTTTTCCACGGCAAAGCTTACTTTCTCACGGCAAAACTTACTTTTCCACGGCAAAAACGGCGAAGGGACTGGAACTGAATTTAAAAAGAATCAAGATGGCGACGGCTCATAGTTAGCAAAGCGAAGACGAGGATGAAGATGATACGAAAGAGGTACTAATAAAATATTATTTTTATCGTGGATATCAATACAAAGATGTCTTAGATTTTCTATCAACTTACCACAATATCGAAATAAGTGAACGGACGCTGCACAGACGACTAAGGATGTATGGATTATCGAGGAGAAATCCTGAGTACGATGTTCACGCCATAACTGATGAAGTTCGAGGTATGTTAGATGGTCCTGATTGCGTTTCGGGCTATAGGCATGTATGGCATAGTCTCCAGTTAAAGGGACATCAAATTCCACGACAAGTGGTGGAACTCTTGCTACGGGAATTGGATCCGAACGGCTGCCAACAGCGAAGAGAGCATAAATTAAAGAGACGTGAGTATCATAACCCTGGTCCAAATGCGGTCTGGCACGCTGACGGATATGACAAACTCAAACCCTATGGGTTTCCAGTTCATGGCTGCATTGACGGCTGGAGTAGAAAGTTGTTATGGCTTGTAGTTACCCGGTCAAATAACTCACCTGATAACATTGGATCTTACTTCTTGGACGCAGTCAAAACATGTGGTGGGTGTCCACGTGAACTAGTTACTGGTTTGGGCACAGAGAATAAAATCATGGCCTCCACTCAAGCTTTCTTTCGTGACGATGAAAATGCCCACAGATATGTTGCATCTCCAAGAAATCAAAGGATTGAAGGTTACTGGTCCCAGTACAGAAGAAGCAGATCTAGCTGGTGGATAAATCTATTTAAGGATCTTGTTGAAACAGGGGAACTTAATACAAGCGATGAATTGCAGAAGGATTGTTTGTGGTTTTGCTTTGCAGAACTGCTTCAGGAAGACTTGAACGCTGTAAAAGAGCATTGGAACACACATCGAATTAGAAAGTCTAGAAATGACACTGTTGCTGGTGTTCCAGATGTATTGCATTATTTGCCGGAAGGAAGAGGAGGGGAGTCAGGATTGCTACTCTCTGTAGATGACAATAAAATTAGTTATGTCGAGAATCACTTAATCGAGAAGGAAGAGGTTAATGAGCACTTTGGATATTTTCAGTATGTGATGGATTCTCTTGGCCTTCAAAAGCCTACAAACTGGAGAGAAGCCTTGCAACTGTATCACAAACTGGTGTCTGTGTCAGCATCAGGTGCATGATCTATTATCCAAGAAGTAGGTAACTCTAACCGATATCTGACATTACTTGATCATAATTTGAGTTTTTTGAAAGCTGATTCCATGAAAACTACTTTTCTACACCTAAGCATGATTTGTCAACAACTTGCAGAAATACTCAGTTGTTTGTTTTCCATCCTTTATTCAACAAAAACTGTAAACAGATTCCCCTTGACCAACAGTAGTTGTTCATACTACATTTAAAATACTTATTACTTATAAAAATATCAATTGACCCCTTGGAGCAGTGCATGATGTTACCTTGTTCTGGGATGGTCTTGAACTTTACAAATACCAGAATTACAGAAAGTATGATAATGTTATTAACTTAAGACAGCCACCAAAGTGTCTCTGTGAAAGAAGCTCATGATTAGAAAGTTTTATCATACAAAAATCCTTATAATTTCAACTGCTACTAGCCTCAATGTTCCCAGTTTTCTGAATACAACTATTAGCTCAGTTTTAGACCTTAACATCGGTGTTAAGTAGATAATTTAGCACACACAATCAGCTGCAAAGGGTCTATGGGTAAAAGGAACGTAACATGAGTTTTCTTTTACAAACAAAGAGATACTTCAAAATGCCCTCCTGGCATAAAACACACTTAACTAGTTCATTAGCAACATGCACAACTTCAAATGTCAGTTCCATGTATACAGACAGATGTGCACCACGCACATATTAAGTATTGCAACAAACATTTTTTTTTGAGGCCGAAAGGATTACTTTACAACTTCAACCCACAGAAGTAATAATTTTTCAGTGGCTTCAGATACTTTCACAATGTTAGTTTTTTTTGGGACGGAATTTTGAGCCAGATTGCTGCTGCTTCTTTTTACAAGCCATGTAACTCTCAAATGATTTTGTTTTTGGCTTTTCTTGTTGTAGAACAGGCTTCCCAAAGGACATTTTTAGACCACTTGTACATGCTTCTTGACCAGACAAATGACACTGGACTGGTGAACCACACTTCCAGCAGTACTTTGCATCACATTTTAGTTTTGCAGAACAGAAAGTACAAAACCTAGGAAGTAGGCAATACATTGCTGTTTACCATACAACAACAAAGAAGACATAGTAAATGTAACACTTTGATATAAGGAAGGTGCAAATGACTATCCAAGGTGTATAACAAAACGCTCTACAAGTGTGTTGAACAACAGGAAATGGCAAAAGAAAAAAACTTTATAAACGAAAAACATCACGCTACGTACCCAACAATCCAACACATTAACTTAAAACATAAGACTTAACAAAATACAAAATAATACCACGTACGTACGGGAGCAGCAGCAACTATGAAAGATATGTAAATGGCTCGAATTTCGTCGAACGAAATAAATCGAATTCAGCTTTGTAGTTCGAAGATCACAGGCTGAAATAATAAAAGACTATGAAGGGTCCGTTCAGTACGCTCTGCCATTTCACTTGGTTGTTTACGATTATAATTTTCGGTAGTTATATTTCACTACCCTCTTAGATTTTCTGTGATTAGATTTATATCCGTGTCGAAACAGGATTGACTTTCAAATAGGACATCCAATATACTCACATGAAATCTCGATCTTCCTCTTCCGCCATCTTGGATCAGGTCAATTGGCGGGAAACTGAAGACAGAGAGGGACTGGAAGCGATAAAACGTTTGTTTTGCCGTGGAAAAGTAAGTTTTGCCGTGGAAAAGTAAGTTTTGCCGTGGAAAAGTAAGTTTTGCCGTGGAAAAGTAAGTTTTGCCGTGGAAAAGTAAGTTTTGCCGTGGAAAAGTAAGTTTTGCCGTGAGAAAGTATGTTTTGCCGTGGAAAAGTATGTTTTGCCGTGGAAAAGTATGTTTTGCCGTGGAAAAGTATGTTTTGCCGTGGAAAAGTATGTTTTGCCGTGGAAAAGTATGTTTTGCCGTGGCAGATATGGGCCACCGTATTTTTTTCCATCATTATCACTTTGACTTTCTTAATATGCTTTTAAGAAATATTTTATCGCAGTTTTTTATCGTTAAACCATGGTTATATTACCGAAATTATAGGAGACATAACCATGATGGTTATAATACCCAAATTATGGCCCAAATAACCACGGTAAAAAATGCCAAAATTTTGGCCCAAATAACCATGGTTATAATACCCAAATTATGGCCGAAATAGGCATGGTTATAATACCCAAATTATTTCCCAAATGACCATGGTTATATTACCCAAATTATAGGAGACATAACCATGATGGTTATAATACCCAAAATATGGCCGAAATAACCATGGTTATAATACCCAAATTATGGCCGAAATAGCCATGGTTATAATACCCAAATTATGGCCGAAATAGCCATGGTTATAATACCCAAATTATGGCCGAAATAGCCATGGTTATAATACCCAAATTATGGCCCAAATAACCATGGTTATAATACCCAAACTATGGCCCAAATAACCATGGTTATAATACCTAAATTATGGTAGATACATCATTACAACGTTACATTACACTGACGATTTTGAATGTCCCACCTGAAAAACTCCTTCCTTCCCCCCCCCCCCCCCCCCCCTCCATAGTACAATATTGACATTTTAAGTTCAAATTTTAGTAAACCTGAAGAAGGCTTGTTTGGCCAGCCGAAATATTGTTTAAAATATATCACGTTGTTTCAGTCTTGCAGCAGTCTTTGACCTATCATCGTTCATACATTATGCCTTTGCCTGAACGCTTTGTACATACGAGAGTCGAGCGCCTGTCATCACTCTCGTTGTCGCGTTATATTGAAGCGTGACATCCCAAACAAATTCAAGAAAGGGCAAAATGCACACAGCACAAGTACCAGAGCAAAAAGTAAACTACACTTTAACAAAACACGACCCTGTGATTCACGTCCCAGTATCGCATGTCGTATATCGAATGCGTACCGTATATCGCACATCGAACATCACGCTTCAATATAATGCAACAAAGCGTGTGTCTCGCGCAAGCCTCAGATTATTTGTTCATTCGAGTCATTCGGCTGACATGGCGTTAAATGCAGGGATGGTTCCGGGACACTTAGAAAAGCACAGAGGTGGAATCGATCCCACTACCGAGGCCCGGCTCCCGAGCACTGAAAATTTTAAGATTTTATTGTGTTACCCTTACCATTCTTGAGAGCTAACCGCATAACCGCAGTGCTTAGTAGGCTGACCGGAATGCAAAAGTAGGCTAACCGGATTGCTTAATAGGCTAACCGCAGTGCTCAGTAGGCTAACCGGATTGCTTAGTAGGCTAACCGCAGTGTTATAATAGGCTAACCAGGGTGATTTTGTAGTCCAATTTAGCTAACCAAACTCGTTCCCAGTGCATTCCGAGCCCGGAGCCATTCCTGCAATTAATGGCCACTACTCGGCTGGCAATCAACAACGGTTGCCGTGCTGTAAACTAAATCATATGAGGTATAATCGTAGTCTTAGTATCAAGTGGAAGATGCTGACAATAGATGATCTAGCGAGCTATGCCGCTACACATCTGGACAAGAATGCCTTTGATTATTTTTCAACGGGAGCGGGCGAAGAAGTCACCCTGCAAGAAAACCGAGAAGCTTTTAAGAGGTAACCATTCAGTTGCAGGGTTAGATTAGCTCCAAGATTACCTTTCTCACGACATTTTAAATGTGCGAGCGAACAGATGTGTATTGAGATGGCTTGGTTGCAGGGGCACTCAACGAGTCTGTTCCCAAGCGTAAATGTTGCTGGCTGGCAAAATGCGGTTCAGTATACTGTTTTCTCATGGAAGTTGTCACTGAAAAATACGACTTTTACGTTGGCTGATTGAAACTCGGAAGGGCGACTGAAGAAACTGCTCTACGAAGGCTCGATGGGATGTCTCGCGTGTGTAATCGCAATGCCAAGAAATGTCAGGGTTTAGGCGCCATCTTGGACTGACTTACTGGCGGCGTGGCACATATAGCCCCGATCTCATGTGTGTTTCTAAATTTCGATTTTGTCGAACTTTTTTCGCACTTGTATGGATTTATTTGGGCCATACCCTGCGAGCAGAGGTCCCTTCGATCTTCCTAGATAAGTCGGGAAGAGGACTTATCTAGGAAGATCGAAGGGACTTCTGCTCGCAGGGTATTTGGGCCATCACTGGCAAAGATGATTGAAGCTACTTATCAGAACACCAGAAGCCTACCTACTGCTGCTGTGCTTTCTAGGAAACAGATGCAAATCGCCTACAAATCGCCCAAGCAACACGTCACATTATAAAACTCAGCTGCTTTTCATTGGAGATTCAACTTCTGCCGCGTACAGAGTTGTGACGCTCTACTGTTCAAATCAGTCTTATTGTTGTCCAAGAAGAACCTTTTAGCGGAGATTGTACAACTTCTGGTGCGAATATATAACAGGAGACTTCAATCAGCGCCGTGGCAGTTTTTGTAATTGTGAATTTAATGTTTGCATTTTAGCCTGCATGTATTCCGGCCGTTTTCTGCGTTGATTTGTTGACATTTGTTGGGCGACAAAGAAATGCTATTATTTTGTAATTCTCGTCTTCAGGTTTGTGGTTATTTGGCTACTGGTACTACTTGCCGATTTTTTAATGCTTTGGCTGACAAAGGGAGCTTAAGCAAACCACGACGGCAACATCAACGAGAACGTCGCAAAACAAAAGATTTAATTAGCAGTACAATAGCTCTGCACGTGCGTTATAATTCTTTGTACATTTCTCTGCCGTCCTCTGCAAAACAACAACGTGAAATGACCAAATTCTGAGTACTTTGGAGAACGTGAACCTCGACGGCTAAATTTTCGTTTTTCTGTTTGAAAATAAACGCCGTCTTTATATTTTCTACAAGAACTATGTTTGAAAGCGATAGATGCACCGAATACATCAAGGCAATTGCGAGATTCACGCGTAAAATATAAATTCATTTTTAAGCAGGCGTCGTCCTAGCCGTCGCCGTCGTCATTGCTTAAGCTCCCTAATTAATCAGTTCCACCGTCTCCGGTTTTAAATACACTGACTGCAACCTTGTTATTCGTGAATAGCGGTGTCACGCAATGCAAAAGACTCCAACCATTGTATTTTTTATGAATAAATCGCAAGAATCATGTTCATCAACTACAGTTATGTTAAGAGTTTCATGCTGATATTTAAAAATGTTGATTTCAGCATTAATTAAAGAAAGATTGAATTTTGGGAAGCGAAGTCAACGAACGCACCCCTAATCTTTGATTACTACTAGTTTTCATATGTCATGAATAAGTATCACAAGAAAAGCTTAAAAAGGACCATAAAATTAGACAAAAACCAAGACAGAATTTAGAAATTGCAGCTTTTTAAAAAGAGCTAATGAGCTGAATCAGAAGTAACAAAAATTTCCAGTTTTCAAGATTTGTATCGTAAACATACAAATATCATAAACATCTGTGTCGTGTATCTCTTAATTCTAACGCGCATATCAGTGACATGGAAAGAAAAAGATACGTGCCATCTCGAGTAGAAATATAGAACCTTCGTACCGTCGCATACCAGTCCAACAACAACGCTGAATTGATTGATACCGGGGGTTACTCCCTTAAATTGCACCTAACCCCAAAATATTTTTTCGCTACAGTGGACCATTGCACCAGTCCGAAACGCGTTACACCTTTCGTTTCTCCTTTTTACCAATTGCTGACTTTTTATAGCATTTAAAAGTTACGAAAAACATCAGTTATTGCACGACCGAGTCAGAAGGGTGTTGGTCTATTCCACAAACTGATTTGTATGCATGTTTACAAAGACTTGATGCGATGCAAATCAGTTTGTGACGTCAACCAAGGAATAGACCCACGCTCTTTCTGGCTCGGTCGTGAAACAACTGATGCTCAGTTTTTCGTAACTTTTAAATGCTATAAAAAGTCAGCATTTTTGGTAAAAAGGAGAACTGGTGCAAAGGTTCATTGTAGCGAAAAAATATTTTGGGGTAAGGTGCACTTTAAATTTTGGATAGGTGTGTGCGCGATGGTTGTTAAACCCTGACCATATTTAAGGATAAAGTAAACGGAATTTGATACCCTATTTAAGGAATAAACCCGAAAAATGACACCCTTTTCAAGGACAAAAAAAAGTAAGAAAGGTGTAAACGGGTCAACTTTTTGTCGTTCCGTAACCATTTCAACAGACCGCTTCTTTTTCGCTTAGCGTTTTGTACGCACTGCAAGTTGCAAAATAGCGAAATGATACAATTTAGGTACCCTAACTAAGGATCACACCTTTAAGAATGCCAAAAAATGATACCCTATTTAAGGAACGAGTACGGCCTCGAAAAACCATACCGTATACCGCGGAAAATACCGCTAGAGCCCATATATGGGAGTACCCCATCCCCCGGGATTGATACGTTGCTAATAATAATCGTTAATAACTCAAAATTGAGTTGTAACGGATTTTTTCTCTTCTCCACCAATTTGCACAAGCTATTCAGAGTTAATTTCCCTTAAGATGCGTTCATTTGCCCAACATTTGTTCCCGAAAAGTTCAGTTTTCAGTTCCCACGTTCGGCCTGGTGTCAGTCTTTGTGCAAACACCAGGAACATCGTACTCGTAGGTGAGGAGGAATTCACGCGATGGGTTGGTTGGTCAGTCGTAAACATTTGGCCGTTTACAGACCTAACGCGACTCCCTTAGTTTCGACGTAATAACTATTTCAGTCAAGCGTCAGTACAGAAGCGGTTAACAAAATGCTTGAGAGACCTTATATACGACTCCTATAATAGTTTCGCCGTAATATCTGTTTCGGTCGAGAGTACAACTTAAAAGCAGTTAACAGCTGGTTGAGAGACCAAACGTGATTCCCGTAGTTTCTGTGTGCCTGGTCATTTGACAAATTACTTTTCGATGAAAATTTGGACTTTCTGCCAGTTTCCTTTCACATTTTTATCTCTACTATATGCAGTATCAGTCTTTATAAAATAGCTGCCGGACATACTGTGCGCGCTCTCATTGGTCGATAGGTGTGTTTAGATGAGAGTTTGTAAACACGTTTTTGACGTTTTTGTGCCAATTTTTGCAATAGAGGTCTTTTTCCGTGTTTACATAGCCTCTTCTAAATACTCGGGTTTTGCAGAATTTTCGAAAGTTATGCAAACCCTAGATTGCGTCTCGGGTTTGCATAACTGAAATTGTCTCGAATTCTCCCAGCCCCCTCGTTTTTAGATCGCTACGTTAACACGGAAAAAGTTCTCTGTACTGATTAAATAGAGTCGTCCGACAGTGGACTAAGCTTGAGCTCCGCCATTGCTGTGCTATGTTAGTCAACAACGCTCACAGGATGGATTGTTTTAAAACACAGCAATTTGGCGTTTTCCATTCGACTAAATATTCTGGCTATAGTTTTCGGATAATTCCATTGACGAACAGAATAACTAATTTTCTTCTACGCTTGTTTTATAGTCATTATAATCTTGTGTGCTTTATTTGATGGCTTAATCATTAGGTTTTTTCCTTCACGTGTATTTGTGTTGTGTGTGACTAGCTACCACTTACTTTAGGTATCGTCTTGTACCGACTGTTTTGATTATTCTAATTTATTGTAAAAATATTGGCTGACTGTTCTTTTTAGCCCCGTGGTTATTCCAGACAGCCAGTACCATAAACTCTTTGTAAGCTTTACTTATTTATTTGTAATTTAATTTATTTTTTGGTACAAATAAGGAAGTTCTTGTTGTTGTGGAATAACCTCACGAGGTATACCCAAATTTTCGAATTTAATTAGGTTCGATACTAGAAGATTTAACAGTTTTCTGATTTTCCAGGAACTTTCCCTAGAAATTTCCGAAACATTTGTTCAAATTGCTAGCTATCTCTCACGTACCCTCAAATTCCCTGAATTTTTGTCATTCACTAATGTCTGTTTGTTCACTGCAGGATTAAACTTCGTCCACGACTGCTTCGTAACGTTTCAGAACAAGACATTTCCGTGACAGTCCTGGGTTATAAGCTAAGCATGCCGATATGTGTGTCACCCATTTCCTTCCAAGCAATGGCGCATCCTGAGGGAGAACTGGCCACAGTCAGAGGTAATCGTCCCGATAAAAATACGTTAAAAAAAAAAACAAAGAACAAATCTTCACCAGTTTACAAAATGGTGAGGAGTGCGACTGCGAATGTTATGGAAGCGATGAAAACAGTAGATCAAGCAAGCTTCCTTTTATATTCTAAAAAAATTAAGGTGAACCAAAATATTGGTGAAACAGCACGCAACCTGGACGCTAACCCTAAACCCAGGAGAATAAAAGAAGCGTTCTATATCGCACGTTTCCATCCAGAGCTTAACGAACAAGTCCAATCATTTGACCTAACCTTGTTCCCCATGGGAACTGGTATTACGTAACGGTAGCCTAAACTATAAAAACACCCAGCTTCATGCAGATTTTTACTCTGATGATGATCAAATAGATCGAAAACGTTTAATGACATTTTTTAACATCTTTTAACCTTAATTTTTAATATATTTTAGTGGCGAAATGTACATGAGTTTACTTAAGTATCTCGCTTTCTCTCTCTTTCGTCAGTTGTCAGTTTGCCACTTTCGTCGTTTTTCGTGGGTTACAATAATTTAGACCTTTTTCAGAGGAGGGTTTTCTCCCTGAAGCAACTTGTAATCATCAAACATATCTGACCATGCCAATTCAGCTGTTTAGGGCATCCGCCTTACATTTATTCTGGGTTTACCTTGGTGTAAAAACCTGTGACTTTTTTCTTTTCTTTTGATCTATTGGTTTTCTGTTCCATATTGTTTCGAGGTTCTTTGTTGTCTTGTTCGTTCATTGTTTTACGTCACTCGTGAGTTTCACAGGTTTTTACACGAGGATAAGCCCTTATTCTCGGCGACCAAACACTGAACATCTTTATACAGGGAACGGTTCATGATATCTCCTTGTTCCGCGTGGCAACTGTTACGTAAGATCCAGATTTACAACTCACTACTGTGGCTAACTTATTTATCATGTTGAATTTTGCTTTTCAGCGGCTCATTCTGTGGATACAGCTATGGGCGTCAGCATATACTCTACATACAGTCTCGAAGACCTCGCCCGCGAGTGTCCAAACGCCATTAAATTCATGCAGATCCAGATCTACACGGATCGCCAGTTGATGGTGGACTTGTTAAAACGAGCTGAGAAAGCTGGCTACAAGGCTATAATTGTAACAATTGATGTTCCAGTTCTTGTCTTCGGGAGACATAAAGACAGAGCGAATTTTACAATTCCAAGGCATCTAAAATATGCTAATTTCTTGACAGAGAAGAGAGCAATTAAAAACAACGATGAAATGAGTCGTTATGTCGAGGCTGAAAGCGACAGTAGTTCTACCTGGGAGGCAATTGATTGGCTCCGTTCGAAGACGTCACTTCCGGTTGTCGTCAAAGGAATATCGACACCAGAGGATGCTCGTCTCGCGGTGCAGCATGGGGCTCAAGCGATTTTGGTGTCAAATCATGGAGGCCGACAGTTGGATGGTATTCCGGCCACTGTATGTGTTATGAATGTCCGTAGTTTATTTGTATTTCTGTAAAATATCCGTTTAAAAAGAGTCTTAGTAACCGAATTATTATTAGCTTTTCTAGTTTCTTGTAATCACTGTGAAGCACGAAATACGAAGAAAAATATTTCTTGGTTTTAACAGATTGAAGTGTTGCCCGAGATAGTGGAGGCCGTGCGAGGAACTGGGGTCGAAGTGTATATGGACAGTGGCGTGAGACTGGGAACAGACGTTTTAAAGGCGCTTGCTTTAGGCGCACGAGCCGTGTTTGTTGGACGGCCCGTCATCTGGGGACTTGCTTATAAGGTACTTCCTTTTTCAATAATGACTTGTGGAAAACTGTTAAGATCGTGCACATTTATCATTTGCTTAAATTTTGAAAGGTAAAACCAAATCGGACAGATTAAAAGATACGGTTCGCCCAAATTTGAAATAAGAATATTACACCAATAACACCAATAGAATGGATATCATCACGCAACGCAAAGAATATTTGGAGAAATGATGAACAAGTATTCGCAAAAAGGTTTTGATTTGTTTTCTTATAAAAAAAAAAAGTGGCAAAAAATCAAGTATGTAAGAAATTATTTAAAACCTCTCCCGCTACAGGTCCAAACACGTTCTGTATGTGTTTTGTTAGGGTAAGCAGGGCGTTACTGATGTTCTTGAGATGCTCAGGCATGAACTCAAAGTGGCCATGGCTTTAGCAGGTTTGGAAAATTACAACTTTTTTAACTTGTTACAAGAAGTTGAGTGATCGGTGTCACTCCAAGCAGTTTCCAAGCGAGCAGACACGTGGCTACCGAACAGCGTCCTACTTTTTTTTAATTAATTGTCATTCAAATAACATTACATTACAACAAGAAATTACAAAAAAAAAACACTTAAACATAATTATACTTAGATGAAGCTGTTACAAGCATAGCACACACACACACACCATAAATACACACTCCTGGAAGTTACAATGTCGCAGATGCCTTATAAGCTAACAATTAATTTAAATTAATTTTCCATTTCTTATTAAAATACTCTAGCTTTTTATTTTTCGTACAAATATATTTTTCTGTTTCATACTTTAATTTAACGTTCTGTCGAAACCCTTCAATATTTGGATGTTCTTTTCTCTTACGAGAACCGCTCTGTGGCCGATTATAAAAGAGTAGATTATTTCCCTCGGCTGGCCATTCTTAATTTAATGTCGCGAAGAACTGACGCAAAGTGAACAATGAGCTCTGAAGATGCTCATAGGTTTTAACTAGTTTTGCAGAGTTGGTTACCTAGCATATTTGTAGAAGTTACCGGAGTGCCAGACTTATTTCATCAACTAAACGACAACTCGAGAAATTGAATGTAACGCTCAAATGAAAGAGAGCTATCGGTCCATCATAGTATTTAAAAGCTATATGTAGCTTCCAAAACTGAATTTTCGATCCCCTTCTTTTTGTCCTAGGATGTGCGTCTCTGAAGGACATCACACCTTTACTAGTGATGAGACACGCGGCCAGTCGCCTCTGAGCTATCAGCAGAGTGATAATCAGACCAGAAAAAAAATTTTCCTTGTCCTCCTAAGTCGTCTTCATCACCAAACGTTAACTCCACTTCGTCCGCCATGACAAGAGAGCTTTGTTTTCCTTCCAACACCAGGACTAGCGCTGCCTTCTTCTGGTCAGCATCAAGAAGTGTTGACCAAGCCTCTGGGACGAGAATGCTTTTCCGAGGAAAGCAAAACTACTAATTATAAACCTAAAATCTGGAACTCGTTGAACGATACACTAAGAATTGTTATGTCAAAGAATCAGGAAAATAAGTTTCGTTAGCTGTTAAGTTTAAAGCAAGTATAGTTAATTAGTTTTTATACCTATATTTTTTTACCGTAATACATTGATTATTAATGTATATGCATGTATTTTTTAAGAGTCTTTTGATTTCGACAATTATTTGTTGAAGATAGGGATCTAAAAAACCTCAAAATAAATCGAGTGTAACTGATGCATGCACAGGTTTACGATGACGGACTCTTAAGGGATTTCACGTTTTCAATGCATCGGCGTTAACTTCAGAAAGGAAGTCCCCCGAAAATAACCCTCTCAATCCCACCTGAATATATGCCCACAGGGCTTAAAGACGTTTGGCGGAACCCCAAATTGTTCTGCTGACGTTTCGAGGCTGGAATTGAAAGTGATAGAGATATGAACTTAACAGTTTCCACTGAAATTTTTGATTGTGTGTTTTTGTCAAGATAGTGATATTTTCTCCCAAGGTAAAAAAGATAATTAATTACCCTTTGTCGAAAAACAAAAACACATACAACACACTGCCGACCATATACAAGAAAAGCGATAGGCTCACGGCCCCGTATAGCCCATACAGGGGAGTACCCCCTAGGCAAAATATCACCCCCTAACTAAGTCTCCCGTGAATTATCCACCATAAAAACTGAGCTTATTTTCGTAATGTTACATGTGCACGTTACATATGTGAGGGTAGTCCTGCGAAGGACTTTTGTCGGTGACAGTGACTGACGTTTCGACAACACGAGTGAAAGTCATCATCAGATATTGGAATCATGTGAAGAGCTGTTTGCCAGTCGAATGTTATAAGTCTGGTTCGTGAAAACGGATTGGTGATGTTATTTGCTGTAAGACTCAACAGTAGTTGATGTCATCGGTCGTGATTGGTCGGTTTCGATCCGTCGGTAAAGTTAGGTCGTTCTATTCGGTCTGTTTGTTATGTCGATGTCGTGATAGCCTGTGAACGGGCTCCGGGGGTTGGTCGGGGAATGCCACCCCCATCTAGCCGGAGCCTGCTCGCAGCTAGGCTAATGTCGTGATTAGTCGTTTGTACGGTGCCGGTAGTTGCTGACTCCTGTTGAGAGGATTCTGTTTTAAGTTATTAACCAGCTTTCAGTCGTTGAAAATAGTTAGTGCTGTAGGTCAAGCAGTAAGCAGAGTTAGTCCAGTCGATACTGTGGTTCGTAAGTCGACGGTGCTCATAGGATTGTTGACGTCACAGTTTCTCGTCGCTCGTTTGTGTTCAGTGGAAACCTCAATTCAACGCAAGACTGACTGATGACTGAGTTCAAGAGAGTCGATAATTTTCGTATGACAAGGGAAAAAATAGAAACTTCAACAGCAACGTACGAACGGGTTTAACGAGCAGTGTAATTTGGCTGGAAAATTATACATTTTACAGATTCAGTTTCCGGAAACTTTTCCACGAAATTTCTGTTCCATTCGCTCTGGTTCCTAAATTTCCGGAACTTTTGGTCGGAGGGTTATGTACTTACCTTTTGTCACGCAAGTTCGCGCGACTATTATGTCCATGTTCAACCAAGAAGATGAAAATCATCTGAAGCTGCGCTATTAAAATTTAACTTTATTCAACTGCTCCTTTATTGTTTAATTAAGACCCGGCTTTGTTGTAACATTATTTCCCGTTGTTGCGTTATACTGAAGCGTGACATACGATATTCGATATACGACATACGATACTTGGACGTGAATCATAAGGTAAAGTGTTTTGTTTACAAGGTATGGGCTGTGATGTCCCGGTGAATGCGTATTCTGGGGTATTCTGTTCTCTGTCTAATATTCGTAAATAAATGTATCAACGCAAAGAATATCCATTTCAAGAGGTTTTTCCAAACGCAGTACAGCTGAGATGTCTGTTTCCTGGTTGTTACGAAATTTGAACTGAAAATCCTGCCCCTGGTGGACGTCTTTGTATATTGTAGGGTGACATGCACAACATGTTACACAATTCTCATGTAGGCATACAAGGTATTTTCATCTGCCAGTGTTATCACTGAAAATATCATTTAATTTACTTTTAATTAGCGGCTGGTTAATTTTTAACTAGGTCTCGTGCAGGAATGCAAAGAATTTCCGGCCACCAACAAAGCAAGAGCTGCCCAGGCCTCTGGCCGCGCAGCTAACAAGAAACATGGCGTCTGCTAGAATTGCTTTAGCCTGTTGGGTTTACATTTTGTGGGTTGCTGGCGCGAACTGCAAACACGGCCATCCAGTTTCAACTTATTTTGGCCGCGTATATCCTAATGGCACCATCGTAGATGCTCGAAATCCGGCAAGCAAGCTCAAGTTTTCCTTTATATCAAAACCGACGTCCTTACTTGATCTGGAAGCTTCGCTGATGGTTTCACCTTCGTCAGAGATAAAAAATGGCGAGGAAGTAAAGGTCACGTGGTCTGGGATAACTTCTCCAAGTGCTAAAGATGTTGTGATTCTTTATTGCCCTCCAGAAGCCGAGCCCGATCATTATTTGGATTATATTAATGTCAGTAGCGTAGAGACTTATTCTAAAGGTTATGGCGCGTTTGAGGTTCAGCTGTGGAATTTGAGAAAAGATTGCCAGTTCAGATATTACAGAATTGGCAATTACACAATGCTTGCTGCAGAAAGCAACGTTGTGACTTTTGAAGGAGGGGCAGAGATTCCATTGCAAGGTCATCTAGCTCTCACAGGGGACCCAACCGAAATGAGAGTTATGTGGGTATCTGGAACAAGTAAGTTAACCTTCATGTAGTATGCTTTGTTTGTTAGGGGAGGGGAAGTGTTGAGTGGACCAAAAGTTAAAGACTGTAACATTGTAACTATCTGGAAACTTTGCTGTGCATGTTGCTCTAATGTCACAAGAAACATCGCTATTCCCTACCACATCAGGACGTCCTACTTATACATCCCACCTATTTGAATCTGCCTCCATGGGTATGTAATGACAGCCCCTCCCTGGGAAATGTGGTTGTTCAACTTCTAACATTCCCATTTGTGGTTACCATTGTACCTTTTACAGTTTTAGGTACATTCAATACTTCTGTACGTTAAGTGAGTAGACAATCATTGATTTCATTTGAAACATACCCACAGTAGTGATAGTCCCAACACTACACAAATGCATTTTTGTTGCTGTGTTTTGGTTGATGTGTTTTCAACTAGTGTCACCACTGATTATGGAAGGAAATCCATTTTCACTGTCTGGAATAATACAAAACTGAAACTGCTAGATGATGAGCCAAAAAATGCATTGAACCATTAAAATAATGTATTACTGGTACCTTCCCTGAGTTTTTTAAAGTGCACCTAACCCCAAAATATTTTTTTTGCTAAAATATACCTTTGCACCAGTTTGAAATGCATTGCACCTTTCGTTTCTCCTTTTAACCAAATTCTGGCTATTTATAGCATTCAAACGTTATGAAAAACTGTGCATCATTTGTTCCACGACTGAGTCAGAAGGGGCGTGGGTCTATTCCTGATTTGACGTCACAAAATGATTTGCATCGCATCAAGTCTTTGTAAACATGCATGCAAATCAGTTTGTGATGTCAAATCGGGAATAGACCCACGCCCCTTCTGACTTGGTCGTGGAACAAATGATGCACAGTTTATCGTAACTTTTGAATGCTATATATAGTCAGAATTTGGTAAAAAGGTGCAATGCGTTTCAAATTGGTGCAAAGGTTTATTCTAGCGAAGAAAATATTTTGGGGTAAGGGGCACTTTAAAATTAAGACCCCTTCGCTTTCTTCCCTTTGGAAGAGGGGGAATCTTTAATAATGACACTCCTCCCCCCATCCCCTCCTTATGAATGGAATATGGAATTTCACTTCCATCTCTAAGAAAATGTCACTGCTTAACTCCTAGCGGAAACTCCCATTGTTAAACATGGAACTGACCCATCAACCATGTCTGTGGTGAAGGGAAACATCAGTAAAACATACACTGCTGCTGACATGTGTGCTGGACCTGCTAATGATGTGAATGCTTTTGTGGATCCTGGATATATTCATGATGTTTTGTTGACAAACCTCAAAACAGGAACAAGATATTATTACTCTTATGGTTCAGAAAGGGTAATTATTATTTCCAAAAAAGTGTCATAAGGACACTATAGCATGTTTAGTATTTTCAGTCAGGTGATTGAGTGCTGATTTGATCCAAGGACAAAATTGAACCAAAACATAAGAGATAAAATGATTTTTAGAGAGAAGAAAAAGTTAGAGGAGTGTTATAAGTAGTAGCTCTCCAAGAATAGCTACCAGTACATGTTTGCTAGCTGCTAAGGCTTACAAAATGGATCATGTTTAAATTAAAATGTGTTGTTGTTGTTTAGAAAATTGTGAGTTGTGCAATCTTTTGGTCTCATCTCCAAATTTCAGAAGCCTTTGTGATGAGTCAGGAAGTCTCAGTTTTCTGCATTTTGAGCTGCGTGGCCTTAGGCAGAGTGTGGCTCTTGCTATGCAGCTAGTTTATTTTTATTTTATGTTTTGTTGGTGACCTGTCCCAAACCACTCCTTGGTCACTGATTAAATGTCAATTTATTAATTTATGTTAATTAATTAATTAATTAATTAACTGTCCAGTGTGCATAAGGTAAAATGCTAGTAAAATGAAAATATGACATCTAAATAAAATGTGCAGAGATGGCTTAAATTTTGTACAACTGGGAAACAAATATAATTTCCAGTTGTACATCACTTGGAAAAACCTTTTTAAAGGGATGTTTTTTATTTGATCCGTTTATTATATAAATATTAGATAGAGAACAGATGTTTCTACATTCAAAGCTGTATGTAAACAAAAGAGCGCTTGACCTTATGATTCATGGCCGAATATCGTACATGTATATCATATAGCGGATGTCACGCTTCAATATAACAGAACAATGGGAAATAACGTTACTTAAGGCCTGTCTATAAGGCCATGGGTGCTTAGATAGGTAGCTAAATTGTAATAGCACAGAGATCTCTGATCTTCTTGTTACCTATAATTTGCCAGTCAGACTTGCAGTCAGGTTTTCTGAACAGGGTCTCTGTATCTCAGCAAGTTTCAGATTTTACCATTTGCCTTAATGCATACATGTACCCTGTTATCAGACAGCAATAGACATTCATGCTGCTTATTTGAAAATGTCTGCAAAATAATGGCTTGTTGTAGTTTCTTGAGAGTTAAAGGAAATGTGTCTTGCATTTCAGGCTATGAGTTCTATCCACCACTTCTACACAGCTCCACCTGTTGGCTCAGCAGATACGTTTACTGCCTTGGTTTATGGAGACATGGGAGTATCCCCAGTACCACGAGCTTACAAGACTGCAGCATATGCAACACAGGAAGCTATGAATGGGACTGCGTCATTTGTATTTCACAATGGTGACATTTCTTATGCTCGGGGATTTGTAAGTCTTCTTCTCTTCTAAGTTGATTGCTTTGCATCAAGTCTTGTTATTTCTATAATTTATGGTATTCTGATATTTGGTATTCTACTCCTCCTCCATTGAAGTGGAAACCATCCTTTCCCTATTAATTCCCCATCTCCAAGCATTTTTTTAGGATTCGGCAACAATTTGCTGATGCACCTATACTGCGAGCAGTCTCCCTTTTTCTCTAAAGTCAGTTGGGATGAACATGAAAATAGTGAAAGACCATGCTACACAAATGGCTTCAGCTATTGGCTGACTAGTACAGGCTAAGCCTCATACCTCGCGGTTTCTGGCTGGTATAACACGTTCTTTGACTTTTTCTAATCCCCCTACTAGCTTAAGAGCAAAAGAGACCCAGGGGGTACTCCCAGTATACATGATGCATGGGGAGGGGGGTCTCCCAGGCGTTTTTGGGTTGAAAATTTACATGCTTTTTACTTTTTTGGGTCAAGAGATCTGTTTGTGAGTGAAATTTTTCTTGCGATCGGTGGATCAGAAAAATATTCATATGTATTTTCAGCAACGTGCAAGAGTCCGTTTTATTGAATAAATCTGTATTGAGGTATTTAAGTCTTTTGACGCCTGGTATTTTTTGGGGTCTCAAATTTCAGGCTTGAGTATTTTTTTGGGTTTGCAATATGAAGCTCTGTCAGACCCCCCTGTCATGTATAATGCAAGTATCCCCCACCCCTCCACCCGCAGAAAAGAGAGCCTGCCTGTGGTCTATTATATACTTGGACAGAGGAAGGTGGTGTGAGAGGATACAGGTTGGATTTGAAAACTGTATAATAATTGTATAACTGTACCTACAACAATCTAAACAAGCTATCAGATACAACTTTTGATAAACCTTTTGAACTTATCACAGGCCTACATTTGGGAACAGTGGCATGCAATAATTGAACCATATGCTACCATCCTGCCATATATGGTGGGTATTGGAAACCACGAACAGGACCACACGAAGGGAGGGTCCAAAGACCCCAGTGGGGCCCCTGGAGAGGGCTTCCATCCGTGGTGGGCACCAGGTTATGGGACAGATTCTGGTGGCGAATGTGGGGTTCCAATGTATTACCGTTTTCACATGCCTGATAATGGAAATGCAGTTTGGTGGTAAGTACGCATGTATTTTCTCAGTTCATTTTGTAGAAATGCTCAATGTAATGAGGAACACTTAATTACACAATGGTGTTGTGTGGAAGGAAAGAAACGCTCTGAACGGGTTGGTTGAGCTTGTTTTATCCTATGGAATTGTTGCATGGAGCTGAATGAGAAAGAATTTTAGTAAATGCGAATAAAGTGTTCCTCAAAATTAATGTTGTTATTACAATTCATATTTAGAGAGAACACTAATATTAAAAAAATAGATGACGGCAGATTCTGATACGAACATCATACATGTGTCTCCTGAATAGGTACAGCTTTGATTATGGCAGTGTCCACTTCATGATGATGAGCACAGAGCATAACTTTACACAAGGATCTCCCCAGTATGAATGGATGGAAAAGGACCTAAAGAACGTCAACCGATCTCTCACTCCCTGGGTTGTGATTGCAGGTCACAGAGCCATGTACACAAGCCAAATAGAGATTGGTGAGTCACACAGGTCATGTACTGTTTGTCGACGAAATTGCCTTGACAGCAACAATTCCAGGCTGTTCTGCAGGGAGTAGGCTTGAACGCACAAAAAGGGCTCTTTTGTTTCCCTACGGGCTGGAGAATGGGGAAAGGTGAAAGAAACCTCCTGCAGCCTGTGGCCTGGAGAGAAGAGAAAATGAAAGCGTGCCTTTTTCCCCTCTTGCCTTTTCTTCAGAGAAGAAGCCTCTGCAGAGGAGAGAGTTTAAGGTTTAAGTAAGAAGAAGCTATATTTAAGTGTCTTGTGCGGGACACTACATGTAATGCAAAATGGTTGGAAGGTTAAAATTATTTCAGCACTTATAGTCGCCTAACTTGTACCTTTTTCTCAATTCACCCTATTCAGAGGACTACATTATCTCGTTTGGCATGCAGAGGGCGTTTGAGTCGCTGTTATATAAATACAAGGTCGATCTGGCATTCTGGGCTCATTATCACAGCTACGAGCGAACATGTCCACTGTATCTGCACCAATGCACCCCAGGTGCACCTGTGCATATTGTAGTAGGAACGGCAGGCAAGAACCTGGACTTGGAAAATTATTTCCCTGTGAGCTGGTCCTTATATCATGAGAATAACTATGGATATGGCAGATTGACTCAAGCAAACCGTTCCGCACTGCACTGGGAATGGGTTGAGAATACCAGTGGACTTGTCAAGGACGACCTGTGGCTAACGAAGTGATATCACTGTTCATTGCGCAGTATCTAGTCAAGCAGCATTGCAATGTGTTTGAAATTACCCTTGAGTAATTTAGTTGAAGTCGTTTTGATATTTTTGTTGAACCACGCAGGACTCAGTGTCGTCTCTCTGTGTTAAGTAGTTTTGGAACCCTGTCACACTAGTTGAAATTGTCAATTTTTAGCAAATCAGTAACTTTACTGACTTTATCTTCAACTTGAAGATTTCAGCTCTAAATTTACCGAGAAACTAATTTCAAAAATTAGCCAAGAAAAATAATAATAATAATAATAGCAATAATTAGAAAGGTGACTCCAAAGAACATGAAATCAAGAAATGGGTTAATCACTTGTTAAAGATGTGCAACATTTCAAAAAGCCAGTATTAAATGTAATTGAACACAGATAAATTGTTTTCCTTGGTTTTCAAGAGCGCTTTTAAATAGTGCTTTTAAACTTAATTGCCCAAACGTATTGTTTTTATATAGAAAAAGATTTCCCAGCGCGAACACGACAAAACATTTCTCTTATAACCTTTGTTTATACGGGATTTAGTCGCTTTGATAAAGGTTTCACAGTAACTCAGTAAATTTGGACTGAATTTCATAGAAATTAAGCAATCATTTGTAATAAAATTTCACCTGTAAAAGTTTGTAAGGAGGATAATAAATGCAATGATCTGATTTATATTGGTATCGGTTTACTTTTTTAAAGAACTCAAAATGCGCCGCTGATACACCTTTAACATTCGTGGGAGGGGGGGGGGGGGTGGTGCTTGATATATGACTGGGCAAGGAGGTGCGGGGGGCCTCGACCACTCAAATGCTGACCCAGTTTAAGGCACAAACTTCTGATTTCCCTATTTAAGACAGAACTGACAGAAATCCGAATTTTGTGAGCCCGATTAATACAATAGAATCGCGGTACATGACAGTACATGCCAGCTTTCACATTGGAAACTCTTTCTGGTTGGAGAGTGGGTGCATTATCTAAGTTTGCTTTATGAAATAAAGCAAAACTATAGCACTAGTTATTCTACCAATTGATAAATTTCAGTGATGAAACAGTTTTAAATACTTTTGAAAAAACGTTTAGAAAGACTTGAGTTAAACTTGCCGCTCGCTGTTTTACTGGATAGCAGGGGATAGCTGTTTCAGCTAGTGGAGCGCATGTGTTACCTATGTTGTAATCAATCAATCAATCAATCAATCAATCAATCAATCAATCAATCAATCAATCCCGAATCCGGTCTTCGTTCCCCAGCGAGAAGAGACGGCGTGTTTTCGGGAGGAGCGCGGCAGCGGCTGGTATCGGAAATCGAGCCTCGGTTGCCCTCTATGCTCTAGCCAGACTGAGCGGCTTGCAGAGAACGCATGACAGTACTAAATGAAAAATGAAAAATAAATTGTATAAAACGCAAACACTCAAATTTCTCTTGATACTTTCCTTCTCGATATGGGGAACTGGAGGACGGTGAGCACCCTGGGTGTGGCACAGTATAACCCCCCCCCCCCTCCCCTTTGAAAAATCCTGGCTACGCCTCTGCGACTTGGGTCTGATCATGAATAGGATCCGCTCCGATGCAAATCAATACCCTTTCATATATCATTTTTGACAGAAAAGGTACATCTATCGTATACCCATACCTTCCATATATCTTACACGTATACCTTTCCAAGTTACATATCACATTTCTTTTCTTGTTCTGTATTCGAGATAGTTTCAATGGTCCTTTCAAACTGTTAAAATACCTCAATGACAGGCTAGCAATTAACTATCAGTGTTTTGATCATTCTCGTCCCCAGAGCAGCTTGTTTCTCTTAGCTGGCTGGGCCTGTGCACGAGAAACAAGTGGCTCTGGGGACACACGATTTGATTCGCTGAAATCAAACAAAGGGAATCCAATCACGTCAGCCGTTTTAATCCCGCTTGTCCCTCTTTGCCCAGCCGGCAAAGAGGGACAAGCGGCTCTGGGGACGAGAATGTGTTTTGATCAGTATTTTAAATTCCGTATTCTACTCCTGGGTGCATGCAGAAAGTCCTCATTTTGGCCATTTTTTGCTCAAAAAGGACAAGACTGAACCCGTCCATCGTTCGAAATTGGACATTTGGATCGAGGGTCCAACGTGCTATTAAAACCGGCTTTCTCCCCTCTTCCACAGAGTTCAGTGCAAGTAAACGACTCTGTAATAACAATCTCTCTCTAATGCGATTTAAGTACGTGCGATAAGATTTAGTTACGATCCCGTGTGACAACAAAAACCGGTTCATCCGTTGCAGCAGCCAAATCAACGGAAGTATGAGGCTTTTGTGGTGTTCTTTGCTGGCGTGTTTCCTTCTCTGTATATTTGTAGGTACAGAGGCAAAGAAACAACACTCAGTTCCCACGTACTTCAAACGGATCAATCCGGATGGCACAGTGGTGGACGCGAGCAATCCTCAAACGCGCGTGAAATTCGCGTTTCCAATTCGTGAACATTTCCCTTCCGATGCTACTCTGAAGGTCAGTCCGAGCTTGGTTGAAAACGGTGCCGCTGTGAACGTTTCATGGAGTGGGATATCAAATCCCAGCGCAACAGACTTCATCGCATTGTACTGCCCAGAAAATGATGAAGCTCACCACTATCTAGACTACTTTTACGTTACGGACTCGTCGAGTTATGCCTTTGGATACGGCAGGACTCAGGTCACTGTGTACAACATGAGAATCAACTGCGAGTTTCGTTATTATCAGAAGAGTTATCTGCACGTTGCCACAAGTAATTTGTTGCAGTTTAAAGGAGGAATTTACGCTCCTTTGCAAGGACATATAGCTCTGACAGGTGACCCTTCGCAGATGAGAGTTATGTGGGTATCGGGGACAGGTAATAATTTTATTTTTTGATTGGAATTTGACTACTTTCGATCAAACAAATGTCAAACGCTTTTGCGCGGATCCAGAGAAAAGAGTTACCGATTTCAGATGTCTGGTGGCATGCTCCAACCGAGAACCAACTTTGGGGACCCTTGAGGTCTTGAGGTCCAAAGTGCCATTTTCGGGTGTTTTGAGTCACTCGGACGAGGTAATGACCAGCTGTTTAATTTCCGAGTTTTTATATTAAAGCTTGGAAATATCCATGAACTCTCAAAATATTGACTGACCGATTTCCGTAGAACGGGGGAAGCCGGTCTGGGTCCGCTAAATTGCGTTATTTGAGTGTCTCGTGACTGTCTGGTGAGCTTCGTGATTTCCTGGCGGCTGCGTGACATACCCGCCCCCGGAGCCTGTTCACACGCTACGGCATATCACGCTAGGTAGAATTATCTCGAAAAATAACTGGAAAGGTATTCTTTGCGAGCGCTAATTTTCTGTACGTTATGTTGTTTGCGCTCGCGTTGGAACATCGGGATGGGAAGTTGGTGGGTGGTTGGCATGTCACTACAGGCGTGGAACAAGGCTTGACAACACTCGAAACAAGGATCACAGGGTAGAGGACACTTTCCATTGCCATAGAAACTTGATAAGCGCTTTAAAAAGGGTGAGGTGAAGACAGACCTCTCTTGTTTGATAAAAGGCGTTGGGGAGGAAAAGAATTCGAGAGTTCGCAGCCATCTAGAACCTCCAATTTCATTGCATCTTAATACATGGAACACGCAGCTCTATTGTTTTAGGGTTAGAGTCTATTGTTACTGTTGTTTGTTTATCATTTTTTCAGCCTGCCCAATACTGTGGGACCTTGTAAAGAGCTGCGTACTGCCGAATTCTCGCCGTTAACCTGGAATAGCTACTTTTGCTATCTGCTTGAAGCCTCGTTCTCATAAGAGGACTAATATTTTTATGTATTGGTCAACCTCGTCCCTAGAGGTCTTTCGTTTTATGTGCAACAGCTGGGACAAAATTGTGTCTTGGTGTACATTTAATTCATTTTAATCGATAATTTGCTTTTGTTTCAGATGATCCTCCGATTGTGCATTATGGCCAAGACTCTCAGTCGCTGCGTTTTTCAGCGACAGGCACCTCGAAAACGTACCACAAGACCGACATGTGTGGACCACCTGCCTCATCATGCGGTTTCTTTTCCAGTCCTGGCTACATTCATGACGTTCTCCTAATAGGACTCAGACCCTCTACACAGTATTATTACTCATACGGATCCTCTAAGGTTTGTTGTTAATTTAGCCAGTTAAAGTTAGAACTAGCAATGGTACATCTAAAGTCGTGCACAATGGAACGAGAGCCACAGCAGAGACGTAGAATTGTCTCTTTGCATTCAATAATCTTTTTGCGATTGTCTGCAAAACAGTGCTGGTTGAATGTATTTATTAACAATTTATTATTTACTTATTGCATTTATGCACTGAATAAAACTGAAGAAACTCCTTGAGTACATAAAACTACAACTGCAAATTAATAATCTAAATGATATTAAGATACCTAGGTTTGGCCAAGACTTATAATATGCCAAGGGATTTTGACTCCCTAAGCTTACAGGGCAGGCTGTTCCAGACAGTTGTAGGACCTGAAATCAAGGCTATTTTTCAAATAGTCGGTCTTTACGTTATTCATATACAAGAGCCGCAGCGTCCCAAAAGTGGCCCATTTATACCGATTTACTGTGTGAATATTTTTCGCTCTTCTGTGACATCTTGAACTTCTTTGTTAAATTCAGTGTTTTGTTCCTTTCGCTCGTCCCTTCTTACTTTCGAATCTAATCAGGCTTTGCTCTAATAAATCGTGTTCCGTTTTCAAGGTCTAGAAAACGTAGAAAAAGCTTTATGTGCGCGTAAAAAAAGCTGTATGTGCGCGAGCAAGACACATCGGTGACAAGATGCGAAATCTATATGTATCGAAGCTGCATGCAGGGGGCAAAAGAACAACGAAGCAATGTCCCAATTGTTGCGATATCAAAGCCAGGCGCTCTCTTGAATTTGAACAACAAAAAGATCCTAATTGCACGAGATTGGTCCTTGCCACCAACTCTGTAGTCTATTCCAGGCGTTCGGTTTGTGGGGAACGGCGCAAAGAAAAAATGCGCGCGAACAGGCTACCGTTATCATTAAGCGCAAGTTTGGCGCCTGCGTCTCGAAAACTTTGATCTCACATCTACTCACGCCTACGGACCAAATTCTCATGCACGCCTCGCTGAGAAATGTGTGATATTACAGCCTCAACTGACACATACAATTTCTAGAAATATGTAAACTTGAAGCAATAATGCACGAACATAATCGTTCGTCTAAATGACGTAACTTCACCCAAATTTCCCGATTTTAAAAGAAGCACTTGGGACAACGTTTCGACGACGTTATGTTTGACTGGGATCCGGAAATCTTCGAACTGTATTCGGAAGCGTTCGGAAAGACCTCGAAAAATCTTCGGACGACTTCGTAAATGATCGGGTCTTCTTCGAAACCCTGATAAAAATCTCACGCTTTTGACTCGGAAAAAGTTGGTAGGTATACGATCATAACGATCCAAGCTAGCGGAGCCGGGTCTGCGAAAGAATTAAATTGGTTTGATGAGCCGTCGCTAAAGCATGGACATACTAAAATCCTTAGATAATTTTAAATTGATCGTCTTAATAATATTACCTTTTTGTCGTTGTTTAGATGATGAGCGCTGTGCGCATGTTCCGTTCCGCCCCTCCTACAGACCCTGACACATCCTTTAGGTTTGTGGTGTATGGTGACATGGGAGTGTCCGCATTATTTGGGGCGCACGATACAGCAACGTACATGGTTGAAGAGGCCAAGAATGGCAGCTCGCTTGTATTCCATGTCGGTGACATCTCTTACGCTAGAGGATTTGTAAGTACCTTTCGCGGTTTGATTCTCGCCACCGCAGGGAGATTAATTGAAACCACGGTTTGCGTCAGAAATATTTTTTGTGAAGTCACGATGTCGAACAACATTCAGATAACCCATTTACTCGCAAGTTTGTCCATTATTTGACTGAATAACAAGATGCTGAAATTACCTCAACATATAGACCAAGTTTACGTACAACGTTACAAAAAATGACATCAAACATTTTCACTTATCACTAGTGTAGCAAAACTAACTCCAGTCTCTTCTAACTAACCACTTAAAGCCCTTTTCCCCAAGCTCGAACTATAAAAGCTCACAAGTGATTGGTATGCATTCATTAACGTTAGTCGGGAGAATTTGACGGTATATCAAAGCTGCCTGTCCGCTTGACACAGCAAGAAAAACTAAAATCTTATCGAGAACATCAAACTTCGTACTGAAATATTTTACTTGACTATTAACTTGTCTGTTTCACTGTCGTCTTTGCGTCAGTCGTACATTTGGGACCAGTGGCACGAGCTCATTGAGCCTTACGCAACATTAATGCCATATATGGTGGGCATGGGCAATCACGAACAGGACCATTTGTCAGGAGGCTCCAAAGACCCTAGTGGTGCTCCAGGTGAAGGGTGGCACCCTTGGTGGGGGAACTTTGGTGATGACTCTGGGGGAGAGTGTGGAGTGCCAATGTACTACAGATTTCACATGCCTGATAATGGAAATGCTCTTTGGTGGTGCGTTGATCTTATTTTTGTCTGTTCCTCTTACAATTTTTTTTACCTGTCCTATTCCAGACAGATAATGTTTTGCGTGGTTCTTGGCAGCCTGTAGGTGAAATGCGCGCAAGAGAACAGCTCCGTTAGTCCACTCTTCCTAGCCCCACCCCCACCCCCCATTCCCACCCTCTTCATGGCCAAAATCAGTCGGCAGACGGGAACTCTTTCTACCATACGCAGATGAGGTTTTCAATTCGGTAGAATAAGAACACGTGGAACACATCTGTCGCGGGAAAACAAAGTGAACTAAAGTAATGAACATGTCTGACTTTCCTGCACAATCCTTTTTATTCTTATCTACCATTTATTTCAATAACAGTTGACCAGACTTCATGTTTGCACTACTTTATGTCGATATTAAGATGTTTAATCAGCGCTGTTGGTTACACTTCGCAGGTACAGTTATGATTACGGAAGCGTTCATTTTATTATGATGAGCACTGAACACGATTACAGACCTGGCTCCAGACAGTACGCATGGCTGGATAACGACCTCAGGAAAGTGGACCGAAGCAAAACCCCTTGGGTTGTGTTGGGAGGCCATCGACCAATGTATTCAAGCCAGGCAGTACTGAGTAAGAAATTCAATATTTACAACAAGACAAGACGATGAATTTCGATATCATTTCATCATCAGTCTCATACACCTTATTCCAAAATGAGGTGTATTATCCGGTATAGCTTACTGTATCGACTTTGTCAATGAGATAGTAATAGAGGAGCTCCGACAGCCCCAATGGCCGCCAAGCGGAGCCCCATAGTCATATGAGAAAGAAAACGAAACCCATGAGTTGATTTTCTCATGGTTATCATGGCTAGCGGAGTCGCGCAACATGGCGGCCACAAATAGCCATGCCTTGTCAGCACCTTGTCAGCCTTATCAGCTTACATCTTTGTTATAGGGCAGCCATGTTATGGTCAATTGACAGCTGTCAAATCGAGGTATCCGCTGAAAAGTATCACATGATCAGATCGCGGGCTCAGGTTAGAACTCATCGAGGAAACGTGTTTTTTTTAAGTTGACCGCTGACCAGGCAATAGTTTTCTTCATTGATCGCGGGCTCAGGTCTGATTTGTTTCCTTCTGGCAGCATTTTTTAACATTTTATGGTCATTCTTAGCGGAAATTCTGCAATTGGAGTTGACGTTTTTAATCCTTGGTTTTCACGTGACGTCAGAAAAAACTAAAATAAAAAAATTTGAGTTTTCAACTTCATCAGGTAATAACAATTTTTAAACATATATCTGCTGGCCTGTTTTCAGCTGGGTTGAAGGCTTTGTTTTGAAAATAGAACAGTTTGAATTTTAGATTTTTCACAATGCGTGACATCGGCATCGTTTCTGGGTAACATGTTACGTGCGCGAAAATATCGATTCGCCTTTTGTTTTCGAGTTCTGAGTAACCGATATGTTGATGGAATGTTTTCAAGTTTAATAACGAGAAGAAACGTTTTGAGAGAGCCAAAGTAAACTCCAGATGTTTGTTGGAGTCCCTCAAAGGGGCTCCAACATGGCGTCTCCATACTAAACGCTATAATTTTCATTTTGCCGAATAACTCGAGTTCGGAATATCGTACATCCCCTAAACTTTGGCACGTTGTTTATTTATTACTCTTCTACGATATTTCAATTTCTTGACTCAATTTATTGAAAGGTAAACGATTTTATTTCTTGCGTGCGTGAAACTTGCGCGATACTTGCGTGACGTGAAAACCACCAATTATTATTAATTTCATAGAAATTATTAAGAACCAGCAAAAATACGGAGCTCCGCTTTTAGGCTTGGCTAAATCTATATATTAATATTCTTGTGGATAATTTAACCCATGAGACCTTATCCGTTATAGGTGACTATATCGTGTCGTTGGGCATGCAGCACTACTTGGAGAACCTTTTTCACGAATACAAAGTGGACCTGGCCTTCTGGGGTCACTATCACAGTTACCAGAGAACATGCGCAGTATACAAGCACGAATGCCAAGAGGAAGGACTGGGTACTACCCACCTCATAGTAGGTTCGGCCGGGTTCGCACTGGACTGGGAACCCTTCCTGAATGTAAAATGGTCGTATTTTCATGAGAACGACTATGGCTACGGCAGAGTCCTGGTAGCTAACAGATCGGCACTTTATTTTGAGTGGGTCCGAAACAAAGACAAGGTTGTTCGTGATAAAGTTTGGCTGATAAAACCAGGGGCTGAATTTAAAAGTTAACTCGTAACGTTGTGGTTTGATAACCAAAAACGAGTAGGCCATTTTTTTTTCAAAAGAAAAACTAAAACCAATCATGACTTATACTTATGTTTAGTTTTATTGTGTTATATTTCTACTTTTATCGTTCAATTGTTGAATTGTTCTTCCATCGTTGACATTAAAGAAATCTTTCATCTTTCTCGGCGAGAAAGTTTTTGTAGTTTTTTGTAGTTGTATTCGATTTCTGTGGCGATATCCAATCGAAACTATTCCAGTATTAAGCGTACAGGTCAGCAAAACGGGTAAACGGGTCAGCAGATCAAACAGAAAATACACTTCAGGTTAGCGACGTTCAACGCAAGGTTCAGAACACTGTCTCAGGTTTCGTGTAAGTGAAAACGTGTCATTTTAAACAGAAAGATCAACTTACTTAGCGATTACGCCATCGACTGTCAATCACGCGGTTAATTATAAAATCAATTGTCAATCAACTCTATTAAGTGTCAATCAGCGAAACATTCTCCGCCCCGAAAAGGGCGTACTCCTTTTCATTCAGCTCAGCAGTCGTATCCTTCAGCAGGGCAGATCACAGCGATCTTGATGACAGGCCTGATGCACTCTGATTCTGCTGTCTTCACTTTCACGCTTAATACTGGAATAGTTTTGATTGGATATCGCCACAGAAGGTATATTGGTGAGCCGTTGAGTTTCCACTCGCGCGGTTTCGCCGCTTGACCTCGCGGGCTTCGAGTAGCTCGCACAATTTCCACTCACGCGGCTTCGCCGCATGACCTCACGGGCTTCGAGTAGCTCGCAAACTCAAATCCCGCCGGCTACGCAGACTAACCGGGAACAATGCTAAACGAAGCAAAAGTGATACCCTATAAAATCCATACCCTATCCCGCGGCACATACCTATAGAGCCCAGATATGGGAGTACCCCTCGGGCCACATTGGTGGGAGGCAAGCGACTCTGTCACCGCGCCACCCTTGCTCCCAGCCCATGGGGTTATAAGCTGGAGCGAGCGTTCCTATTTTACGATAATCTACTCCTCAAATTAAGAGGTGGAAAAAGTTTTTCTCAGCACTGCTGACTAACGGAATTATAGGAAGCTTCTAGATGATTCGTGAAACGTTTGGAATTGAAATCAAATTTTGTTAAAATAATAGCGAAAGTCTAGTCTTGAAACGTGAAGCTGAAGTGATTCGTGAAATGATCTCGACCGTTTAAATATTGAAGTTTCTCTGATTGAGTTCGACGTTTTTTTTGTAGCAAACTCTGATGCTATCACTACCCAGTTTTACAGTGGAACAGATAAGTAATTTGCAATGACACAACCTGAACACAAATATCCCTCTTCAAAGCTTTATTTTTCCCGTCTATTTTATTTCATCTACTTTTACAAGTTAGGTTGTGAATTATAGAAAAACTTCCCATGTTCCCTGTATGATTGATCATACGCCTTGAATTTTAATCGTTAAGGGTCGCTTGATTCTTGTCACCTGGAAAGCAAGACAAACATAACATGAACAATTCGCTATCCCCAAAAGTATATTAAAAAGTAGCTAGTGTGAGGTTTGGTTGTAAAGTGTCTTACTTGACATAACGCTTGGCTTAGTCACCACGAATGAAGAAGTCATCATTGGTAACGTGCAAAATTGTCTTCAGTTGGATTAACGGATATTTTACCGAGGAGGAAAAAACACCAGAGACTGAGGTGAAACAAAACAAAACTGAGAGGAAACAAAGATGGGTTCGAATGAGCAAGATTGAGAAGGATTATAATTGATGACAAACTTGAAAAATTTAGGCTGAACTTTTCGGTCTTCCAGTACCGCACACATTCTACTTACACCTTGCGTGATTTTTTGAAGACCACAGGGCATGCCTGGCGAGCAATTGGACCCACGTGGTCGTAGAGTTGCTTGAAGTTTGCCTCATAGAATAGAGCCTCCTCACTGGAAGCGATCTGGCTCAACTGGACACGTTGTTGAGTTTTCCTCTCGCGGTTGTAGCCCTTGCCGGCCACACCCACGGCTACAACGTACGCATTTTCTTTTAGGGCCGACAAAGAAGTGTTAAGTGTCAGCAAGTCATCGTCATTTGTGAGCCCGTCAGTCAAGGCGACAACTACCTGTGGGGGGAAAGGAGAGTCAACCGTGTTGTTGGCTTCTCTCTTGGAGACTAGTAAATCCACAATGCCTTATTACACCACCCTTACCTTATCCATTACCTACTCGTTACCCTTTCCTTACATGTTTGCCTGCCCCATAGGCGTACGGGCCGGGAGGGCAGGGGGGGACTGCACCCCCCCCCCCCCCAAATTTTGGGCAAATCAGATTTTTGGGCAGCATGAAAAAATTTGGGAAAGGCAAATTGTTCACCGTCCCCTTGAAAAAGTTGCCCGTACGCCTATGGCCTGCCCTATCCCTTTCCCAACCCCTGCTTTTTTAATTTTTGCCTCTGTAACATAGAATAAAAATATACAATACCTTGTCGTGCCTTATGACTTCACCATCTAGCTTCCTCTTAGAAGAGTGTAGCATCCTACTGGCCAATTCCAGACCTTCCCCCGTTTTCGTCCCTCCTCGGAAGTAATGCATTCGTTTAATCCTCCTTGCAAGTCTATTAAATCCCAATTTCTGTGATCTGTTTAACGTGAAAATAACTTGAGCGTAACTGGAGTACTGGACGATGCCAATTCGTGCGTAAGCAGCGCTGACAGAGAATCGTTTGATGAGCTTGAGTAGGATTCGTTTCACCTTCAAAAAGTTCCTCCACCCAATGCTTCCAGATGAGTCAACAACAAACACCAAATCCACAGCCGTCGTACAGTCTAAGAAAAAGGGAAAAATCGGACAAAATTTTCTTTTGCCTGTGACAAAGTGTAAATCACTGGCTATCGTCGTCAGATTACAGATAGACCAAAGTTTCTTTATTGTTTCGCCATCAGTGCTATAACTCATCGATACAAACTGAAATATACTCTAGCACCATCTATGTAGCAAGAAAATGGTCATAGCTTTTTGCATGTTTATGAAAATATCCGGCCGGGACTATATACCAGCACTTTAACGCTGTTGGAGACATTATCGGAAAATTCTCAAAATTTCCCGAGATGTTACTGAGTTATATGACTTTATGTTTCCCTGAAAAAATCCTGAGTCTCCCAATTCCCGGTAAAATTTTCAGATTCCCGGAAGAAGTTTGGTTTTCTTCCGAGATTGGAGTTACCACCCCCGTAACGGGGTCTAGGGTCACACACAGCACTCTTGGCAAAAAGACATTTTTTTACAAATTGAGACAAACTTAAAAATTCCCGGCCAACGTTTTCAAATTTATCCAAATGCAAATCCAGTTTTGCCCATCCAAGCTTCTTTTGGCTTTTCTGTGTTTCTTTCTCGTTCCTCTACAGTTTTTAGGACACTCGCGCGAAAATTTTCTAACATTGATTTTTTTTCTGAGACTTTCACTACTGTAAGATAATGAGTTACAAATTAATGTCAGCCGCAAGATGGCAGGATTCTACCTTGAAAATTTTTGAACTTCCCACATTGATGTTTTGTTCCTTTTTTGACAATCTTCCGAGAATTGTAAATAAAATCAGTTTCTTAGAAAAAAAAGTAGGGGTCACCGACCGCGCGATCGATACATGACGTGGCGTGACATCGGCAACACGAACTGCGTGCACAGTAACGATGCGCACAAACAATAAGCGCGAACGTCCTTAAGCCGTCATTGTCATATTTCCGATAATTCTACGACCAATTGCATTTCGTCAGTGGTGCTGGAATTGCCTAAAATTGCGAGACAAAGCCCCCTTTTGTCTGTTTTGTCTGATTTACTTTGGAAAGTTTGAAATTGGCGCCAACGCTTTCTGCGTTATGATAAGATATATATAGACAACATGATGATCACGTATAGTTTTGCCCACAGATCCGAGCCATTCTCATACAGTTGAATGTTGTATGTCATCTTTTGTCAGTAGTAATATAATAAAGCACAGAGTATAATTTCAAAGAATTTGTACTGACTTGGACATCCTTCTCCATTCGGGCCATAGGCCGGCATCGCATTATCAGGACAACACCCATACACTGTAAAAAAAAAAATAGACGACATATGCCTTTGTGATGCCTCGTCTCCAGGCGCCGGTCGGTCAAGGTGGTATGGCGGGAAATCAGGAGCGCGGGGATTGATGGTTAGGCTGCACTCCGATTTCCCGGTCGCATCAGTCCCACAACGCGACGCGAACCGCCCAAAATCAATCCCAAAACGCAAAGCGCACCCAGTACGACCAGGGAGCGACGCCTGGGGACGAGGCATTGCCATTGTGCATGACACGATACGGCTTACATTTCCGTAGTATTGTGGCTCCATGTTATATATATGTTCTTTCACTGCCAGGATTTTAAGTAAAAGCATGCCTCAAACTAATCATGACTAAAAAGCAAACATTACGTTTAATAATTGAAAGAGATAAGAAGGACGACGTTAATTTTAAATGCCATTAGGGAGTAGTTAAAAAGGTACTTGTTAAGGGGTCATATAAAATAGGATGGGTTTACTACGCGTAATATTTTTGAAGATTCCAGTTCTACCGTGGCTAGCCTTTTTCCACTTGCGTGTGGTCGACTGTATAACTGAACAATGCCCTTATAGGTATTATTATTTAAAACAATTTAATCCTGCATGGCGTTAACCCGTGCACGGATCTAGACAATAAATCGTGCATTTCGTACCTGATCCACATTTGGCTATGTACACAAAATTAGCCCAGTGGAGACCAACTCCTTTAACACATTTACTTGAGTTTCCATAACGGTTGTAAGTATCGCAGGCATTGAGAGCACCCCAGCATTCACCGTAGAACTGGATACCAAAGCAGGGGTATCCCCTGGCTTGGGCTGCCTCCGCACATGACATAATCACCAGCCGGAAGTCTTCCCATGTCCAGTCAATTCTCCTTCGATTATTTCGGTACAAGACTGGCATTGCACGAATGGTAGGGTCCTTCCAGGCCCTCACACCCTTATCCCTGTAGCAGCCCAGATGATCGAACCACAACACCATATCTGAAGAGAGAATTAAAGTAAGTAAGTCAGTAATATTTGTAAATAGCGAAGCGCCCGAGTGACGTTATGACAAGACACAACTGCGGACGATTTTCACGATTTCTTCAAGCATGAAATTTCAGCATAACACAACATTTTCTTTTTTATTAATTCTTTTCTTTTCATAATTTTCAACGTCGGTAACCGTATCCATAGCTGACTTAGCTTTTCAGGCATCTCCGTTGATAGAAGCTCGCAGCTTCGTGCTAAAACCTTCTATATGTGAGTATTTTGTTTGAACGGTCTTGTAAGATTATGATTACTGATATTGAAGGAAAGGAATTTTCGTCAGTGAACCATCTCCTTTGAAATGAGTCGATCTTAAACGATAACACCAAGATAACTTTAGGATGTCTCCCTTAGCTTTCTATTTATCAATATATATGTGTTGGATCTACTGAAGGAAGTACCCAAGCATTCCCTCGTCTCCTTTGAGCACACATGGATTTGGGGATGTCGTTATGTCTCTACTCCTTGCAAATATGCAATCTATCAAATTACTATAAATGTCATTTTTCTAACATCATTCGGAGGCATACCTTCTTCTGTGACTAGCTCCTTAGGCGATTTCTTTTTCTTATCCTTTTTCTTTTTATCTTTGTCTTTGTTTTTTCTTCCTCTGTTCTTCTTTTTCTTGCGGATTTGTTCCTCCTCTTCCTCTTCAGATGGCTTCGGCGTGGTATTTGCCACTTGGCTTTGCTGCTTTTTGCGTCCAGCCCTTCCACGTTTCTCCAGGTCATCGTACAGTACTGGAGCTAGCCATCTATAATTGCCTCCATCTTCTTGTTCGTCGTTATCATCCGTTTCTTCAAAATCGGTGACTTCTTGATTCTGCTTCGAGCCATTGTTAACATCGGTAAGGCTATTCCTTTTGATGTCATCCCCATGAGC
Organism: Blastomussa wellsi; assembly: GCA_947652115.1. Lineage (NCBI taxonomy): Eukaryota > Metazoa > Cnidaria > Anthozoa > Scleractinia > Plerogyridae > Blastomussa > Blastomussa wellsi. The sequence goes on along the minus strand of OX393562.1, from coordinate 20,530,264 downwards.
AAGTTGGAACGTAGCAAAAATGATCACCAAGAACATCGACAGGAAGAAATGCATGGTAGCTTCATTGACGAAAAGATGTTACAACATGATGTCAAAAATATTATTATTTTTTAACTGACTAGGAAAACTTCAAGTACAAGGTACAGCATTAGGAGTTACTTCACCCTTGATCACCGCGGAAAAATTTGAAATTGATCGATGAACTTGTAGATAAATTTCGTCATTTTGCTTCAAATGCACCAGAATTTTGTTATAAAAATAAGTAAACGATAATCAAAAATTCTACGATCATTAAAATCCCGTAAAAATACTCTGGCTCTTCAGTTGAAGAATTATTTTTCTTCGCAAAGCAAAAGGAAAGATAAGTTAAAGCAAATTTCAGTTACCACAAACCAACCGTTACTGGTCCTTCGTTCCTGCGTTGAAGCGTTTCAGTAAAAATGAAAGATACAAAAGTTGTTCCTCATGCTTTCCACAAAAAGCGATACTCGTATCCCCGTAACTAAAAGCTTTCATTGAACCATTTTAAAAGTGTTACCTTTGTACTTTCTTCTATTTACAATAGGACTAATAAACTTTGATTAGTCTCGGCTATTATATTGTACAAAACTTATACAATTTTTTTTAACTGAACAATATCGAAAATACACGATGTTTTAGACGAGTCACGTAAACGTTGCTTGGCCGGTTACAGCTTACTTCGGCAGCTGAAGAAAAACACGGAAAACACTTTATTTGACTAGTTTAGGGCTCTGAAGACCTGAAACGTGCCAGTTTACGTTTTGGTTTGGTTTCATCAAGTTATATAAAGTGCTAAGATTTCTTGAAATTAGTTCTTAGGTGTAAAAATTGTGCGAAGTTTACCAAGGAAACTTAATGGTTACTCACATTTACAATTTCACTGCTGTCGTTTTATTTTATTGGCTATTAATAGAACTACATCGACATCGACAAAGTTAAACGTGAGTTCAAAAAACCTGACATAAGACAGAAATACAAAAGATCCCAAAATACATGTGACAACATCATTCATTGCTGAAAATGCCGAATCTTGCCTGAATCGTGTCTTTCGAATTAACAAGAATCTCGTTGAAAAAGCTTCGTATGTAGTAATTGCTGCTGATATGATAAAACTTAAAAGGGCTCTTTAATACAAAATACAAAATCACTAAATAGATGTAAAAAGGGCCAGGGGTGCGAAATTAAGGTGCGCAATCTCATGTTGGGGACAGGGTTAATTTACCCTATTACATAAAATTTTCGCGATTTCGGTGGCCGCATTTATTTCGCGACACTTTGATTTCGCGATTTTGAGAAAATGTCATATCCAGACTCACTTTAATTTCGCGATTTCATAAACGTTATAAGCTTAAATATTTCCTTGATAATGCGTTAAACATTTTCTTGAATCACGATAAAACGACTTTACACAGAAATAAGAACACTAACAAAAACAAAACGAGCTTATTACGTACGTCTCATAAGTCGTTCACATTTTTTATTTACTCTTTTTTGTAAGAACATTTTTGTAACAACGTTGAGGCTAGGAAGAGCAAACATTTATAACATCACTAAGAACAGTGCCCAAGGCTGGCATTTGTGCAAAAAAGAATTTTATAATTATGATGACCGTAATGACAGTCACTTTATTTTCGCGCCATCTTATGTTCGCGACACATTCCGCGATTATTTTTAAACACGAAATTAGCGAAATTAAAGTGTCGGGAAAATTCCTTCTATTAATAAGGAACGTTGTGGAGTGGTTTTTAAAAGGAAACGACGCATAGTTTTTCTGAAATCTCAAATGCCCCTCTCTTTACCTTTAAACAATCACAAACTGAATAATGTAACGGATAACGTCAATTTATGCCTCCTCTCCAAATACCAAAAATTTCCCAAAAAAAATTCTGCCAAAAAAATCACATCCCACCCTAATCCCTTTTAACCTTTACTGGCCTTCAAACTGGAGTCGCCACTCTCTACAGCAACGAATTTGACGGTCACAAACTGAAATGGCCTACCACTGGGAGAGACACACTGTGTAGTTAACACAACAAATGCCTCATATACGACTAACAACACTTGCTATCTGTAAGTTTTAATGCACAAGCCCCATTTCAATATAAGCCCAAAATGCCCTCAGAAAATAGTGCAAGAAAACACCTTTCAAGTGACTAGGTAAGGTTGATAAATAAAAATATTTAGCAAGGTAGTAGTGAATAGGAATAGAGTTTCATAAAAAGCCCTTTTAAGGGTCAATTGTACTTGGTTAATGGCTGACAAAAGTCTAGGTTCAGGCGCGGATCCATACCGGTTTCCACCGTTTTACAGAAATCGTTCAGAATTTTAATAATAAAAAAATAAATAAATATGTATATAATTTTAATAAAGTAAACTGCAAGTTGAATGTCGAAAAATAGTTTTGACATTTACTGCATCAGCAACTTCAAAGGAGATCGACCATACGATGTATCTTAACATCACAGAGTGCCTCAAAATGTTTTCCACCTTACCAGTCACCACATGCGAGAGTGAAAGGAATGTGTCAGCTTTGAGGCGACTGAAAACGAATTTACGAAGCACGATGTCACAGACGAGATTGACAGGACTTGCCTTGCTGTACATTCATTACAACATGGACATTGACTTTGACGAAATAATTCGCAGATTTGCAAGGCTTCATCCAAGGAGAATGGAACTGACAAATATATTGTCTGACTGACTCAAAAAGCCAGGAAAGGGCACTTTAGGTAGTTAAAATTACAAAAAATTTCCCGGGGGGAGGGGGGCATGCCCCCAGACCCCCCTGGGAGCTTGTGCCTTTGGCTCTCGTTTTTGCAGTAAATCGGTCAAAATTTTTCCTAGATCCGCGCCTGAGGTTTATGGCGCAAGTGGAAGTACCTCAGAGTTTATCGCGACTTTTGGTCAAAATTAGCTAAATTTAAATTTCTAACACCCCGTCAATACTCAGATCATTTCTAAGGGCCTCTTCATATGAGCCCGGTAACCGGGCTGGCCTGGTTACCGGGACGAATTTTGTCGTCTGTTCATATGGGAAATTTCAGCCCGGTTACCGGGATGAAAAAGAGTCGAAAAGGGCGCGAAACGTGGACTGAGGCCCTGGGAACGAGTTTGTTCTTGGTACTGAATTTGTTTATCGGCGTCGAAATCAAGGTTTCTATAGGCCATTTTTGATTTGTATTCAAGTAAACAGTCGATCAACTGCCTTACCGTGTCTGTTTCCCAACGGAATCTCTTCGAAGTCAAGGTGGAAGACACTTCGCCATCCGCCATGTTTGCACGCGTTGTAGGTCGCGTGAGCTGCGTTCCGTTTAGTCAGCGTCCTTACAAGGCATGCGTAGTTGAAAAATTTTCATCCCGGTAACCGGGCTGGAGTGTTCATATGGGAAAATATTTCATCCCGGTTACCGAGATCTCGGTTTCTACAACCGAGATCTCGGTAACCGAGCTGGCCCGCCTTCTCATATGAACACATCGAAATTTTTACAAAGGAAATAGGAGTGAGGCGAGATCTCGGTAACCGGGCTAGCCCGGTCAACCGGGCTCATATGAAGAGGCCCTAAATCACTAATTTTATAACATCAAGTGAATACAGAACAGAAGGATGAAGTAAAATATGTTAGTACTGATTTCACATGAGATGCAATGGGAAAACTTGAAAACATCGCCCTGACATTTTCAGGTTAGCAGCAATCTCGATCTTGGCCATCCACCTGCCAAAACTTCTATAAACAGTTTCTACACATTATCAGTCTTTCAAAGGATTTTTGTCATTATCATGCAGCTTCTATTAACCAAAAAGCGTCCCCTGGATTTTCGATGTTACTAAAAATAGTGCGACACTGCGCCCCAATACCTCCAGACTAAGCTGTTTATTAAAACCACAGTTCACATACATAATGCTAAGAAGTTATGCAAAAATTAAAGCGACTGGGTCACTATCAAATAAATATTTATATAAAAATTTCTTAAACTTCAAAGCAATTTTTTTAGCTTACATTGTAAATATAACTATAAATTTCCAATCATGTGCATTGAAATTTATTACTGTCAAACTAAGAAAACTGTGAACACCGGACATATCTTAGGAAATTACGGTATGTTGATTCTGTAGTGACTAATCACAATAATCGCAAACAAATCTCAAAACCACGAACTGGTTACAGTTGCAGATTGCAATGTAGTTTTCTCACACCTGATTGTTTTTTCCTTGTAACACACACATGATTATGTCTGCTAACAGATATTGCAAGGAAAGTTATTTGAACAAATAAATATTTCTGGTGTTCAGTTTTCTTTGTTTCACATTTAAGGCACACACATTTTAACCATTCTTAAAAAAAGTGATGGGGAGATATAAAGGAAAAATCATTTTCTTTTTGTTTTCAGAAAAAATCATGGTATTTTGCATTTTCATGGTGGGTTGGGGATACAATGGGTATATTTTATACACCCCCGTAACACCTCCACCCCCAGGGGGATTATTCCCTTCTCTCATGACCATGCATGATACAAACATATTTAATAATTTTGTCACTAAGAAACTCCAACTGATGAGCCACATCATCATTGTATTTCCTCAATATCTAGACCAATGTTTTCACTGTCACCTCCACTCGACCAGCACTTGCAGTTAGAAGTTTTATAAGTTTTGCAATCTTTACAGTGGTGCAAGCATGTAAGGTGGCATCATTCATGCCCACTTTGATCAAGCAAAGATATGTCAATGAACAAATGTCTGATCCTCGATTTCAGGTGATAATCAACGTTGTCAAAGCAATATGTCCAGTTTAAATGTTGAACCCCATTTCCCTCATACACTTTTTATGTGCTTCGATAAGTTCGCCACAATTTTCTTCACCACGTTCGACAATACAAGCGTCACGAACTTTCTTCGTTTCTGGGCAAGCACAGCACGGTTTCAGCTTCTTCTTCTCCTCTTTCGGCTTTTCTTCCAAGGGTGCAACGACTGGAGTACTCACTGCTTTTTCTGACATTGGTCTTGAACGTAAGGACCTTCAAAACGTAAACCAAATAACGAGGAAATACAGAACGTGAAATTTTCACTTCGCAAGTGAGGAAATTACATAAGATCAAATTCGTTTCCAGGCCCATGGAGAACTTTATACTTTTGGCGCGAAAACGAGGCAGCAACAGGAAACAGCTGCCACGCATGCTCAAACAACCCCCAGATTCATTTCAATTCAAGATGGCGGATATTTTAGGCTGTGTTTTCTTGCAGTCCAAAATAACGTGACCTTGAATAGGCTGGTGTATTAAACTGCGATGGCTACAGAGCCAGCAGTATCTAGCTCTCATGTTGAACACCTCTTAGCTGAGATTGAATCGAGTGACGGTCTCCTTGGACCAACGTTAAGGTAAATGTCACAGATAACTCCAGCAGCCAGACTATGGAGGTGGAGGAAGTTTCATCTGCCTCATTATTATACTGCTTATTTCGTTTTCAAAATTGATTTAGAGCCGTCTACGATGGAGAGCAGCACACTGAGTTTATGGATAAGCTGGAGGAACGAATACGAGTTCATGACAAAGACATCGAACGGATGTGTAACTACCATTATCAAGGTTTCATCGAATCTGTAAATGAATTACTCAAAGTGCGCGGAGAAGCACGGAAACTTAAGGTATTTTAATGCACTACAATTATAAGAGATGTTTCCTCATCAAGATTTTTTCCTGAATGTTTATATTTTTTTATAACTAATTTGCATCGTACATGCATGTACATTACATGTAAATTTCTATTTTATTATTGCGCGCTTTAAACACTTTCTGTACAAATTACAAATGTTATTGTTGTAGGGATGCCTGTAGACTCATGCTGGATTTTTAACTTTTTAATTACGTATGTTAGGGTTAAAAGCTAGTCCTTATTCAAGGAATAAAAATATTTTCGTTTAGAGTAATTTCTTAATTGTGGACATGTTCAGGAATTTAACACATTCCTGTACATGAGATGACAGTTCGCACTTATTTTTGTGTTAATTTTAAATGAAATAAAAGACATAGTTGCAATTGAGTGAATAATATATCACAAACAATACTATATCTCACAAGCCAACACATTTTTTTCAAACAAGTCACACACATCAAAGGTTTTTCTTCTTGCTGCCTTTTGGAACAAACTTTATATTCAATGGCTAACGTTAAATGATAATTTAATTACTCAGGTATAATTTTTAACTACTTATTAATCGTCAATACTACAGGGCCTCAGTTTGAGATTTTCCTGTAAAGACCGAACATTCGAGGTTAATAAGTTGTTTATTATATGGTTTAATAAACCCAGCTAAAAGTTGATTCATTAATGTTGATCACTTGTGTGTGCTTATCTGTTTATTCATTTGTTCACCTGCCAAGGTCAGATGAACTAACACGTATTCCATCAAAAAATTATATATTTATTTTTGAGACAAATGGTTACTAAGCAGATTAATTAAACAAATAATTTGATTTGCCAGTGGAACAGAAACACACCAGATTTGTCTCGTAATCGGCCCATTGGAATTGTGGGAGAATAATGCCCTAGCACTTAGCCAATCAGGGTATGCATTATATCGATGACACACACTAGCCATGTAATAAATTTGTATAGATTATATATAGTACAGGGCTACAAATAATTTTTTTCTTGTGTGAAAGGACATTTGTCCTGCTAAGTCACCATTTTGATCAGACAAAACAGTAGTGATTTTTTAATTCAAAAAACAAAACAAAACAGAAGTGATGTCGGACGTCATCTTACAGAGCACCTCAATAAAGCATTGTCAATGCAAAAAAAAAAAAATGGTGTTTGCACTGGAAGGCATAAAAATGTCCGAACATTCTGTCAATGACGACAGTTGGGATTTCATTGAACATTGGCAAATTTTGGTCGGTCAATACCCAATGTCTGACTGTTATTTGCAGTCCAGACAGTATGTACAACGTGTACATGTGAAAAATATCCCTAATTCTCAAGGTCATTTTTTCCACTTTCTTCTTCTGCCAGAAGTATTTTTGTGCCTTTTCAGTGCACCAGAAAGTCTTGCCTCCCTTTTGTTAGTATGAGGGTTGAAAAAAAAAAACAAATGAGGAACAAAATTATGAGAAAACGCTGTGGCCAAATTCTCACATGCTTGTTGCATGACACCAGACAATAACCCAATCAACTTCAAGTTTTGAATTGAGTCTTGTTTTGAATTTTTAAATCTTCATTTGAGGAGCTGATTATAGAAACCAGTAATAAAATCAAATTTGTGATAATGATTCATTGATTCACCCTTGGTAGGAACGCTTTAGCTGTTTTCATCATCATTGTCATTGCCGTCATCATCATCAATTTATTTTGCATATTTTCTTTGTTGTATAGAGTTTAATATATGGCGAGGTTACCTCTGGAAACCACCAGGCTTATAGTTGAGGCCACATTGTACATCATACATTCATATATCACAATATGTTAAAAAAGACAGTGTAATGAGTGTTCATCTTGGCCAAATTCATTAAGTGTATTATTTATCAGATAAGCCACTATTTGGCAGTGGATAAATAAGTTGTTTTACATGTATGGGACTTACTAAACAACTGGGCCAGTGACAACACTGCACTTTGCAGAAGCTAAATTGGCAAAAATTAATAAATGCAACTTTATTTTGTTTGCAAAATCAGATCAAAGTAAAGGAAGTGAATGAGTCCATACAAGAATCAGGACGTGAGGTCTGTATATAAAGAATCAAAATTGTTAGGCTACAGGCAAAAAAGTCATCAAGTTTTTTGTAAGCAAACATCAGTGATCAAGACAAAAAGTCTGTAAATTTAATTATAGTGGAATAATTAGTAAATTGTCATTCAACATGTAAAAGATCACATGCTCTGTTGAAACATAGAACTTTATGTACAGGAATTTTAAATTTAGGTGTCAATTTGTTTCTTTTACTTCATAGCTAACAAGCAAGTGTGAAAATTTGATATACTGTCGCACAACTCAAAGAAACATTGTATCTGCAATAGAAATCCTCAGCCTTTGTTTACCAGGTACTAGTAGATACTTTTTAAAAGCATCACATGTTAATTATTTTATATATTTAGTATTGGTGAGGTTGTGCTTTGGTTAGTGGCATAAATGATACCTATCTCGGAAGTCTCATTTTTCTGGATTTTAAGAGCGGTGTCAGCAGTCTTTGTAACTATTCATGCAGTCTCATGTTTGTTGATTTGAAGAGCAGGGTGTCATTGTCTTGGCAATTCTTGGATTTAATTATTTTCCACACCTATTGCAATAATAAACAGCTACCCCAGTCATCTTCTGTTAAGTGAACACTCCCATAAGCAAACACCTCCTAAGTGGATCTTTTTTGTCAAAAGGGAGTTCATTTACAGGACATCTTCATGAAGAACTTCATTTTATGGCTGTTGATTAACTTGTAAGAATGTGTTGTAGTACATATATTGTATGAACAGTACAATATTTCAGAAGGAAAGAAAGAATTTAGAAGGAACTTTTTATTACCTTCTTGTAGTACTAGAGATGTATGCAAAACTAAAAGATCAGATGAAAAACAGAAGGTCAGTTCCTGTCACATGTAGTTTGCTTTCCATTCTTAGCAGCGATCTTTATAATTATAATAATCTATTTCTTATATACAGCAAAGGTACATGTACATAATTTTTAGCTTAAATCTTTAATTGAAGGTTGTTAAATATCTGGTTGACAGTCACAGAAGTTTGTTTCTGTTAGTACAACACTTTGTATAGTGCAGTCATCATTGTTGCACTCCTTTTGGCAACTGCTTATTCAGTTTAAAAAATGGAACAAGATTTAAACAGCTCATTGTTATCTTGACTTGAATGCATACCATATGGTAATGTCTACAGGGGATGCAATATGTTATATGTACAGAGGATTATTATTTACAATATTATAAACTGTAAATAATTGTGCATTTGTGAGCCTGGTGCCACGGAAATTTTGTCGTAAAAACTATGGCTCTGTGGGCACTTTTACAGGTACTACCCAGCATTGAAAACTTTGGAGCAGCTTGAGCACACATATCTTCCACGGATAAAAAGGTACTTCAGGTGTCAAGTGGAATAACCTAGCGTCATTTTGGTTTGAACTGCTGCTATGACATTTCTTTGCAAACCGTACTGTACACTTTATTCACAGTTTGTCTCATAAGCTATTCTCATTTTTTGATTGTCAGATTCAGATTTGCAGAGATCATGCAAGACAGTATACCTGTTCTTAGAAAGCACATCAAAGAGGCATCAATGGCTGATCTTAGGGTAAGAGGCAAACACTGCTCCCCAGTGGCCTTTGGACGTAAAAATCTGCAGGAATCCTGAAGATTGCCTCGTTTTCAAATTGTGTTAGAGGTGGAGCATAGGATCGACTTGTTTTTGCAAACGGCATTTCTTGTCAATGCGATAGTTTACAAACTCTTGGAAGTGGAGACATGACAGTCAGTGTACAAGTTTTCCCCGGCATTATGTCAACTGTTTTCCTAGTCATCAATATTTCAGCTAACACGCTTTCAAAGTGCGGTTGCAAAGCCTGATTGTGTTAGCTCACGCACTAAGCTTACTAATAATGCCTTCATCATTTGTGCACACATGTGCATTTACCGAATTGTTTTTTCTTCAATAGTCTGAGTGGAAAGACAGTTTGTTAAAGATGTCGAAATTCAACCATGAAATCTTCTTTTCACTACTAACAATTTTGAACGCAGAAACAGCAAGGGGCTTTCAGAGCGTCCAGGAGTTTTGTGATTTTATTTTTCACTTTGGATGCGCTGACGTGTGATGTGACCTTGGAGCGTAGTCGACATCGTCAGATTGTCGTCAAAACTTTGCCATAATTTTGAACGTGTGCCAATCAAGTGCAAGAATATGTGCGACATAAATAAACTAATTGTATCGCTCGATAAAACACCCTGCATCAGGGCCATTTGTAAGGGGCACCACACAGATTGCCCTGGGGACAAGGTTGACTGGACGCATCAAGCTTGGGGCGGCCCAGGTTCTTCGCAGGGGCTCCTCGTGGCCCCAAAACACTGTTTGCCGCTCGCTATCATTCACAAGGCTCATTTCACTGCATGTTTACATTTAAAAGTTGAACATGAACATTGTTTACTATTTTCAGACAAGTTACTATGAATTGTTATTCTTTCCTGTAGGATTTTCTTGAGAAAATTAGGAAAGTTTCTGAGAAGTTGGGTTCAATAGCAATGAAGCAGGTTGGTCTTATTTTTTAGTATATTTTTTGGTCTTATTATTTAGTACACAATATCATTATGTGCTTTATTGAATTTTGCACAGCTATTTACATGTAGGCACAGTGTGGGAGGCGCGGTAGCCTAATCTTTAGCGTGCAGAACTCTGGATCGGCACAGTTCGAGCCCTGGCTGGGGCACTGCGTTGTGTTCTTGGGCAAGACACTCACAGTGCCTCTCTCTTCACCCAGGTGTATAAATGTGTACCGACAAAATAATGCTGGGGAGTGGAAATATTCCTAGCCACTTAATGCTACAGAAACTGGCATAATCTCCGGCAGTATGGATCACTTGGCATGAGGCTTTACCAACCACCATTAGAAACATATGGAACCAAATCTCATTCTATAGGTTTTACCATATCTTGTTAATATTTTAAAAGGGAAACACCACACCACATGTCTGATCAGCTGGACTATTCTGTTTGTAAATGGTTCAAGTATGCACCCATACTAGGTCTGGCTGAACTAGCTATGTTTTGATTGAAGAGTCTTTCTTTCCAATGTGGAAAGTAGAGAAAGTGTCAGAACTTGACAGGTGAAGTTGCAAATTGAAGTGACTGTGAGTTTGACTTTTCAATCTTGATAAATTTATTGACAGGCAATACAAAAGAACAACTTAACACTTATGCACGGGGTTGGTTTGAAGAAGAAAGGAGAGGATGAAGTAAGAACAAAAAAAAATTAATAAATAGAGGATATTACATGGCTGCACGGAGATACAAAATTTCTCTTCATGTGTTGGAAGATGTTTCATGAGGGAGTGCAGCGAATGAGTGAAACATGTTTCAACTCGAGAAGAAGAATTTCGTATCTCCAAGCAGCCATGTAATATTCTATTCATTATAGAAACACCAATGAACTTCCAAACCTTTTCGCTTTTGCTGCGAAAGGCACAATTTATTACATAACCATAGCAATGGTGATATCTTCACATGTGAAGATAACATGTTATCTTCACTACTGTTTATATAATAAATGTAGTTATTACATGTAAGTACAATTAAATATTAAAGTATGGCCATGTTGTTGTTGTTGTTGTGATGGTGTTGCTGTACAGTGTAAGTATCAGTAGGTTAACTCCCGTTTATCTTCTTAAGACATATTATTAAATGAATGTTAGAAGGCCATGATCCATGTATCTCATTTAACATTTTCAATGGCCATGGAAATGTACAAAAATGGTCTTGTGGTTCAATTTTACCCTTGGTTCAATTTGGTATTCTTTTTTTCTGGTGTTTGGTAATTTGTGATAAATATGAAATGTAAACAAAGAAAAAATTGTACTAAGGGTAAAATTGAACCACAACAGATGTATAGATTACTAAGTATGGAAAAATTGACTTGAGTTTCTACATTTCTGTTTGTAGGAGTTGGACAAGTCTGCTCAGGATTTGGTGGATTTTTCACCAGTCTATAAATGCCTATACATTTTTACTGTTGTAGTAAGTTACTGTCAGCACTTCATTTTAAGAGAAAGATATCTTTGCAGTTTGGCGGTAACATTAAAGCCATCCCTTGCTGTAAAATATTAATTATTCTACATATTTATCTTACAGGGAGAAAGAGAAACCTTTGATAATTACTACAGGAAACAAAGAAGAAAGCAAGCACGGCTTGCAATGGAACTCAGTCATGGGATTAGAGTGGGTTTTAAACAATTTTTGTGCTATTGTTTCTGACCATTTTTTATTTGCCTTCTATTTTTTGTAAAATTTGCCCTTAAATCATGTTTAAACTTGTTTGAAATGTCTCTTTCTAGGTTAATTGGCAACTAATTTGCAATTGACGCAATTCATTTAAAAGCAATCAAGTATTAACTTTGGAAGAATTAAAATTGTTGTTGTCTTTCCTGGGTGGTTAGAGTGTACATCAGACATCACTGATATTAAAGCGAAATTCGGGATTATTCATGCACATGTAATGTATGCATAGTTCTGCACAATCCAAAATTTGTTAACAAGTTTTTTTTTAACAGGATGGAAACCTTGAGGTCTACAGGTCTTATTTTCATCAAATTGTAGGGTAAGCTAATTAATGTCACTTGAAAGACATTATTTGTAATTTTTTTCGGAAAAAAGAAATGCACAGTTACATGTACACATACTTTATAAATTATTTAAAATTATACGCTTGTTATTCAATGAATATCAAAAGTATCGGACACAATATAATATCACACAGTCAACTCTCTTAGGTGTCACTGTTACCTTTGTAATTAAAATGTGAGCAAACCAAAACCCAAAGTGTATTTCAAAACGTTCGCACCCCCAGCTAACTGTTTAAAATAGAACAACCTAAATCCGCTAATGTGGGGTATGTCTTACATGTTACATTATACTTAATTATTCTCAGTAATTCTTTTTACAGCTGTATTTCGTTTCCTTTTTTCAAAGATTTTTTGTTGTTGAGGATATAATTCTGCACACAACCAAGGGTCTTGTAACAAGGTAATATACCCTCAAATAATCAGTTGATGATTTAATATATAGGAGGCAAGACGTTTGGAATAAGATATGCTGTAATTCATACTGACTGTAGATGTCCAATTTTCTACAATATTATAGGTCAACAGTTGATGATCTGTGGGAAATGGCAGCAAACAAGATTGCTCCTGTGCTTATCACATGCACACAGTCGGTACGAAGAGTAATCATGCTGTATACCATGCCCAGTATATTTTAATGCACATGCAACACTCAATTGTACCGTGTCACTAAGCTTTCGTTGCTTATTTCCAAGGAGGCATTTTCCCACAAACTCTCTTCAGAAACAGGCATTGAAGATTTATGCGTGCATGTAAATGAGGGTACTTCACTGAAATCCAGACTTCTGTCAGTTGTTGTGGAGGTACTGTACGGCTTGTGATGGAGCACAAATGTTTAGTTTGAATTTCAAAGAAGATATTGGGCACCAGATATGCTGAAGTTTTACAACAAGAGGGGAGGCAGGGCCTGGACATCAAAGGATGTTACTCTTGCTTGGGTTAACCCTTGTTCGTTAAAGGGTTTAACTAATAAATATGAAATTCATACTGTCTGGTATTTGACTCACAAATATCATTTACTCATCAAGAGTTTCACACACTAATAACTGATTACTCTTTGATGTGTTGTAGGCTTACTGTGAGGAGCCATCACTTCTCTTAAAAGTAAAGGAACTCATTGTGTGGTTCTGTCACACATTGTCGGTGGGTACTATTTGGAGCAAACATGCTTGACATGATGATGATCACATTCATAGAAATATGTCTATGAATTTGATCATTGTACAGTTTTCAGATAACAAAATCTACAGTACAGTACATTTTTGATGTGTCTAGAGTGGGTGCAGTTTGTAGATACAAATGAGGATTAAAAATGATTTATCAGTGTTCTCAATAAGCACTGATGGCTAACGAAAATCATTGATGGATAATGAAAAGGGTCGGCTACTTCACTTAGAACAGTCAGCTACCTTTTCCAAAATTGAAGAAATTGAAGAAAGATTCTAAAAAATAATGGTCAGTTACTCTAATCAAACCCCAGATTTACTTTTTTTTGTATTTCCAGGGCTTTGGATTTAATGTAAATAAAATTTTTGATGTCCTTCTTGAAATGAGGTGAGCTTTAATGCTAGTATTTTAATGTAACTTACCAAAATGGAAATGAAGTACAGTCGAAAGCTGCTGGTCTGGCCACTACTGAACCAACACAGTGAGTGGTTAAATCAACAATCTGGCTGTACTAAAGGGAGTTTGTTAGACTCCTGTAGTAATGAGGTTGTCATGCGGAGACAGAGGGCTGGGTTCCTCTGTTATTGGCAATCTGTTAATGAAGTACACAGCTACATGAGAGACACTTGTACAATTATGTACAACACTTACAACTTTTCAGGATGCCAAGTTTATAAACGAGACTTTCCTACAGCGTACCTTGTTCCTACTGAAAATACTCTAACTTTAAAATACTGGTTCAAACAAATTTCTTGATAATAATATTTATTTTATAATATTTAATAAGTGAGCGATGTTTCTTCTTTTTATTTTTTTACTTTAGGCATCAATACAATGAAATTTTATCAAAAGATTGGGAAGTTATATTCAAGTATGTAAAGACCATTTTGTTTCTTTTAAAAATTCTGTCAAGAGAAGAGAGTTGAAAGAACAAAGTAAATGATTGTCCGAGTTTGGACAACTGATGGAATGTTGTCAAACATTATTCAAGCAAGGATTATGCAAACCTTACACTGGTAGAAATGCTTTGTTTTTCTTGTGTCGCATGCAGTGTTGACTCACTCTTCATTTTGCCATACCTAGGAAAATTTTTGATGAAGATAATTATACACCAATGAGCTGCCTGGATGAGAGTGAATATAATGATACCCTGAAGGAATTTCCATTCGATGACTCAGAGATAGCAAAGGTACTCATATAAGACTTTTACACAGACTCAAACAATGGCATTACTCTCCAACTGTCCTGTGTATAGACCGTGGTCTGCCACATGTGCATTGATACTTGGCATAAGTTGTACAAAATTCGTCTTTCATTTACAGTAGCTGTTGTGGTTTCAAATGAATTTCAGGTCAAAATGGTTTCCAAATACAGCTTGAAACCATTTTGTCCTGAATTTCATTTGTTAATTTCTACAACATAGCCATCAATTCGTGAGAGTGAATAATCTGTTTAGTGTTTGATTATGGTGGAATGATTCATGAGGAGACCCTCTTTGGACCAGAAAATTCACAAGCCATCATGTCAAGGGATGTCTCCATTTGGGCCAGAATACATGTTCATTGGAGGTATATGATATCTGAAGATTGCTTTTGTTTCTTCTAGGGTCCTTTTCCAAGGCAGCTCCCATTTTCTGCGGGTGTGGTTAAAGTTTATCAAGAGGTGTGTAGTACAATGTACCACTTTTCTTGCAAACAGGAAGTTATTCTTACTGCTGTCATATGTGCTTATGCCTTAATGCTGCTTCTCATATTCCACAGGTCAAACACTACATCAGTTCGTGTTTAAAATTCAATGAAAATCTCAATGTCAGGTGGGATTGTTGTTCATATTTTTACAAAAAGTTGTAAAGTTCACCACATTTTAACCAGTTGTTGGTTTTAGTTTGTTAAACTTTATTTTCTAGTCCTTTAGATGCAGCCCTCAATGATTATCTTGTAAATAATTTAAAATTCATGATGTGTGTTATTTCCTCAGTCAAACTGAGATTGGAGATTCAGTTCGGAAGTCAACAAATCTGTTACTAACAAGAACACTTAATGGTGAGTTTCTCTTTGTTTGATGCTATAATAGCACAGTTAAGGTAAAAGTCAAGTCCTAGCAACCCATCAGGCTGGAGCTTACCATCGTTCCCTTAGCATGGAATGACTGACTAGAAGTATTTTCTTCTCCCCCCCTGGATGGGATGCTAGTCCATCAAAGGGTTACTTCCCAGCATCAATTTTGCTGGTACTCGTTTATACACCTGGGTGGAGAGGCACTGTGAGGGTTTAGTGTCTTGCCCAAGAACATAACGCAGTGACCCGGCCAGGGCTCAAACCCTCAATACTCGCACCTCCCAAATTTAATAGTAAAAGTATCATAACAACTAAAGGTGATTAGATATGAAGACGATCTGTGCCACGCAACTTTAAATTTAGTTTTTGTATTTTTAGGTTGTATCACATCCATTATTAGAAGACCAGCAATGTCAATTCCACAGGTTTGTCTAAGTTGTCTACTTGTGGATGTAATAACCCACAGCTGTAAATTAGCTGGCATTTTTGGTATAATTATATAAAAAGTTGGCGTTTTAGCTGGAGCGTTGTCACAGCAAAGCCTGTAACAAAAGACAATTTCTCATATTGTTTTAAAATGTTCTTTTACCCAGCTTGTTCAAATGTCCATCAACACAATTCACTTAGAAGCGGCGTGTGTTCATCTTGAAGAATATGTGACTGTTGTGACAGGGTAAGGGAAACATTTGTTGGTTTTGTTCAAGTTCAAAATAATTTGCAAACAATTAGAAGCATTTCCATTTTGGAATAGTTAGTTAACTCCTTCTTATAAATCTCTTTGAGTTGAGAAATCATTCTGTCATTTTCTGAACCTCCCTTCTCCTCTCACCCCCCATAAAAACAATGTTAAAGTATTGTGGATGAATGGGAATCAACACAGCATTGGCGTTGGGGAGGGGAAGGTGAGGAACAACACCCATTTTTCGTCAAAACGCTCAAGTGTCAGGTTTAGCACTGGTGAGCTAGTCGTTATAACCGGCCATAACGACTTGTAATTGTATTTTCGTTTTAATTGTAGCACATCCAGTGAAAGGATTAACGTTTCGCGGGTTTACGGTTTGTCAACCTTCAAGGTGAGTCAGTTTATTTTTGCACAAAATATTTATTACTGTTGAAACTCTGTTGAGCCCCCCTAGGAGCTCATTTCAGGCCTTTTCAAGTGGAGATGAGGGATAGAGAAGGGGACGATATAAAAATTAAGATTGGCGTGAAGTTAGTCATTTCTGTTTCGGTTATGGTGTAAATTAACATACCGGTACTTGCTTTTTACTATCTTTTTCAAATGATTCTTCCTTTCTTATAACAGCTTTGGACGGTATTCAGTGTGACTATACCTGCTTGTTTTATTTTACCAGGATATGAGAGCTGAGGCAGAGCAACAGGTCTACGACAGGCTCAACATGAAAATAGAGGATTTTTTAGAATTAGGTGGGTATAAATTACTTGAAAAGATGTATCTCCATTTTAAATAGCGTTGTTACTTTTACGTTCTCAAACTCATTAATAATTCATCAAGTTTAAACAAAGAAAATTGTAACCGTGAAGGAGATTTTTATTACCCGTTCTCAGTTAGCATAGAATTTGACGATTTTATTTCGATTTAGAAGATATATCAAACACTCGAGACAGTGTTTCATATCCATACACCTCGAAGTTCGTTAAAAATACTCCGCTGCGCGTCGTATTTTCAACTCTCTTCTTGGTGTTAGGATATCCCGATGAAACACTGTCTGTCGTGTTTATGACACGTACGTAAAACGCACAGCACAACTCTGCAGTAATATCTCAGACTCACTGTCTTGGTTGTACTAGTTCAAACTTCAGTCAATCCTGTAACGTGCCAACAACGGGACACGCAATATGGAAGGTCAAGTTACTTTTGTCTGGAGGGCTGTTCGGCCGATACTACCTTGCACGTTCATAATTAGAAACTAAGGCGCTTACCATTGAACCATTAGTCAGAAATGGCCTGCAAGACTGGTTTATTCATGAAGAGACCTTCAGCCAGATCAGTCAATTCATAAATTCATTCACTCTTCGTCTGATGAAATTTTTCTAAGCATTAGGGAAACCTCTCAAAAGAAAAGCATTTTGTTTTTTATATATATCGGTCTTCCCGGTCAGTCCTGGCTAATGGTAAGTTCCCTAAGTAAAACAGTAATCCCGATACAACAACATTTATCCCTCGATTGTGAACTGTTGGCTCTGTACTAAATTTCTGTGGTCTCGGACTATAAAATACTAAACGATACGAGGAGCTGTTGGAGTTAATTCTTTTTCAAGTGAGTTTTGTTCTACTTCTGTCAACGTTTTATTTCATAAACTTTTTGAAAGCCCTCGTAGCGCAAAATAATTATAAACTTGTTGTACTTACCTTCGACATGATGCCGCCAACTCCGCGATTTTTTTTCTGCAAAATGAAGTCCGTGTGTGGGCGTTGTTACAAAGGAAAGAAAGAAAAACCTTTTTCAAAGAAGTATAAACAGACTGCTATACTAGCGGGGACTTGACGTTTTTAAAACGTAAACTAGGAGAGACACAGCGCCGGCAAAGATTAACGAGCAGTCAGATGACTCCTGCACGTGCGTTATAAAACTTTGTACATTTCATAGCCGTCCTCTGCAAAAAAACAAATTCAAGGTTTTATGAGGAGCGGAGCATATAACCAGGGCGGTGGTTTTCGTGGAGTATTTAAGAAAATGTAACTTTTTAAGTCATCACGACTCAACGAAACTCGGAGACCCAGGGACAGTTCATTTAATTGGGGCGAAGCGTAGGCTTAACGGGCGGGTAAAAAAAAATCGGCAAACAGAAGTCAAGAATTTTTCGCCGATTTTTCCGGCTATGTAACCTTTCCCTCGGACTCCATCCTCCTCCCTCCCCACTAACTGCCCATCGATTCGAGTTCAAATGATGTTTGTTGAGGCATTTGTTTTATAAAGTAAAAGATTTTATCTCACAGTGTAACTCATTCCAAAGTGTTTCCTTGTTTTCAGCCAATTACAACTGGGTTCCACTGAACTCCAGATTACATGCCAGTAGTTACCTAGTGGATCTGCTGGACTATCTTCATACCACTTTTTTAAACTTCTCTACACTTCCGGTAAGATAATTTTGTTAAAACCATTTTATGGTTTACTGTTGAACCTTTTTAAAGCTAACACTTTTTTGTTTTGGTTCTTTAATTTTATTTCTCTGCTCACAGGGTAACGTGGCACAGACGGCGTGTATGTCTTCATGTAAATATTTGGCCAAAAAACTTAGAGAGATGTTATTGGATGACGAGGTATGAATGTCGCCTTTTAAATTTATGCTAGCCATTGAAAAGTCCATCAGCACAAAAAAATCTGTAAATGGCGATTCTAGGCCATTTAACAGACTTGAGATGTTATCTTGTCAAACTCAATCTTTTGTTCCAGGGAAAAAACTATAACTTATAACTTAGCTTAAATGAACACAGGTTGCAGTAAAAAGCTCAGAAATTTCTCTTTGCGAGTGTTTGAGTCGCTTGTTGTAACCTGTTCTGCCTTGTGTTTCCAGGTGAAACAGATGAATTCCTATGGTTTGGACGGGTTCAACCAAGATCTTAGAAAGTGTGAAGGTAGTTTCTCTATCCATGATCGTTGTTGTCAGACTTTGCATAGAAAACGTGGCTTTTCTCGTAAATACGGCAGCAATTCTTGTGGCAACAACAGAAGAACTCGTACTTCTGCAGGCATCTTGTTACGCAGTAAAAGTTTTACTTTGATTCATGAGCCATGTTCTTTCGGTTAAAACATTTCTATAATTATTTTAACCTGTTTCTTTGTTTTACAGAGTTTGTCAACTCCAATCCTGTAGAAGGGATCAGCGACGGCACGCTACAGATGACATTTCTGGAACTTCGACAGGTAAAGTCGGTCACCTATGATCAGTTAAACAACACTTCACATGCTGTAAGTCTGTTTATCGTAAGAAGTGTGGTTGTCTAGTAGTTAGTGTGCTGGATTGTGGATCGAGAGGTTCGGATTCAAACCCTCGCCGGGGCTCTGTGTTGTGTTCTTGGGCAAGACACTTTACTCTCCCAGTGCTTCTCTTCACCCAGTTGTACAAATGGGTACCTGTCAAAATTAATGCTGGGGGCTGGGGGTGGGATAAGTCGACTAACTAAGCCGACTAGGAGTCGGGATAATCCCGACTCCTAGTCGGGATAAGCTCCGACTTTATGGGCCATATGGGTCGTACTCGGGCTTTTCCTGTTACGTCTGTTTATTTCCAATTTATTATTTTTCACCCATCCTTGCTTCCGGCAAGCTTTCGCGTTTTTGCTTCTCGCTGGGCGATTCTTGTGAAAGAAGATGAACTGCTTTCAGACTAGAATGATAATATGTTTCTGTTATTTAGTTGGTAGACTTGCTATTAAATGCAGACTGGTCCACGTATTTTGCTGATCACGGCTCCACAACAAGTAAATACAGCCGAGTCAACCCTCAAATTGTAGCGAGACTCCTTGAGAAGTAAGTCATGTGTTTTATGAGTATTCGACGGGATAAGCAGGAGACTCGAGCCAGCTGTCTTTGATTTTGTGCATAATTTGATTAGTGAAATAGAAAGGTTGTTCGAATGACAACAGGTGGCGATCTCACGAGAGGTTTAGGGGAGTCGGCCGTTAGAGAATTGCCAGTTCCCTTGCCGTAGCTGTATTCGTAGTTGCATTCAGTACGTTAAGGACTTGACAAGGTTGAAGGTACCAGTACCAGTGACATGAGTTAAATCCTGAAAGAACGAGGCTCATTTTTTGCCAGTTTTACACCTCGTTGTCCTGATCTGTAAATTGTTTTTTTTGTTTTAGAATGATGGATACGGGAAAGAAAAAGATCCTGACATTGAAGAAAGCCGACCGCGACAGGAAAAAACTCAATGAAACAATCCTGAAGCGACTCAAGACTCTGGACGCAGATTCCTCGGGGGCTTCTATCATGTGACGCTTTCTGTGGGCTAAAGGCGAAAGAGAGATTCTAGTTCCATCTTATGTACAAACGGAAAATATTCTTTTATGAACTAGATAGATCCTCTCGAAGTGCTATTCAGCCGGCCGGGGTAGGTTAGAAAGTAAAGGCTTGTATGGAACCAATTTTAATTCAAATCGTGCGTTACCTGGTGTAGGTTGTCACGCACCTTTTGTCCCACGGAGAAGGGTCGCGTGACTACCTAAACTGTTGACTACCTAAATTTTTGCGTAAAAAAAACTGAAGACGTGTGGCTTGAATAACAAAACTTGAAAAATGATGGGATGGGTTGTTTTACCTTTGAACTCCACCCACCCGACTGAAGAACGGGTTAGATAACTGGACCACCCACACCATCGTTAGAACTGGGTCAATTTTTAACGGACAAAGAATCAGAATTATTTTGAAATTCGATAGTAATGAGAAACTCCAGACCTGTGAATGGCCTGATCGTCGCGTTTGGAAATCTCAAGCAATTTAAAACCTTTTGTTGTAAGATACGTATTCTTGCTACATCCAAACGAAATAAGAATAAAGACTCGAGGAATAAAATTTATTATTTCTATTTGTGATGACAAGGGGAAGTTTTTTCTGTGTAGGAGATTTATTTTTGTTCAAGTGTTGTTGAGTTGTAAATTTAACATTTTCTTGCAAAACACCAGACCTCTGGGCATCAATTTTTCGTTCAAGTTTGTCGACTGTCCGTAGTTAAATTTACATTGTCAGAAAAAAAAACTTATGAATCTTTTGGTTTGGTGGCGCAAATATTTTCCACCAGGTCTCTCTTTGGGTTTGAAAAACCTTCAAAATGATTAACCAAAGTTAGTTTATTTCAATTCAGATTTTAACGATTTTTGTACGAGAAATTTTATAAGTTTACAAATATTAAATTGTGTACATACTATTCACATATACCTGTCAAATCATTTAGGTTAAAAATGTTCTTCGGTAATGTAAAATTATTAGGCTATTAGTAATTAAACGTTTCAGCTAATGTTTTTGATTGATGTCTGTCAAACAGTTAAAAAATAACTTTTCCCCAGGGTCTCCTCGACATTTCAATCGCAACTTGAAAGCGGAGATGGCCCTGGGAACCAGGCTCGTTAAAAAGTGAGGCCCGAGCTCCAAACGGGAGGGAATCGTAGGCTCCTTGCATACCTTTGGGCCTTTCCTATTTAGTTTCTTGTTTATAAAATTTCGAGAGACTGCGCGAGGTCATGTAGGCTCGATTTCCAGCCGTTTTGGGAGTCCGGTGGTCATCCTCCTCGGGCAAGGAACGCGGGCTCACAAAACGGCTGGAATTTGAGCCTAGGTCATTCGGAAAGGAGATATTCCGCTTCCCAACTCTCTATTTCCTGTTCCTGTTACGTTGGACCTCCTCGTAGTTGGAGAGGCATGTCGGGGAGTGGGGCGAGTCCACTTGTGCCCGTTTTGAAATCTGAGTGGAAAAAGTATTGTGAAAGTTAATTAAGTGCTTTAGCTAACAAGATCAGCGTTCAAAAACAGGCCGTAGGCCACCAGACTTGTGGGATTTTTTTCGCACTTACAAACGCATAGATTGTTTTTGGTGACCATTAATTTGGAAATTGAAAAGGTGGCGGCCATCGCATGATAGCGCTTTCAGTAATTCAGCTGTTCAACGTGGGGACAACAGTCTTCCAAACCTTTCGACACATGGCAGCTCTAACAAAGATTTAACTTTTTTTTGTCTAAAAATAAATTTATTACGAAAATCATTTAATTTATTGTTAATATGCAATCATACAAACTGAAACTGAACTGTTTTAAACATGGTCTTCATGGCAATTGGTGCCAGTCCTGGCTTTGGGATATGTCAATTCTCAGGATGTTTCCACCAGTTACTTTTGGAGTCTGTTCCCCGAGACGTCCGCATAAAGGTCAATTTTGGTGGAATACTTAGAAGGAAAACAAAATTTCGCTTATAAAGGCGGACCGAGGAGAATTACATGTAATTTTTGTCGATCAGGACTTCCAAAAACTACAGAAACGCTCGCTTGCGGACGTCAGGGAAAACACTTCATTTCCAGGGCCAATCTATAAATAACTTGTGGAATTGACATATCCCAGAAAACGCTCTCGATCAATGTTGCTCTCTGTCCCCTCATTTTCTATTGGAAATACACAAGAGCGTTGACAAGAAAACCAGCACCGACAACCAGCCTGAATGAGCAGTGCACGATTTCCAAATCTATTAAAATATATTACATGGTTCCGGTTCAAGGCTTGACGGATACGAAATAAGACAGCAGGCAAGGAACAGAACAAGTTTAGAGTGCAAAGATCAGAGATTTTCCTTTGCATTTTTAAAGCAAGGCCAACTAACATTGAAACACCCTTCAGTACTAGTACGGACAAACCGCAGCCATTTAACGCGATGTGTGACCATTAACAAGCGGATTTGACAAGTTATTTCAAGTAGTTCTGTTTGTTCCGCTGTAATTGAGTCTGTGGACGAAAACCCTTTTGTTTAACCATTCGAACGAAAGCCGTTGAGCAGTGTACTGTGAATAAAACTCGAATACCGAGAAGTACTACAATTATAGGTTACACCACTCGTTATCAATTTGACTATTCAGATAAGTTACCGAGCAGAACTTTCATTTCATGTTTGTTGATATTGCGAGAAATGAAATCAAGGACATATTATTTTTCAACTTTCAAGTTGACTTTCTTT
This sequence comes from Blastomussa wellsi, assembly GCA_947652115.1. NCBI lineage: Eukaryota > Metazoa > Cnidaria > Anthozoa > Scleractinia > Plerogyridae > Blastomussa > Blastomussa wellsi. The sequence continues at coordinate 20,507,016 of OX393562.1, read as the reverse complement.
GGAATGATGGGGTTTAACACAGTACCTTAACAGATATCAAGACGGTTA
>OX393562.1:20341968-20501968 GCA_947652115.1 Blastomussa wellsi | reverse complement strand
GCTCATCTGCGTCTTCCTCAACCTTCCAACCCGATGCTCTTAACAGAAGGATGTCCAGCAAAGTGCTTTTAACCGGTCTGTCAGGGGAGAAACAAGATTAGTTTGTGATCCATGCACTAACGGGTATAGAGTGAGGCAGTTGTAAAGCCCTTCTCCACCTCCCTTAAATAAAACCTCTCACCTCATAGAATCAAGACACTGCTGCCCGTTTCAGACAGCAAAACAAAAACAGCACATGTTTCTAGGATACATAAATTTTCATTTGACTTACAGAAAATATGTACTTACACTGCAAGGTCTTGTGATAGTACAAGGTCCCTGATTGTTGCAAAATATCTGGAGATCTCATTCCTGTATAATTCCAAAAAACAATGTTGTTCAAAAAATGTATAGGTACAACAAAATTGGTGACTTGCAGTGTCCAAAACAGCAATAAAAAGAAGACCTGACCAGGTGGGTAGAAATGTGACATGCCGGCTGCATGCATATCTTAGTGAGCTGAAACTTGAGTTATAGCCCCCATCATACCAATCTTTAATTTAATTTTCTGACAAGTTTCCCTACCCCTTTTTTATAGGATTCTCCTACGGGTACCCCATTTAATTTGAAGTCCACACTGAGTTGAAAACTCACTTCTGTGCTAACACGAGAGACCCAGCAATAATTACGTTTCATTTTGCAAGCTTACCCTTCTGTTTGGTCAATTGTTGGTCCAATAATCTGTAGAAATCCCATCAGACAGGCAGCATTAAGGTTGTGAATGTCCACCGAGTCATCCTAAATTGAAAGGAAGACAAGTTCATGGTTACTAATGGTCAGAACAGCCTTTTCCGTATGTGCCGGTCAGTTATGGAGGTCAGGTGGGAAAACAGGGAGCATTGGGGTTGCTAAACGAACTTCCCACTATCCCATAATGCAAAGCATACCACATGTGACCAAAGAGCAATGCCTGGGAACTAGGCAGGAATCAGACCAAACAAGAGTTTTGTTTCCTTGCAGACAAAGAGTGAATGACTAATGACTACAGATAACAGATAAAAGTGTACTCAAAATACGTTCATTCTGAGTTGCAAGTACATGTAGGATTTGTGTCCAGCCAGAGGCTATCTTACCTGATCAAATGACAGCCAACTGTGTAAACTGTTAGCAACAATACTGTCCACTGATGCCTTTAAACTGCAATAAAACGACACGCTACATTTAACAGACATTGAGAAGACCATGCAAATCGTATCAAGTGAAGACAAACTAACATCATATACCCTGAACCAGACCCTGACCTATACCATACAGACACAATGGTATCTAAGGTTTCATAACCCCACCCCTTACCTAAACTGGCATTACAACAAAGGTTTGGTAGATCTTTGCTGGTAGCAACATCTCAGAGGTAAACCATTTTGAGTGTTTTGTCTGTGTCAAGTTAAAACTTGAAGCCAATTGAAGTATTGGAGGGTAGGTGCCGTAAAGGTAGCGACAGAGGAGAGCAGCAATCTCCTCAGCAGCAAGGAGGTCACCATGGCAACCTTGCCACAGCCCAACCTCCAAGGCACCTGTCAACACAACACTGAAGAACCAGTGTGTGGAATGAATACTTACCAAAGACTGTGGGAGGGAGGGAGGGAAACAAAGCGAGCAAGCTAGCAGGCAATGAAGCAAAGCACATGGCAGTGCCCCTGCAAACCTCCCTGGAACCCCCCACATAATATTAATGCAGCCGCTGCATTGGCTTAGTTTTAACCTTGCCTAAATTCCATTTAGCCTCATTTAAAACTTGAAGCCAATTGAAGTATTGGAGGGTAGGTGCCGTAAAGGTAGCGACAGAGGAGAGCAGCAATCTCCTCAGCAGCAAGGAGGTCACCATGGCAACCTTGCCACAGCCCACCTCCCAAGGTATCCTCCAAGCCAGCAGGTGCTTGGAGAAAGGAGGGCCTGTGGCCAGGAGGCCATGGGACCTACTTGTTCCCAAGAATACCCCAAGCACCAATACCCAGCAACCCAATGCCACACAGGGTTGAGCGCAGGCTAACGATAAGCAATGCAAACTCACCAACCACCACAGGCAGTGAGACAGGAGATGCAAACTCACCAACCGCCACAGGCAGTGAGACAGGAGAGAAGTTACTTGTGCAAGACTTTGCGCGAGTCCTAATGTAGAGCTTGTATGCATCGCTATTCCAATGCCCCATGGCTTGAATAAGGTGATCTGGGACACCCATACGAGCAGCAACTGTGGCAGCACCAATCCTGAAGCTGTGACTGGAAAATGACCCTTGGATACCAGCAGCTGCAAAAAATTTCTTTTAGCCAACGTGTCAAAAGAGCGCAAAACAGAGGCTAACCATTGGAGAGCAGAGACAAAGGACAGGGAGACTGGCCACGTTGTGGAAGGTAGTCCAGGATAGCAGATAAGGCGCAAAGTGGAGTATGACCCAATCCAATGTAGAGGCAGCAGCCCTTTTGAAAAGGGTCACTCTTTGAAGCCTTGATGTTGAGTTGTAAGCAGGATGGCATTTCATGAGAATCAACAGCAATGTCACTGACAGTTAAGTGAATGAGAGGGTTGAAGGCTGACAAGGACAGAACAGCAAATTCATAATAGCACAGAAACTCAAAGTAAACCAGTTTGGAGGCGGCCCAAATCATCACAAGATCCTGGTTGGTGAGGGACAGCGACTTGTGAATAATCAGCATATGGTGGTCAGTGATAGGGAATCGACAAGAGCCAGAGGGTCCTTGAGTCCTCTTTATACCTCGCATGACACGTTGCAACTGAAGCAGTCAGAAAGAGGGTCGGAAAATCCAAGATCTATGTGCATGGAACGAACTGCTGACAAGTATATCTTGATGGAGGAAGAGCTGAGCAAGGAGGAATTTAGATGGGTTGCAAACAAGCAAAGAATCCACTTATTTGCTGGGCAAGGTGAGCCATTTGCATACATACAACCAGGCTGAGCACAAAAGTTTTGAAAACGAAGTTGAGCAGATTTGTAAGTTCGGTGCAAGGATGGGGCCAATCCTTGTGACGTCAGAGTGAAGCAATCCTTCTCTAGGGATGAACCATTAATGTATCCCAAAGTTGAGGAGGGATAACTGTAGGATGACAGTTGGCATGAGGGGCCAGTCAACGAAAGGTCTGCCAATGAAAAACGAGATACATGTAAGGCATAAGGGACTATATTATCAGAACCCACGATGCGTTGAGGGAGAATATGTACAGTAATTATGTTTGGCATCTGCCATCAGAAGCGAACACAAGAGACACATGACATCAGGAGCCCTAAAAGTACGAGAATTTAGAGATTCACAGATTCATTGTCACAATGGAAACCACCACTTAGCAAAGCCAGGATGAACCCCACACATGAGCTGAAACAACTATGGGGAAAAGTTCCTGAAACTTGATAGATGAGGATTGAAATGCCAATAACCAGTGTGAGCCGAAAATTGCACTGAACCACAGGGATCCAAAGGCGTCACAAACGCGTCGCAAGAGTTAAGGGAGGAGAGAGGCCGGGATAAACCCAAAAGCAAACGCCATTCCAAGAAGCCAGGTATTGAAGCCACTAGCAAAGATCTTTCTTAAATTCAGAGCTGATACAAATTGGGTGATCATCTCTGCAGAAATTGCGGAGCAGGTTTACCATGCGGCAAGTGAAGGCAAGGACACACCAAACCACTTTTGCTGAATAGTGAAGATGGGCGATAAGCAATTGACGCTTTCGTTTAGTACACTAACGATAAGACAACCATAGATGCAGCAGGTCGAAACTTCATGTAGATCTTCAAAAGAATTTGAACTACAATATTTCAACAGCACTGTAGTATTTTGTCCCGACAGTAAAGCGGCAACGAGAGATGATAAATTCCTTTGAGTGTGTTGTAGCCCATAGGAGTAGTCTATGGGAGCTGTGAAACAAAGGCCATGCAACAAAGCTGTGAACCTGTGAATAAACAAGTTGAGCTAAAAGCAAAACAGCGTGAAACAGCCCAATATCCGCCAGAAAGCTGCAGAATTCCTTCCACTAGATGAAAAAAAATAAACGAAACAAAAAAAAAAATAAATAAATAAATAAATAAATAAGTCAACGCTCTAAACACTTTCCTTTACTTTAAATCTAAATGAAAATGTGAAGCAATGGAACTAAATCTTAAACAACTCTCAAGACTGAAAGCAGCTAAATAAATACAACTTTTACACACAAAAGTCGCGTCTTTATCAGATAAGCACGTGCAAATATGCCAAATCTGTTCGCTCCAAAAAGCATAAAACTCCGAACCAACGACCGAAACATGAAAGAAACTTGAAACAAACATCGCTTCAAACAAAATTTCACTTATGAAGAAGGCGAGAAATGTACTCAAAATAATCAAAATATCGAAAATTTACCGCCGAGCAATTCTGCATGCGTAATTAGCTTATTTGGATTCCACCCAGCTTCACACTAAAGCGGAAAGCCCCAATTTTAGCGGACAGCTTTAGCAGTCAGTTTATAACTCAATGGCTTTTCCGATCGTTCTAAAAACTTCTATCCAAATTTAATGCAATATTGTACATTACCATTCTATTTTCAAAAGTCTCGAGAAGCCCCACCAACCCCGTGCAGGTCCGTGATTTGCACTCAAAACACATTTCTAAGCGCCATGACATCATGTCTTCACAGCCGTGGAGGACAAGATGGATCCTTCATCAGCAACGTTTTAGCACTCTCTACGCCATATTTTCCTACTGTGGAGCCACTTAAAACCAATCGGTGTCACTTCTTTTCATTTCAAGTGCCAAAGAAAGAACTTTCCATGTTTATAATGGAAAAAACACGACCTTTGAAGTTTGTAAACACATCCCACGTCGCGCCATGATCTTCTTGTACATTTTTAACACACGAGTCAGAGAAGGGAAGCTGGGGTTCCGACTCGGCATCCTTTAAATTGTCAGACAGTAGTTCGGCTAGATGAACAAACTTTCCCGAGACGATTTACGAGACCAACTTGTAAGGAACAGGCGAGAAGCCAAGCCCGATAATGATTGTTGGAAGGAAGGTGTTGAGGATGAACCAAGGATTGTTAAATTGGCGGCAAAGGATGTCGAGGATATCGGTGCTGACAACGGAGACGAGCTTAACCTTACGGGCAAACTGAGCAACGAAACGGATGGCAATGCGAAAGTGCTAACAAAGGAAGGAGCAACATTTAGCCTACCTATGCTCTGAGGTTGCACTGAAGCTGGTACTTGAGCGCTGGAGACAACCGCTTGCGAGTTGGAAATCAGCAAGGACAAGAGGAATATTTGTGAGGCCACCGGTAGAGACGAAACCACAGATTGATGTACATTTGCCATGGCAAGAAGCGGTCGAAGAGCATTGACAATGGAAGCGGTTAAGGCCTCCACGGATAAACCAGGGCCAGATGAGGAACCAAATGAAATGTGCGAGTGGAATTCCGAACCAGAACTCGAAGCAGGGAGTGTGACTGGCGGGAAAAATTATCCACATTTGCGTTGGTCGGAGGCCAAAGCCATAGCAGAGCTCAAACTGTTGATCGTGGACCACCTCGGTGGCATAAAAATCGAAGAAAAGACGATGCAAACACTGATACGGAGGCCAAGCAGCAAATGCCAACACTTTCAACAGACAATATCACAAAAAAAAAGGCGAGTAACGAGCAAACAAAGCGAGCAAGCTAGCAGGACATGACGTGACCGTATGCGAGGCCGCCGGTAGAGACGAAACCACAGATAGATTTACATTTGCCGTGGCAAGAAGCAGTTGAAGTGCATTGACAGTGGAAGCGGTTAAGGTCTCCACGGATAAACCAGGGCCAGATGATGAACCAAGTGAAATGTGCGAGTTGAATTCCGAACCAGAACTCGAAGCAGGGATTGTGACATGACTGGCGGGAAATCCCCACATTTGCGATCGTCGGAAGCCAAATCCATAGCAGAGCTCAAACTGTTGTTCGTGGACCGCCTCGATGGCATAAGAAGTGAAGAAAAGACGATACAAACATTCCTACGAAGGCCAAGCAGCAAATGCAAACACTTTCAACAGGCAATATCACAAAAAAAAGGCGAGTAACGAACAAACAAAGCGAGCAAGCTAGCAGGCAATGAAGCAAAGCACATGGCAGTGCCCCTGCAAACCTCCCTGGAACCCCCCACATAATATTAATGCAGCCGCTGCATTGGCTTAGTTTTAACCTTGCCTAAATTCCATTTAGCCTCATGAAACAACGTAAGAATTAAATGTCCAGAATTTACCTGTGCTTGAATCTCAATTCTTCAGAGCTAAGCAACACAACATTGCACCTCTCACACTTACCCGGTAAGAACAAAATAATATCGACCTACTGGAGGTGGACACCTGGTGATGAATTATACCACATAGCCTGGGTAGCACTCTGGCTATATAGCACTCCGGTCAGCCTACTAAGCACTCCGATTAACCTATTATGCTCTTCAGTTAGCCTGCATAGAACTCCGGTTACCCTTCTCAGTTGTCACGAAGCCCTTCAGAAACTTTTAATTTCATTGGATCTTGTTAGCACGAAGCTCCACTGTTTTAGGGGCTATTAGGGCTAGGGTCCATTGTTATTGTTGTTTATCATTTTCTCAGCCAATCCTTAGAGATGTTCCGAAGAGCTTCGTGGCGACCCACCCTTCTAAGCACTTCAGTTAGACTAAATTAGCTTTAGGTCGCTTTCGGTTAACCTTCATATTAATAGGGTCAGCGTCTTGTAGCCAAAAAAAAATTGGAAATTTGGCAGCTGGTCTCGGTGGTGTAGTGGGGATGATTCCCACTTGGTAATCCTTCGTCCCGGGATCGAGACCTCTTGGGGAATTTTTCTTACCTCAAAAAATTGAAGGTAAGTGTGATTCATACCTCATGTATGGCAACGTAAGAAGTCTCGCACAAGAAAACCTCCGGTAGGTCAATATTATGATATACCAACCCACTTACCCAGATGAATCGCTTTCATTCAACACTTCCAGATAAAGTTTCCCAAGAAATGATGAGAATCTCTGACATCTTTTGGGGCTATCACTTGCACTACAGTGCTAAAAAAACAATACATAAATATAAATTACCATCTGATTATTGACTGAAATGTAAGGAACCATACATTTCAGTATGATTTAGTTGGCAGGTGACTTGCCTATGCCATTACACATCAGGCAAGTGAGCTTCATAAATTACTTACCCCTCAGAAATACATAACTACTTGTCCCAAACTATCGGATGGCACTAATTTTTCAAGTCCTTTGCAGTGTACCATAGATATAAGTCATGTTCTTACCTCTATTAATTCCTCTTGACACTCTGTCACTACTTTGTTGATATTATCACTTAGGCTCAGTATACCTATGTCTAAACAGAACAAATATCAGATGAGGCAGCTATTTTCACTGTACTGAGAGACACTATACATACTGGATGAACATTTACATATGTTAGAGGTTTCAAAATGTTTTGAAGTAACTGGAAGAGTAGGCAACCTGATTGCAAAGACCACAGTAACAGGCAACATATAAATAAGTAACTGGTGGAACTGACATGTACAGTGTAGTCAAGGGAAATTCGTATGATGGAAAGAGGAAGCACAGAAGTCTTTATGTGGTGCCTATTAGCAGTATGAAGTGATTTGGAAAGAGAATAGCTGTAGTAGATTGTGCCATGAAAAGAGACTAGCGATTGAACATGTGACCATGTGATGTGATGATAATGAGGGGGATGATGACAATAATAATATAATGATGCTGCTGCCACCAAATTCTCAAAACAAAAAATAAAAAAAAAATGAAACCACTTTAATTTGCAACAGGTTAGTAAAATATTAATTGAAAATCATCATTATTTAATTATAATGTACCTCTAAATATTGTGCACACACTAACGGCAACATTGTCAAACTTGGTTGTATCCAAGACCTTCTCGAATAACAGTTTTAAAACAATGGACACTTCTGAAATTCCTTGAAACTCCCGGGACAGTCTGCTATCAGCAATCATTTTGTCAAGCTCGTACGAGTAGTCCCCAACATCATCTGCTGCCATGCGATCAATAATTTTCTTAACATTTCGTTGAAACTTCCAGATTTTCCACTCAAGCTCAGCTTTTAAAGCTTTGTCACTTGTGTTTTCATTCAAAGGTTGTGTTTTGAGAAATTCTGGTTGTTGCCATGATTGGACATTCTGCTGTTGTGGTGGATGTGAAATGGGTGGAACGTCTCCTAAATTTGCGGCATTTGTTTGAAACTGAGCAGCGATATGTTTTCTTCCTTGTTTTGGGCTGGAAGAAAAGTTTGAATACCATTCCTGTTGCCTGTGTTGTGGTAGAAAAGAGCTGTTGAAGGTATGTGGCTTGGGTTCCATGCTCAAGACAGCTTCTTCATTCATCTTTGCCTGTGAGTTTCTCAAATGAGGTAGGTGGTACTTCAAGGTCAATTCACTCTTTGGCAATGATGCGTTAGCTTAAAAAAAAAAAAGAAATCAAGATAATATTACTGGGTTAGGTTAAGTAACAATAAAAGGTTACCTCTCGCTCAACTCCTAAGTTCCCTTTCCTGTGTTCAAAGACTGTTGTTCCAATAGAAAACCTGAATTTTCTAAATCCATGGGAAGCTTGAAGATGGAATTCCAAAGAAGAGCAAATGCAGCAAAATTACAACAAGATAATTTTTTGCTAACAGACACTAAAAAGAATGCTGAACACCATTTCAAGAGAATTAGGTTGTTAAATTATTTATTTAGAATATACCGTTGGAAACCTTACCATTTGAATGTCCTGAATCCTGTCCTGGCCTAGACTGACTGAGGAACTCACTTGGGCTTGCCAGATGAGGCCTCACTGTGCGAAAGGATTCGACAGGACCCGGGCCAGTTCTCTTGATATTAAACGTTTCAAGGTTGTCGTTTTCCTTGTTCTGCATGCAAAACTCTGGGTTAGGAGGCAGAGGAATGTCATTCAAGGAAATCTCATTCGTATTTTGTTTTGATTCTTCATCATACATTGTTGGAGGAGTAAACATCTTTGAAAAGGCAGAAAAATTAGAATTGAATGGTTCTTTTAATGAGAAGGGTGAGTTATTTAATGTGTTTCTTTCAGTAATGAAGTCATCACTTTTTTTCCACGAGGGCTGTTGTGGTGCAGATGATTGAAATGTCAGAGAATTCCACTTTTGGTCTAACCTCTTCGGCTGCTCTGAATTCAATGCTCTGTTAAATATATACAAACAAATGAAATGATTAATTAGTCACTGGCAGACTTAATACTACTTTAGCCTTTCTAAAATGTTAGTCCTTTCCCCAATGACTGATCATAGGAATTCCTTACATTTTATTCTTCAAGGTCAATCAAAAGCAAATACTGAGGCCTCTTGCAACTTTATCACTTGTTAGATGTGACTAAGTTTATAACATTGAGTTGTAACACGACTGATCATCATACATGTACTTACAAATTGTTTAACACAGTGCCCAAACAGCATTAATGATAAAGTTATTTATAAAAATAGTGCATAATTTATTATTTATTACCTTGTGCTGTCCTTTTTCCATGGATCTCTAACAATATCACCATCAGAACTCTATTGAAAAACAATTATTAACATTTTTAATGCATCAGAGTATCGTCGAGAGTATGCATCGTCGAAGTGCTTTATAACAACCATGCACAAACAAATCCTACCTCAGCAAAGCCTTCGGAGATAAGGATGTCACCTATTGAAACCTCTTGCCCATTACTACTTCTACATGGAGAAGAAAAGCAAATTGATTATTGCTGGCCGGGAAGACAAAAACTAACAAAAGATTATAAATGTACCTTCAGTGACATAGAGGTGAGCTCTTTTGGAAAGACATGGGAGAATAATTATGACATGACTTAAGGTTGAAAGACATAACCAACACTATCTTTTACATTAAAACACAAGTAAAACAATCATAACCAACATTATCGTGTACAAACCACGAGTAAGTATTTGTGACTTGCAACAGGGTATAAAAATTAATGCATTACTTAATAAAACACAGACAAGTACTGTAGTCATAGGTTATACGGTAACATCCAGTGTAACGTAGTTTGAAAGTTTGCCAACTGATGAAAATTTAACTGTGGCATTTGTAAAACTGTTCAAATCAGCAAAACAATACTAATTTCCACAAAAGCAACTACAGTAACTGTTCATATCCACTGTAAAGTAAATGTTCTGTATGCAAAAGTACATGTAAATTTAAATGTTGTTTACAGTGGTCAACACCCTTAGCTACACCAAGCTAATTGTCAGTTGCCTCCTCAGTCTTCCATGGTAGGGGTATGGATATTCTTCTTTCTTATTTTCTTACCTTTGATAAAGTTTTCCTCTAAAGTTGTCTACAAAATTAATTGTAAGTTTGCAAGAAACAAGCTCACTAAATCTGTTATTAGCTTCCTCAGACCAGCTCCCACCAACCTGTAAAATAAACATTACAAAATCATTAAGTTAACCTTTTTGCTGCAATGATTTAATTCAATTTACACAAGATTCTGTCACTTCCTTGTGTCAATTCTTTAACACAAAGCAGTTATATGTACACTATTGTGGACAAAACCTCTGTTTTCCATATTCTATCACAGTAAGTGCTTGAAGACCATACCCTTCAAATACACATATGTGTATAGCTCATTTAGAAGAACAACTATGCACCCTTGTCCAATCTTTTAGCCTATGGCCCTTTCTGGTGATACTCAGAGTGATTTTCCAGGATTATTCTTTGAAAGGTTACTTTCAACTTACAGGTTTAACACCTTCCAGTGCAACGTACTGTGCCAGCGCTGGACGAGACATGATGTCACCTGGAGTGGAATTACAAAGTCTATCAAAAGAAACACATTCTGACTGTCCATAATCCAAGTAAAACACATCTGCCATGCTGAAAAAAATAAAAATGTTTTAATTTTCTTAACTTTTTTCAAAGAAAGAAACTCAATTACCCAAAATGTATCTTTTAGATTTCACATCTTGAAAATTCACATGTATGATGAAAAAATGTTGTTCTTGTTTTCTCTCAATTCCAATTTCATATTTGGCAAGAATGCATCATGCCAATTACTGAGCCTTAATTTTCAAAATTAGTCTGTTTTCTGAATGAAGACTTCTTGTTTGAACTGTCTGACATTACCCAATTCTGCTTCAGTCAAGTTGCATTGAGAGAGCTGGACTGAGAAAAAATATGACGTCATCTACTCACTAATTTATTTTTGCAATGTGTGAACCCAGTTGATTAGTGTACAGCATGAGATTTGAGAAGTAAGTTGCTGTCCTGCATACCAAATTAGCTGGGTTCACACAGTAAAAAATTAAACTGGTGAGAAGATGATGTCATTTTCTCTCTCAAGCCACACATTGGAAATTGGAAATTCCCTCCAATGGTCATTCTTCAATTCAATGTCTGTAATATTTGTAAATTCTTCTCCTGTTTAAAGCAACGTAATAAAGTTGTTGTTGTTGTTGTTAATGTAAGGAGAATCTTGTTCTATTCCATATACAAGAACCCCACCTTCTTTATTATCTCTCCCCCTTCCCCTTTTTAGCTTTTTAATAATAACATTTTTTAATGTAAAGCACCATGAGCAATTAGTGGATATGAGCGCTATATAAATATTTTATTATTATTATTATTATTATTATTGTTATTATTATTATTATTGTTATTATTATTATGACTGAAATCAATATTAGTACATTTGAATCTTAATTTATAAGGGACACATTTTTGACAACTGAAATACACCAAACTGTTGACAAACTGTTACAGTACTATTATTACTGTCACACAATTTTTACACGTGCCTCTGGCTTAGACATAGAGGGCAACCTTGTCCCATGTTATGACACTGATAAATTGATTGACTGACAAAACCAACAAATCAGGAGCATTGATGTCGTAAGGGTGTATGGTGATTCAACATACCTGTCACTGAGCCTAGTAACCTGAGCTCTTCTCCATTGTTCAGTGTCTGTGTGTCTGACACAAACCGGTTGGCCTAAGACAGGTACTTGTTGGACACTTGACCTTTGTTGTTCATTACACCATGAATTCAATGCAATCATGTATGTGTCGAACTGTTTGAGCTGATCAGCACTACCTTCAAAAAAAAACACTGCACCATCAGCCCCAGGGTCAAAGTAGCAGTTCTTCTGATTCAGTTCTGGAAGTCTGGCTCAATACATTTTTAAAAAAATTATGTGTTACATATACAATAAATTTAATATTAATTACATGTGTGGTAAAGGTAACAATAATGATTGATAACAGTGACAAGTAAGGTTCATTTTATCTCAATCTGTTTGTATTTTGTTTGAATTGTCTGCAGACCAATTTTAAAAAAAATCTGCCAAGATGCTATTTTATAGTGTATACATGTACATGTATGTCGTCGTTCGATTTTATCCTTACTTTAATTTTTTTCAACCTAGACAATTTTTTTTTAACTTGGCTAGGTTATATTTTATTCCCCTACTACCTCTCATCCCTCTGTACCCCTTACTCAACTTTCATTCTCACAACCACTGGATCTGCTGTCCAACCTCCTAACCACTTTGCTACACTGGAAATGCTGACAGGGCACATAATTTTAAGCAATCTAAGACACTCCGAGACTCGTACCAAATCCCAAAGAGAAAAGTTAAAAAATACCTAGGTTAAAAAAACAAACTGGATTGAAGAAAGTTAAACTAAGGATAAAACTGAACCACAACATACATGTATACCCTAAAAATGTCCAAATTTTCGCGTAAAAAGCACTACATGTTTGCATTAAAATTCAACCCCTAGGAGTCAGTATTTCTAAAATTAATACAAGTTACATTTTATAGTTGTATCACCTTGGGTACCACCCATACTAGGGGAATTTTTGTTTGTTTTCCAAAAATATCTGTCATTTGTTCCAGCTTGCAAGTGTGAACAACAATTTTTTCCCACCAAATTTTGTCAAGCCATACCAAACTTCAAAGGCTCCGTCGTCCTACTATGAGGCAGGACAAATTAATTTTTGTCAAGCGTCAAAACAGGCACATTTTTCAAATTATTTGCGCCCTATGAAAGGAAGGAAAATGTCAACCAAAAGACTTTATCTCGCTTTTCAAAGAGTTTTTCTGTCTTCGATTTCAAGGTGATTGGCACTCATTGGTTGTGCGTACACAATAACCAAACTGAAAATTTGGAAGAGACAAACTTAGTAGAGTTTTTTCTTTGTAGTGCCAAACCAAATTTGTCAGCCTAGTGCGGACGATGCCTTATCTACTGGGTTAAACCAATATCTCATCCTATAATGCCCACCAAAAAAAACTCAAGAGGGTATGTTGTTGACATGTACATTTTGATTTTTTAATTGCTTTGATATAGTCAAAGAAAAGCATTTATAAGCAAGTGCTGCAATCCACAGTAAAATATTGAAAGTCATTTTACTTGCTGTTTGTTACGTGTATGACCAATCTTTAAACAAACAACCACCTTTGAAATAAATTCTCCCCCAGTCATACGCATACCACCCGATTAATTATAGTATTTTTAGGTCAAGAATTTCAAATGATCCATAAGTAACAATAAACCTAATAATTAGATATACAGTTCACATTGAACTTCACTCGCGAGTTAAATTTAACTTAACTTTACATAAATATTAGTATAGCAGATCGCCATTTGAGGTTGCTGGGTAATGGTGTGCTATATAATTGGGTAATTTTCTAAAGCGAGTATTGTTTTCAAAATAAAAATCTCATTGTTCTCGAAGAAGGTACAGTTAACCTTACCTGTTTGGGCCCAAAAGTGTTCCACATCAATAATATGCGTAACTCTTATGAGCATATTACTCTTTATAGAGTCTCCTGGTGATTTTCTGGCTTCGTCTTCCCAATTCTCTTTCGAGCTCGAGACTGCGAAGACCGCAGCCGACGACCCGACTCGAGCTGTAGTAGTACCTTCTCCTCCGCCTGTTTTATTAGCGGCTTCCCATCTAGCGAGAGCTCCCCTACCTCTTCCACGGCCAGTCATGATATTAACACTTTCTTTTCATACTGGAATTGATTAGTTTCGGACAACTTCTCTCACCGTTCCTCGCAATTTCCCATTCTAAAACAAACTGGAAGGTGTACTATGTGCGATTGGGGAGAAGTCCCAGGCGTTCTTTCAATCCCACGTGGCAGCTGGGCCCAACGAACTGTTCACCAGGCCGGCGGCTAGTGTCGACTGCAGGGCGCCGGCGCGGGCCTGCCGGCCTGGAGACCCTGCGAACATATAATATTCGCTCCGACGAAGGGCTAACGCTCGAAACGTCAGCTCTTGAATCTCTTTACGGCGGCCAATTGACATTATCAACCCAGTCGATAAAACCAAATAATATATGTTGCCTAGTTCCTTGGCCTCAATTTTTACGTCATACTATACCGTGAAGGCCTGGGGAAAAAGCCCTACAGGAACTAGGCAATAATATGCATGGCACCGTCCGCTCTTGGCTGACAAATTTTGTTTGGCTCTGCCAAACAACTGGACAGAGTTTGTCTCTACCAAATTTTCAGTTTGGTTATCGTGTACGAACATGAAAACACCAAATTATTCCATAACCACAGTGTCAATCACCTTGAAATCGAAGACGGACCTCTTTGAAAAGCGAGATAAAATCTTTTGGATTGTGTCAGTTTTGACGCTTGACAAAAATTTGCCCTGCGGAGCAGGAGGACGGAGCCTTTGAAGTTTGGTAAGGCTTGACAAAATTTGGCAGGAAAAAAATTGCCGTCCGCCCTTGTAAACCGGAACTGATGACAGATATTTTTGTATTTTTGCAAAACAAACAAATTAGTCTTGGTCTGGTTTGGGGATTTAGTAGCATGTTCCAGGCTCTCAGATAGTGGGGCACGCGAAGAAAAGATACATACGCGAGCGGAAGGGCAAAGAGGTGGGGTGAAGACGCGTCTTCACCCCACCTCTTAACTCTACCGCTCGCTTCGCTCGCCTATCTTTTCTTCGCCTGCCCCACTATCTGAGTGCCTGGAACAGGCTAGGGATTTAGCTATCCCCACACAGCCGGCACTGCCTCCTTGTTGCGGGAGCTGACCCGGAGCTTTCTCTCTCAGGATCCGATGAGTGTCAGGATTTTCTAGTTTTCTTCGTTTATCAGTTGTGGAACAGTAGTAGGAGGTTGCATTCTTTTAATTGCTCGCCAAGTCTCTCAATAATTTAACATCGCTTGCATTGGCATGGGATAAGCAGGAATGCGTGATTCGCAAAAATCGCGTTATTCCGATTGTTCTTACATGAAACATTGGGGGGGTCAACATTAGCGATTCCGAGTGCAGGTCAGTGGATTTTTGCACCGCGCGCGTCCGATTGAACTGTGCAAGTAAGAGTTTAAAAATGCCATACTTTATTTGTGTTTCTGTCCTAATTTTCATCTAGTTTAGCTTTCCCACGTAGTTAATGAATTATTTATGAATTTATGATCTTCCCTGTCGTGCGCGTCTTCTCCTTTTCACGCAAAACTGCAAACTTTTAAGCTTACTTGATTACTTTAAAATCAGACGAGCTGTGAAATGTGCAGAATGTGTCATTAATAAACTTGTAGATCTCTAGATCTTATATGTCCTCTAATTCTCTACTTGCACAAAAGTTTGCATAATCATTGTTTGCAATTCCTTCTGGGACATGAAGATGTCCCAAGGGAAATCTAAAACAATGCCTATGCAATTTTTTTGGGGGTAGAAGCGGTGTATTATGGTATTGTGCAAGTAGAGAATGGACATTAATTTAAAGTTGAGTGACTGATTCCCGGGGGAAGGGTGTGGGGGAACTCCCATCTGAGTCATATGACAGGGGCAAGGTTGCTTGCTTTTTAGCTGTTAAGGTCTCATCGAGGATTGCACATGAAGAAATCAAAAAACAGTCATACTGTTGCAGTGTTCTTGACCGATCAGGCATAAAAACGGTATCTTTTAGGGGTGCAAAAAGAATGAGCTACCCTAGATTGGCCTTCTTTAGGGTTTTAATTAAAATTAGTATATACCCGACCACCAGGATGTGTCCCCCCACATTAACGCCAAACACTGTGTGGTTTTCTCTATTCATCCATGAATGCGTCACAATAATAATGGTTTTTCCACCAAGTACCTTGCCATTTTTATAGGGAAGTGCCCTACCCCCTCCCAGGACACTACCACCTATTTAAACCCCTTGCAACTTTGGGAATACTGATTCAGAAATTTTATCTAATGAGACTAATGAATCAAAAGTGGCAGATGGAATTTAATCCTTCAAAGTGCAAGATCATGTGTTTTTCAACCAGGAGAGATCCACCAAAGCGGGAATACGTATTCTGTGGAGAAATCCTAGAAGAAGTGGAATGTCACCCTTATCTGGGGGTAGTGCTCGATAACAAAATGAGGTGGTCACCACATATTGAAACAATCACATCTAAGGCAAATAAGGTCTTGGGACTTATCAAGCGAAACCTGTGGAACTGTCTAAAGTCAGTGAAAGAAACCGCGTACAAGACTCTTGTGAGGCCAAAACTCCAGTATGCCTGTAGTGCATGGGACCCACAGTACCAGAAAAATAAAGCCGCTCTAGAAAGGGTACAGCGGAAAGCAGCCCGCTTTGTCACTGGAAATTACGATCGAACAATGAGCGTGACGGAAATGCTGCAAGACCTACAGTGGGATACGCTTGAAACAGTGAGAAGACACGCAAGGCTCTCCACCATATATAAGATGTGCCACGGCCTCCTGGATGGGGACTGGGGGGATTATTTGATAACAAGCAAAGAAAGGAGGACTCAGGGAAGCCATGATTTTAAGTTTATTGTACCGAAAGGACATACAGATATTTTTAGATTTTCTTTCTTCCCCTGGACAATAACTGAATGGAACAAACTTCCAGAAGAAACTGTTTCTAGCCAATCTCTCTGTATTTTTAAAAGTAAATTAATTTAGTTTAATTTTTATCAGTAGTTTAGCTTTTACTGTTATTTTGTATATTTTAGTACTGTTTAATTTCTTATTATTTTAGAGTTGGCGTGATGTCCCATACGATTTTGCTGACATAACGATATATAGATTTAGATTTAGAATCAGGTCAATTTCACAGCCAAAAAGATCCTTTACTCTCTTCTCACTGGAGCTAGAGCGGACAAGAGCTTGTAAGATTCCTGGCAGTGAAAGAGGAAAAGTACCGGTACTAAGCAAAATCATAACCATGCACCACACCCACAGTTTGCTTATGAACTGTTCTCCTTTCAGTCTAAAATATATAGAGTTGTGTATGTGGCTCCTTCTCTTGAAATAGGGCATGATTTTGCCTTTGGAACTAAGATTATAACTCAGAGATGTCTGTCAAGTGAATAAAATTTATCACCAATTATTGTTTTTCTCTGAAGTAATCTTGAAAATTATCAATCCAAATAATATCTTTGTTTCAGAAGAAGACATGATTTCCAAAGTGTTACTATTCATTGCATTTTTTTCCATGGCATCTGCTCAATATCAACCAACATGGGAGTCACTGGACTCGCGTCCTCTTCCCTCATGGTATGATGAGGCCAAGTTTGGCATCTTTATGCACTGGGGAGTGTACTCAGTACCAAGTTTTGGAACAGAGTGGTTCTGGTATTACTGGAAAACTGGTGAACCTGCTTTTGTGGAGTTTATGAAGAAGAACTATCCACCCAACTTTCAGTATACCGATTTTGCTCCAATGTTCAAGGCAGAATTTTTTGATCCACATGTTTGGGCAGAATTGCTGAGTGTGTCTGGAGCCAGGTACCGTGACTTTGTATTTGAATAAGGAATGGAAATTAAAATTTTTTATCATACCCTCATTGTCCCAGTTGGCAGGTGTTGGTTATAGTACGCTGGTGCAGCAGTAGAGTGAGTGAGTGAAAGTTTATTTCAACTTGGAATGCCATCAATATACAAATTGGTTTGCACATTACTTCTACTGCTGTGCAACTGTTGTTTTAACTTTTGCCACCAAAGGGGGTGTGTCCTTGCCTATCATAGGCTCACTCTGTGTTTATTAAAGCCCACTCAACAGTGCCAGTTCTAGGGGTGTGGCCCTAGGGGGCCATTCCCCCTTTTGTTAAAAATCTAAAGTTTGAAGGACTGGAAATGTCAGCTCTTGCCTTATGTCCCTTTCTTTAGACAAGGATCATCTTTGCCTTCACTAACTGCTCTTTTGAGCATCTCTGGAACTGGTAGATGGTAAATTCTCCCAGTCTTAGAAGTTGAAAAAGCATGTACTCTGACCTATACATGTACTTAGTAATTTGGCCTGGATTTTGGTACTTCATCTCAGCAGATCACATACATGATTTCACAATTAACTCTATCTTCTTCTAAAATTCAACAGAGCTGTTTTTATATCTAATTAGTTTCTTGCTTTTAGATATGTAGTCCTGACCAGTAAACATCATGAAGGATGGACAAACTGGAGATCTAATGTGTCATGGAACTGGAACTCTGTTGACAATGGACCTCACAGGGATCTAGTGGGTATGTATTGTTCATTGCATACTTGTTTGTGGAAATCTAAAAGATGAATTAAAAAGACACAATGTTAAATTGATGCATTGAGACCTTCACTCACAAGAGTGCAGACTTTTTTTTATTTATTTTATGCAGTTCTGAGAACAAGTTGCTATTCATCAAGACAACTATCTTGATCTAATATGATACCAGTTGGTGAATAAAAATTTATTAGTAGCATTTTATTCGTGTTACCTGCCATTGCCCCAAAGTAAAGCAAAGTAAAGAAGCCCTGATATGAGAGTCTCCTCCAGGCCTTAAAACGGCCTTTTTACCTACTGTGAATTCATGTCTGTTCTGTTGCTTGAGGCTTGCAACCACATTAACTTTTCACCTTTCCATTTTCAGGTGAACTTGCTCAAGCTGTCCGATAGAATACTAACCTGATATTTGGATTGTATCACTCACTTTTTGAATGGTTCAATCCTTTGTACTTAAAAGACCAAGCTAATAATTACCAGACTCAGGATTATGTTAAGGTTGGTGTTTTCTTTTTATGTCATGTTAACATTAATGCACCAGGCCTTTCAAACCCCTGCACCCCCCATTGGGGGATACCTGGGGCAAACCGGGGGTTTTCACCTCGTTTTCACTTGATTTAGGTTCCCCAGTAGTAGGCGAATGCACCTTTTTTCACAGATTCGCTATACAATGCGGGAGTTAAGCAGGAGTTTCGGGTGGATTTCACTCGTGGTTCGCGACCTCTTTTAGACGACTTGATTCAAGTTACATGTTCACACAAAGCATGGAGGCTGAACAACTGACAAAGAAGGCACACTTGCCTAAACAGTGGTCTGCTTTGGGTGCAGTATTAATAAAAATGGAATGATTTTTTATTCTGTTTCAATACACTGCAAGAAAAAGAAGAAAACAAAGAGGAAGGGAAAATAAGTAACCATAACTTCAGTGGTATGAAAAAAATGCTGTGAAAAAAATTTTACTTTATGTTTAGAGGGCCAGGGAGTACACTCAGAATTTTTTCCCCACAAGGCGGGGCTGTCACTGCATTTCACTGACAGCAAAAGTGAATGCCCCAGATATCTCCCAATGGGGGGTGGCAGGGGTTTCAAATGTCTGGTGCATAACGTAACAACAAAATGTGATAACTATTATTATTAAAGAAAAGGCTAGGTATCACGTTTGATTTTTCAAGTTACCAGAAATAAGATGAAGCAAATAAACTAGATATATTATCACTTGTTGGTCCCTTTGCATTCTGGACTATACTTTGAGTCTCTGAGTTGTAGGAACTAAATTTAAAACACTCTCAGTAATGCGTTGTTGATTCTTAATCACCTACTCTCCTAATCTGACATAGCTCGTTAAGGCTCTGCTAACTATGATTTAAATGTAAATGATTATGCTTACTTTTCAGGAAGTGCTTTTACCTGAACTTCATGACTTGGTCAACACGTACAAGCCAGAGTACATATGGTCTGATGGGGCTGTGGGACCTGACACATACTGGACCAGTAGAGAATTCCTTGCCTGGCTTTACAATGAAAGGTAACAACTGATAAAATGCTGTATCAATCTGTAGTACTTAACAGATTTGGATCCAATTGGATGAGACTGGTCCAGATCAGTCCAGTTAGCTTCCAGCTCAGTTGGGATCAGTCCGAATCCGTCTGGATCGATCCAGGTCGGTCAGGATCATTCTGGATGCATTCAGGCTAACCCAAATTGATCTGTTTTGGTCTGGATTAATTGCTCTGGATTAATCCTGATCAGTCCAGATCCATCTGTGATTAGTTTAGAAGAAAAGGAATACTAGATATTAATAGTAATTTGTCAAAAACCAGATGAAACAATGATTAACTATGAAACACATTTTTTTTCCTGAAAATTTAGTAACGTTTTATTTAATCTAGCGTTAATCAATTTAATTTAATCTTCACATTTTTTCAACATATTTTGCAGCCCTGTTAAAGACACAGTGGTAACAAATGACCGTTGGTGTAGCAATGGATGTTCTTGCCACCATGGTGGAGTGTACACATGCAGTGATCGTTATAACCCTGGTATGTTTTGTATCTTTAATTCTTTTTGTCCATCTGGGTTAGGTTGTTTGAAAGCATATTAACAACAATTAACTCCAATGAAAACTAAACCAAGGTTTTGATTACTGCTACTGTTTTATGGGGTATGATGTTAGTCAAAATGAAGGACAAGAAATTAAACAGAAAATCTTAAACTAGCTGGTCCTGACTTTTTGTGACCATACCATAAGAGTTTGTATCAGAGTCTGTATGGATTTAAAATTAAGTTGAAAATGTTTTCTTTTTCCTTTGAAATGCTGCAATAAAGTTTGAAACCTGCAGCTTTTCAAAGGAAAAATAATATTTTCAGCTTAATTTCAAATCCCATAGTATGTTTTGGTCAGCCATGCCAGTGGTCCTCAGTGAATTTTTAAACTGTCCTGTAAATGGTAAATTGGCAGATTATGAAAACCTTTGCTAGAGCGGTCTCCAGAGGAGTTGATATGACAGTTCATGCATATTGGACTGCTAAAAGGAAGGCTTTTAACTTTTGTGAAAGTTGCTTGAAAAACGTATGAGAATACATGTACATGTATGTGCCATTGAAGTTGCGTTTGTTTGGTGAAAACAAGTTAATGTATTTTGGACACTGATACCCTTTAGTAAAGATTGATTAAAAGCACTACACTTAAAAACAACAAAATCGTCTTGTACTACTTCCTCAATCGCTCTGTATTGTAGAAAATTGGCCTTTCTGCAGATGTTTACATGCATACTGCTGTAAATGTTTTTTTTTTGCTCAGGCAAACTCCAGAAACATAAATGGGAAAATGCTATGACAGTAGACAAGTTATCATGGGGCTACAGACGCAATGCAGACATCATGGATTATCTGACTATTGAGGAGTTGTTGTATCAGTTGGTATCAACAGTCAGGTCAGGATACAGCATTTAATTATCTCAATCCTTATTCACTGAGTCAAAGTTAAAATGCATAGTAAACAGTTTAAGTTTGGTATCTTTCCTGCGTCTTCTGGCTGGCTCTGGCTGTTTCTCTCATTAAAGCGAAGAATGACTTCTTGCAATTTTAACCAATGAGTTCATCAACCTGCCTTTTACTTAAAAGACCCCATGCAAGCAGGGATATTTGTTGCAGAAAAATTAATTGTTTCCCAAAACAAATTTAACTTGATGCGTATATGAGAAACATGAGCTGCTGTCCAAAGCAAAATGTTAAGGGACTGCCATAATAATGTTTCTTACCCAGATATCATTTCTGTCAGCCAGAAGTTATTTTTCAAATTGGTGCCATTGCTTTGCCTGTAATTTCTACACATGATATCCTTTCTGCATAAGCCTTTTTGTGCTGTTGAAAATTATTTACACTAATGGTTTTTCTTGATACCATATCAGAGTGGTGGGTTTCGTGTCGAATCCGTACACTTTCTTTCTTCTCTTGTTTTTTACTAACCTGTCTTGATTCCCTACAGCTGTGGTGGAAATCTTCTGATGAATGTTGGTCCCACTGCAGATGGTAGGATAATACCTGCATTTCAGGAGCGACTGCTGCAGATGGGAGAGTGGCTCTCTGTGAATGGTGAAGCTATTTACAGCACCAAACCTTGGAAAGCTCAAAATGACACTGTCAACAAAGATATCTGGTAAATGTTTCTGAATGATGTAGCAGTCAGTCACTCAGTCAGTCAGATATACAGTCAGTTACATTTAGTCAATCAGTCAGTCAGTCCGTCAGGCTACCAGTTAGTCGGTCATTCATTCACTCATTAATATAATTATTCATTCGTTCGTTCGTTCATTCATTCATTCATTCATTCAGTCAGTCAGAAATTCCATCAGTTAGTCAATCTGTCATGAATGTTGTCAGTCAGACAGACATGCAGACAGTGAGACAGACAAACAGAGTCAGTCAATCAATCAGTCAGCCACACTGTAGCAAAAAGTAAAATCATGCGTACCTTCGATTCATAAGGAATTCAGAATAGAGTTGAAGGCAAGGAGATACAGGCTATATGCATCTTAAATTAAGGGAGCCCTAACTCATCAAGGACAAGTTTTGTTAACCCCAAGTCATTTATCATTATTACCAGTACTTTTGTTATTTTCTAGGTACACCTCCAAGAATGGTACTGTGTTCGCCATTGCCCTCCAGTGGCCATTTACTGGTGAACTCAAACTCTTAGCTCCGATCTCCACAGAAAACACTCAAGTTACCATGTTAGGTTATGAAGGAATGTTTGCTTGGAAGTCAGCTGGCGACAAAGGTGGAATGATAGTTACAGTCCCTTGCATCCCCACGAACAAACTTAAGTCCAAATGGGCCTGGGTTTTCAAGCTGAAATATGTTCACTAAATAGGCACAGCTTATGTAACTTCCAATCAACCAAAACATGTTATTTTCTAAATAACCCAACAATCACACCCTTGGCTTTGTGATAAATCTAGGATTTTTAGCAAAATTATTTGTGTAGTACTAGCCTACGAAATTGAGAATATAATTAAATACATATGTTTTGAAGCTCTCTCTTTTGTTTTTGTTCCTGTGCTCTGTTGTGAAATAAATATCAATCTAACCTTTATTGGTAGAAACTTATCTGTGTTCTATTGGAAATCCGTGAATCTCATTGGTTCTCCCACTGTTTTCTATTTGCTGATAAAAAATGATCACGCATGTTTTGCTTTTTGAAGACATGATTTTTATTGATTTTTTGCTTAAAAGCACATAAAGCACTTTTTACACTATTCGCTCATAGAAAACTTGCGCTTGTAGTCTTATTGTTAAATAGTCGAATCAAAAGTTTATCTCCGTGAAGTGTACCAAGCCACACACATCTGATTATTTTGGGATGTACTTTCCCATGATGTTACCCCGCAATCTTGCAGAGGCTTCTGTATGTAAGCACTTCGTATGTGGGAAGGAGGTATGGTAACCTAATGGTTAGTGTGCTGGACTCCGGATTGAGCAGTCCTGGTTCTATGTGAGCCCTGGCAGATGCACTGTAAATTGTGTTCTCAGGCAAGACACTCACAGTGCTTCTCTTCACCCAGGTGTATAAATTGCTACCGGCAAATTTATTATTGGGGAGTAACCCTGTGATCAGGACTACCATCTCATCCAGGGGGGAGTAGAAATACTCCTAGTCGCTTCATGCTAATAAGGAAATCAGGATAAGCTCCAGCTTAATGGGCCACTAGGCTCCTACGCAGATAAAGATAAAAAAGGTAAAGTTTGCATTGAGCCTAGTGGCCCATACCACCGGAGCTTATCCTGGTTTTCGTAGCATGAAGCGACTACTCTCCCCTGGATGGGATGTTAGTCCATCTCAGTGTTATCCCCCCCACCATTAAATTTGTTGGTATCTGGGTGAAAACAGGCACTAGGAGAGTAAAATGTGTTGCCCAAGGGCACAACTCAATGCAACCCCAAACAATCAAGGCCTCCACACATAAAATTAACATCCTTCACATGAAGAGGATGAAACCACTCATACAGTGAATGGTACAAACAAGCAAGAATAAGATTGGTATTTTTCTGTACTAAAGTATAACTTGTGAAAATTCACCTGAAACATGATAACAGTAAGTATAATCATAAATGAGATTTTGACAAATCAAATCAGGGAATTATTTACTGTGTGTAAGGTTTGGTATATTTTAAGCTACCAGTTTGATTTCACTTCAAATCTTAACTTTTAATTAAAGACAATATTAATACAAGTTGTGGCATTCTTTTCCCAACATAACAAAGTCTGTAAGTATAGAGACATCTTATCTATATATCTTATTAGGAATGTGCAGTGACAAATATACAAATTATGTAAAATTTACTGGTAGTCAAATAAGTAGACATTCTTTGTGTCAACTTGGCGTGAAAATATATAAATGAAAAATTCTAGATTCCTTCACCAGTAGTACTACTGTGCACATGTCACAGACCAGATCATAGGAAAGCCACAGGTGGATGCAGCATGGCCTAGTGATAGGGAATTAGACTTGTAATCTGGAGGTCCCAGGTTCAAATCCTCCTCTCTCTGTTATCTTTTATTCCGAACTCAATTCCACCATGCTTTGTGGTCAGCCTCCCTCAAGTTGAAAACATGTTTAATTTGTTTCATATTACCGGTAATTATTTTGATGGGATTTGAAGGATATAAATGTTAATTAGTACTATTATTTTCATTGTCATTATTTCAAGTTATCTGTTTGAAGTTGTTATTTGATGTACGAATACATCAGTGAGAAAAGATTGCATGACGAGCCAAAAGAACCTCTGCATAGGAGGCTATCTAAGGAATGGTCATTTACAAGACTTAATTAACGCTGGTGGTAATTACCCGCTAGATCCCTGTGAGGTCCATTGTCAACAGATCGAGTTCCAGTTTCATGACACGTTTGATCTCCCAGTTTGTCCTTCATGATGTTTACTGGCCAACACTACATACCTGTAAATAAAAGGTCTAATCAGTTGTAGAAATACTTAACTGGCAAGTAACTGTTACAAAGATTTCTTATCAGTTTAATCTTTGTGATGAGATACAGAGTCTTGTTTTTGTGTGTTCCTTTTTATTAGTCTTGTAGACTAAAATCATATAATTCTTGGTCACTAATTTTCAGAAAAGGGTCTCTGCATCTTGAATTTAACATTTGCTAACCCCTCTTATGGGACATCTTAAAAATATTTTGGGCCATAATTAATCGTTTGCAATGGATTCCTATACAGTTAGATCCACCTGCCTGACCTCAAGACCGGCCAGATGGTCATTTAAAAGTGGGAGGTGGCGGTTGAATAAATTTTCAGGCAAGTACTGGAAAAGCCAAACAAAGTCATCATGCAGAGGAACACATTCTTTCACCCATCTTTGTTAAGTGCAAATATGTACAAGTGGACCAAACCAAAATTAATTATACCAATAGACTGATTGCATAAAAGGTACTGGAATTGAATAACAATACTCACAAGAAAACCTTGGTGTTGTGCTTATGTTTCCAGATAAAAGATTTAGGGACTCAGGTTTTTTAACATGTTGTTATGCAAATTCATCACAATTTATGAAATTATCAGGAAGAACACTCAAATTACCAGTATGTTCATTTGCCTAATGTTTAGTGTGCTGGTCTCCGGATCAGCTGATGGTCCGGGTTTGAGCCTCTGCTGGGGCACTGCATTGTGTACTTAGGCAGGACACTTCACTCTCACAGTGCTTCTCTCCACCCAGGTGTATAAATGGGTACCCGCGACATAATGCTGGGAGGTAACCCTGCGATGGACTAGCATCCCATCTGGACAGGGGGGAGTAGAAATACTCCTAGTTGCTTTAACAAACCGGGATAAGCTCTGACCTGATGGGCCACTAGGCTCGTATGCAGGCTTTACACATGATGAGCACTTTAACATCATACCTTGCTCCTGATTTGTCCAGACACTCTGTCCAGGTGGCCAGGTTGAAACATTCAGCTTGGAACATCAGTGTAAAATCAGCACATTCAAAATTTGGCATGTAATTGTGCTTCATAAAATGTTCCACATAGCTTGGTACGGTATCTTCTTCTGTTTCCAGTGGTACCAAAACCACTCAGATCCACAGAGTACACTCCGCAGTGAATGGAAATACCAAACTTAGCCGCGTCATACCAAGAGGGGAGGGGACGTAAGCCCAGTGACGCCCGTGTCGGCTTACTGAGCTTATCCAAAGCTCAAAGAGAACAGGATTATACAGACTAATATGTAGTGAATCATTCTGACTGTAACTCCAGATTGACGCTGATGTGACGAGATTTTCAGCCTTTGGGCCGGTTCTGTAAAGGTCTGCAAGCTGTCAGCTCTCGTGGACACTGACTGAACCTGTCGACAAATATTTGCAATTAAAGTAAATATAGTGAGTTGAAGTTCATGGAAGAGGAAAATAATGAATTACAGAGACAATTAATCCGAAAAGGTTTTTAACAGCAGGCGACTAACAGGATGCGACTGGGAAAGTAAGGAAATCGCACCACTGGAAGATTTGCACAGAAGGAGGTCTCTGACGGCAGTAAAAGTACTGACCACTTCGCCCCTGTCAAGATCTAGACGTTCCAGGTTCTTCTTTTGAAAATACAGTTGGAAAACCTTCCCTTAATTTTTGCCGAAATGATCTAAAATGAGACAATACCGTAATTTGACTCTCTAGTTCCAGCTTTTTCTCGGCCAAAAACTGATCGTGATCCCCACTGGCCCCACCCTTACTACCCTCATAAGAAACATGTGTCAATCAACAGATGGTCAACGACTCTGCAAGGGCGCTGCCAACGTACATTTGCGAAACGGTCAAGTGAGAACTTTGAAAGATCTGAAATCCCAAAAGGTTAAAACTACGGATCATGGAGATAGCGATAAAAAGTCTTTACTGACAAAAGAAGGAGCGACAGAGATTACAAGAGGAAAAGAAGCGAAAGGTACTAGCTAGTTTTATGAGTGTGCTTTTGCTGTGGGTCTGAAATGAATTGTGCATTGGCTTGATCATGTTGTTGAGAAGAGTCGTTTGTAAGCTGAAACTTCCTTCGAGAATTTTCAATTTTTTGTTTAGGGACATAAACCCTGTTGATCAAAGCTCTTTGTGACAAGCTGAATTGAAGGTCATCCAAGTGCCACGATTTTTACAGGTACACCCCGTGTCAAACGTTTATAAGCTTATGTTTATGAAAACACTCGATCGCTGTCAAGTGGTTTTACTTCAATAGTGTTAAAAATTTGTCTCCCTTATTACTAGATTTCTCTAATCTTAAAAATCGCAGAGAATTTTAATGAAACGTTAAGATGAGTAAATCGCCTACTGCTTATTGAACAGTAGAGCCGATCGGAAATTTCAGGGCCTTGCCAAACTTGCAGCTTTACAAAAGCTTTGCCAACACAAAAACACACTCCGCAAAGTCCTCCAATCCACATGTTTATTCTTCGCTTCTATTGTAGGACGCACTTAACTTGAAATATTTTCATTTACGGCTTAAATATCAATTGTAAGATGAGTTGCAGAAACCTCTTTCACGATCACAATGTCTGCTTTTAGAGAGAAATCGTAACTAAGTCAACGCCGCCATTTGAAAGGTTTTCAAGTTTTCAAGTCTCGGCGATTTTAAAATGTTGAGATCACAAATTTGCGCTTAGATGAAAGAAACTTCGATCCTTGAGCCCTGATCTGTACGCGTATATGTAAAAGATATTTGAAATATCAGAAAATTCTAAAGCCACTTTATGGCCCTTTTTTCCATGCACCATGTGTCACTGGTTTCGACTCCTGCAGCCGGATTACGTAGCTCTATTTTTAGAATGACTTCACCAAACATTGCCAGTATACATTTGAGAAAAATATTTAAACATCATATAATGCTCGATTCCTTAAAAACAAAACTCAAAGGGAATTTTAAAGTTAACGCGGTTTAAAAATGGCTTAATAGAAAGGCGCGAAACGCTCGTACCTTTGGGTTACATTTCACAAAGATGCGGTGTCAGTTCATGGAAAATCTGGCAGTCTATTTGGGTGCAAGTCATTGATTGCAAAAGGTTACTTTTTCAGTGTTCATGCGAAGCTTTTTGATGGGAAATCTGTGGCATTAGAAAGCTTCTAAATCAGTACCATAGAGTTAACGATCCTGTTTTTGCATTTTCTGTCGATTTGAATTTAACATAAAGAAAAACGTACCATGTTCTCGATTAAAGCCGAGCCCCAGTCAAGTTGAATTAAACGCCGGGTGCGCTTTATCGGGAAAATACGAGATGCCACGTTTCCCTAGCTTGCATGTATCTATAATAACATTGTAAAATTTATATAGAACCTATCTGGAATGTTTTATTTCTGTTTTGAATAGGCCATTTCCGAGTTCTCTTTTGCCTCAGTGTCAAAACGAGTCTAAGTGCGAAAACATTGTTATGAAAATGTGTTTTACCTGCATCTTCATTCTCATGCAAACGAGCTCATTTCCATATGAATAGTTTGGCACTTAGACTCGTTTTGAAAGAGAGGGAAAAGGGAACTCGGAAATGGTCTACTAGTTTATTGTGGTGCTTCGCGCTTCTGTCAGGGGACTTTTAAAGTATTCAGGGGCGGATCTAGGGGGAGAGTGCAGGAAGTGCGCACCCCTCCCTAGTATGAAGTTCTTTAGTGGTGCACCTCCTCCTAAGAGACACCCTGGATCTGCCCCTGTATTGTTTGACTGAAAGAAGCCTCGAAAGCATGCAGACCGATAGAACCGCACTCTTAGCTCTTTTAGATCAAGACAAATCGAAGGCACAGTACTTTAGTACCTGATTGGTACTTAATTTCGCGATTTTAGCAAGACAGTAATTCGCGGGGTTTTAATTTCGCGATTTCAATAGGAAAATGTGTAAAAGGGCATAAAAATTTCGCGATTGAAGCGTTCTCAACTTCATTTTATTTTTCAAAAAGATCGAAATTTTTAAAGCTTCAAGGCAAACTGGAAAAAGGAAAAGGCATGTTTGAAAATTAACTTTCAAGTGTATTGTACAACGTGGATACGCATTGTCTCAGTACGTAATTCGCTGCAAAGTTTCTAAAGAAATGTTTCATCTGATCATTCAGTGATTTAAATCTTCGAATGGATATTCAGTTGGCAATAGGATTCCACTGAGCCATCAATTACTTGTTACAAGTCAATCATTTTTGTAGCCTGCGTGGTAGGCGTCCGAAGGGGAGGGAGATGTGATTTGAACTTCCTGTATGGGCATAAAATTCACGTGTTGAAATTTTCGCGAGGACTTTTATTCGCGGGTCTTTAATTCATTTACAGTCGTGAAAAACGCGAAATTAAATTAAGTACCAATAAGGTAGGAAAACTAACCGTCCTTTCATCGTCCAATTCTAGTAGCTATTTCCTTTCCCCTTTCTCCTAATTCATACATTACTTCTAACAAAATGGCAGGAATGTTTCTTTTAGTGGACTTCTGTTTTCTGGTGGTCTTGGTCATTTTCGAAGGGGACTTACAAATATCAAAATAAGGTTGGTCGTGATTATATCCAGTGAGGAATATTTTTGGAGCAGACAGGAATACTTCATGGTGAAACATTGCAAATTATGTCATAACACACAACGCAAACCCCCAAAGCAGAAGCTTGTTAAGAGCTAAAGTGCTGTAGTTTTTATTACGAAGATTTTTGCCTCAATTTTAATTTCGGTTGGCCGTTTTAAATGGTGGGCAGAGGCGGGCATATAATCGGATCTTTACGGTAGAAAACTTTGGATTTTATTTGTGAAATTTCATTAAATGAAAAACATGTGTTGTCCCTTTTTAGGGCTACCTAGAGAAGTTGTTAAACCTCGACGTTTTACAGAACATCATCAAACCACCTTCTAAGCAATCATAATGGAATGCTATGAAGAGAAGACTCCAAATGGTCCAGCAAGTGGAAAAATCCAAACTCTCGAGGCGCAAACCTTAAGTAGCAAACACCAAGGATTCCCAGAAAACGGGGAAAAGGAAATGACTATGAATTACGCCAGACAAATGAATTTATCCGTTGCTTCTGAGTTGTCGGTTATTGCACCTTCATTCTTTGGATCAGTTCCTTCGGCGCAACAGCCTCGCCGAGCCAGGACATCAGTTTCCACTGTATCAAAGGGTCCTCCCTACTGCTATCCTCATGGGCCAATCTCTTATAGTTCCTCCTACACTATGCAGGGACAGGAACCAAGTGCGACGTCCGACTTCAAGTCGGCTTCAGTGTCTAATTCGTCAAACGGTAACACACTGAATCACCAGTTTTCCCAAAATGGTATCTTTACACCCGCTACGAGATCTGCGTTGTCAAGGCACACTAACACTCACGAAATTGACCCTAACATGCCACCCGGGAAAGGCGAGAGTAGCGAGGTTGTTTGGTGTAAGGACGCGTTGAAGGCCTTACCAGGCGATAAGCCGCTGTATCCGGGCACTACTCATCTCGATTCTCTGGCGCCGCAGACACTTCCTTGCAACGCAGAGAACAACAATCGGATTCAGAAGAACGAGCCATTTCAAACAGGCCATGAAGCCCTCACCAGTAAAATGAAGATCCCACGGTATATATTCCATCCAAATGAAGCCCTGAAACCACCACAGAGGCTTGTTAATTGCAGAGGATTACTTCCTTCCGAGAGAACGTTGAATTGCAGCAGCACTCAAAGATCTGACGACTGTCAACGAATGGGTGAAAACAGCAACCTTGTGCCGCAGTCAGACTTCCAAATGGTCACCACAAACGACCAGCGGTTTCAGGAGCTTCACAACGCCATGCGATGGAAAGAAAATTGTGCGGCTTTGTGTCTGAACCAGATGGCTCAATCAATGAATAAAAATACATCTTTCAGCACAAACCCGCTTCATTACCTGCCGACGAGCACAAGTCAAGAGCAAGAACACTTGGATAACAGCTCATCACAGGCTGTCCCTGTTAACCTTAATCAAAATTTACCTCCTCGTCATTTTCCCGTTAGCAACGACTATAGACAAACGTTCTTTCCTTCACCGGGTTCCTGCGTTACACAGGCTTCCACAGGAACCAGCTCAAACGGCCCGTACACTATTGCTCTCTCTGATTTTTCATTCCAAAGCGTCAGACACCCTGGACACAACACGATGCCTCCTCAGTTTACTACTGGTTCATCCGCGGGTATTCCAAGTCCCGTTGGTACTTCAACACAATTTGCACCCTATCCCGTAGCTATGCCGGTGTCTGCGACGTTTAATCCATTCTTTGAAGCTGCCATTATGGGTCAGCAATTCCCTTCTAACCAGAGCCACCCAGGTGGAAATACAAGAGAATACAGCAACGAACAAGCAATGTTCCAATCGTCTCTTCCAACAGCCATTCAGCCCAAGCCTTCCCCCGTTGGATACCCCTTTGATCCTGTACCTCTCCTACACTTTCCTCGGGCCCTAGGTTACCAATCTCCAATGCCGTTTGTTCCCAGGGGATTTTCAATTCTCCAATACCCGGATCCGCGCGCCATGTTCCTCGAAGCAAACTTGTTGAGGCTTGACAATGCAAACGAAGGAACGATTCCTTTCGTCGATGCATCCCCACAGAAAACAACACAGCTTTCTAATATTCAGGAAGAAAATTCAGCACATCAAGACGAGACTCCATCACAGAAACAAAATGCAGGTTCAAGCGACCGAGCGAGGAGAACCCACCAAACACATCGGTGCAAAATCTGTTCCAAAACATGTGCACGCGCCTCATCTCTCAAGGTCCACATGCGCACTCACACAGGAGAAAAGCCCTA
Source organism: Blastomussa wellsi (assembly GCA_947652115.1). Classification (NCBI taxonomy): domain Eukaryota; kingdom Metazoa; phylum Cnidaria; class Anthozoa; order Scleractinia; family Plerogyridae; genus Blastomussa; species Blastomussa wellsi. The sequence continues at coordinate 20,470,166 of OX393562.1, read as the reverse complement.
CACATGCAAGTTTTGCAAACGGACTTTTGCGCAAGCCGGAGGATTAAAGTCGCACGTGCGCAGTCACACAGGGGAGAAGCCTTATAAGTGTGATGTTTGTGACCGGTCCTTCTCGCATTCCACAGCTGTCGTCAACCACAAGCGGACCCATACGGGAGAGAAGCCATTCGCGTGCGACCATAAGGAATGTGGAAAGTGCTTCGCCGACCAGTCCACGCTAAAGAAACATCAAAGAACCCATACAGGAGAGAAGCCGTTTCAATGCCCTTATTGCACGAAGAAATTCACCCAATTGGGAAACATGAACAAGCATGTTCGATGTAAGCACAGTGAAAAGAGTAAGAATTAGTTTCCTTGTAATGCACGGTATTGTTTCAATTGTTCTCTTCAGAAAGCAATAGACAGTTGTGTTAAACATGAAGCCATAGGTTTTACATGTTTTCATTGTGTTACAAAATTTAAAGCGCATGATGAAACAGAGCGCTGTTTTAAATGTAGGTGCTATGGAAGCTGAGATTTATTTCGTTGCGTTTTACAAAAAAATTACGATAAATTTTAGCGCTCAGACTACGAGCAGTCCCTTTTTTCTTAGTCCGTCGAAGTGAAAAAATGGCCGCGCGAAACCTGGTAGACGCTCCCACGCGGCGAGGCGCGTCACGTCGACGGACTAAGAAAAACTTTGTCTTGTATTAACTGGCTCATACACAGTCTTTGAACGATTGGTGAATGGAAAGCGTGATCAACAGTTCGATAAAAATAGATAAGGTTTATGATAATCCTTAAAACAGCTACCTTTGGTATTTTTTCTTCCCTAGTAAACTATTATTTTGAGGTTTCCTACGTTTTAAGGTAATTTGGTTCGTAACAAAAAATGACTCAAAATATCGTGACGTAGCTCCTTTAACAAATTAACGCGTTGGAGCAAAGTTAGTTGTCCAATATATAGCTTGGCAAATCTGTATGATCATGACGTGCAACGTACTTTCTCGATTCAGTGAACGCCGGATCTGTCACGTTGACTTTTGATTAAACGTCGCCGCCTTTAAATCGAGGTCCCGTCATTCATACGTGGTCCGGCATTCATTTTAATCTGAGCTGAATCACATCGACAGTTGGAAATTTCTTTAGTTCACAGGCGAAGACAATTTATCAGTTTTTCTCCTGCACATCCAACGAACTATCAAGTTGGCGGTATTTTGGCCAACCTCGTTCCCAGGGTACTCCTTCCCTTCTCTCCTTCTCGCTCCATGGGGCGATAAGAGAGAGACCCTGGGAACGAGGTTGTATTTTGGCTTTGTTCTGGTGAACTTTTCTGTCACATTTTGCCCTAATTCCTTAAATTTTCGTGTTAAATCAGTCAATAGCGAGGCTTTCAAAATTAATGAAACTACCCTGGTATAATAAACGCCGGGACAACTAGGTCAAGTTTTAAATAATCGCCGGGGGCATCTAATCGAGAAAATACGGTACTTGGTACGTGTCTCAAAATCAACCTCAGACTCTCTTTTCTTTTCCTCCCTTGATATTTGTGATTTGTCCAGACAGTATATGTCACCAGTTTCTAATTCTCGGTTCTTGCACGTATCTCTCGAGTGTAAACGAAAGTTGGTTTGTGTGGCGAGTTCAAGACATACACCTTATTCCAAAATGGCTACAACCTTAATTTGGTATTTAAATTAGCCCTTGTTGCCTCGTGTTTAAGCTTAAAATTATCTTGAACGAGGCAATAAGGGCCAATTTGTATGTGCATAAATCAGCGGCCATTTTGGAATAAGGTGTATTAGCTGTTCCAAACGATCTTTAAAGCTCAGTTTTACTAAAAGACAGAAATGATGTTGCAGTTAATTAACTGTTCTATGCAGTCAAATCTAGCAGGTATACTTCTTTACATGCAACACACAGACGTTTACTTCTCGTAGTTAGTAACCTCTGTGTAAAATGATAAAAAACAAAATGAACAGTCTGTTTTCTAACATTCTCAAAGCTTTTAAAATTGTCTTGTGCAAAGGACGAAAGATAATCAAGGACAGTTCTTAGGATAACAACTAAGATAAAATATTATGAATAAAGGTGTTGAGTTTTATTTCGCGTCTGTTAATTTTAATTCTTAAATACCAACGCAGTCATTAGTATGGCCTGTTTAAAAAATACCATATTTACTCTAGATGCTCAAATTAGGGGCTTCTGCCTCATTCTCCTCCCCAGAGCCGTTTGTCTCTCTCAGCCGGCCGGGAACGTGCACGAAGAACAAGTGAGCGAATTCTTCTGTTTAAAATAATAGAAAATACGTCGAAGAGTAAAGAGCGGACGTGCACTGGAAGTAGCCTAGTTCTTCGGGGGAACGGAGCGCAAGGATTAGAGTTAGGGTTCCATAACAATCACACTTACTGTATTTTGTCGGCCTTGTATGCTGCTTGTTATTTGAATCCGGCATAAAAAATAAAGCAAAACTGTAGAACACACGAATTATAGATTGAAGCAGAAATAGTATCAAAGCATAACAATATATCTACCTAATCTGTACGTTTTGGGGCGGTAAACAATATACTCGCATAAACTACATTAAAGGGAACCTCCACTCTTTTGAAAAATTGACCTTAAATTGTTTGAAGTAATGCCTAAATTTCAAATTTTACCGGGCAAAAGAGAAATATGATTTAATAGCAACAAAAAATGGAAACGATTATTGCTTTTAAATTTCCCGCACGCCGCCATTTTGGATTTCATGACGTGAGGTGGTTGCCGCTATTGTTATGAAGCACAGCATCTTTTGTGTGAAACAATAGGGCAACCACAATACGTCATAAAATTCAAAATGGCGGCGCGGGGAATATTTAAAAGCGATAATATTGTCCATTTTTTGTTGCTATTAAATGATATTTCTCGCTTATCCGGCAAAATTCGAAATTCAGGTACTATTTCAAGTAAGTCAACGTCAACTTGCCGAAAGAGTGGAGGTTCCCTTTAAAGGATATTGTTTTCCTTTTTTAGTGAATATCTCCGCTTTTCCAAAATTCAAATAAGCCTTGATAATCATTGGTTATGTGACTAAGACGGATCAGGAAAGCCAAAGGTGAAAAACCTTACGCTACATTTTTCAGAACACTCCATTCATTAATCACTATAATTAACATTAAATATAGTGATTACTTTTGAATATTTTTAAAAAAATTTTAAATCATATTTTAAATCTGTAAAATGTAAATTAAAGATAAAATGTATTGCGATATTTTTTCTTCTTCCTGCGAATCTGACCGTTGTTCGAAATTACTCGCAAATCATTGGTCATGTGACTTGGTCTGGACCATCCGCGTCATAGCAATCAGAAGAGAAAACTCCTTCTCAGTTTTAAAGGGCCTGGAAACCACTGACCACGTTACAGAACCAGTCCTTGTGTTTGCAGTTGTCTTCGTTTGTAAATTCTGCCAGCGGACAGAAAACAAATAAGCAGCCCGACACTGATCAGTAAAGCGCCAACGATAACCACTGCCAAGTAAACACCGCTCTGGATGAGATGAATGGAGATGGTGCCTGGATTTTCCACTGGCAGGAGATTTGTGGCGTTGATCATAAAGCCAAGTGCCCAGCCTAGAGAACGCTGGTTAACCTGGTAAAAATAGTAGCGGCAAACAATCAACTATTTAAGAAAACAAATACGCTTCTATGAGTCAATGCGACCCGAGTGGATGTTCGAGAGGACGAGAAACGTTCATTAAAAATGAGGAGTTATGACAAATAGAACAAATTTCGATTGAGTGTTGTAAAACCAGAACCAAAGTATAAAGCACGCTAGTAAATCACAAGGGGCGCGGACAATCCAACGAACCAATCAAAAGTCGAAACAAATACAAGCAGAGTTACAAGCAATTTGGTTTTATCAACTGCGTTGATAATGTCAATTGGCCACCGTAAAGAGATTCAAGAGCTGACGTTTCGAGCGTTAGCCCTTGGATTCGCTCCGACGAAGGGCTAACGCTCGAAACGTCAGCTCTTGAATCTCTTTACGGTGGCCAATTGAAATTATCAACGCAGTTGATAAAAACAAATTATATTGTTATACTTCCCACCGACGCAGCACCACAGTTTCTTTAGAAACTTACCCCCTCTATTCAGAGTTACAAGCAGGCGATTTGCGAGCGAATCACGATTCCTTTCAGCTTTACTTCTGATTGGTTGAAAAAGTAGCGCGAGATTTTTAAACCAATCACTAAGCAAAGCAATGCAAAACCAACGCAAACACGAAGTAATTTCGACACTCGAGTGAAAATTAATCTAATGTTCGACCAATTGCAGCCAAATTTATCTGTACAATCAGGAATGGAGCGGGCACTCCGCGTCCTGCCCAGTCCCTAAGCCACCATTGCATTTTGTCGGCCAAAGCAGGAAGAGGATTATGATTATGTGGCAAAACACTGAGGAGAACGAGGCAGCAGAAGGGGCGGTACGCAGCTTTTTACAAGGTCCCACACTATCGGCTGACAAAATGATAAACAAACAACAGTAACACTTGACCCTAGCCCTAAAACAATAGAGCTGCGTGATATTAAGATCCAATGAAATTAGAGGTTTTAGAGAGCTGCGAACTATTTCCAGCAGAAAACTGGTATCCTGCATAAGCCTGCCGTTCCTTTTCGATTCTCTTATTTTTCTTTTCCCCGCATCCCTGCCTTGCTGAAAGTTTTCCCTTTTTTTCAGTATCTTAACAATGACTTTTTTGACTTACAGTATTTTAAAGAGTACATAATATAGTGTTGTACTTACAGAACCGACAAATCTCAAGTTTGCTTTCGATTTGTCGAAGTGGTAACCACGTGAAAGTATTGTGTAAATGTATTGCGCGTCAAAACAGTAAAATGCAAGAAACAGAGGATTTGGAGAAGGAATAACGACCATCTGAAAAGCAAAACAACTATGTTAAGATAAACTCAGTTGACTACGTGAATTTTAAATTGTTTCCTGGAACTACAAGCGACATTTGTGTTGTTTCTGCCAAACATTAGGTAAACGGTCGCTTCAATACAACTTAACTCGCCCAAAGGCTAACATCCACAGTTAAGTAGCATTAAGTGTCGTGGAATAGGTCTAAAGACGCTAATAGTCCTCAGCTAAAAGTTGTTGCATGATAGGTATTGTTATTCAACAAATTGTCGCGTTGCCCATATATGGTCATGAAGCGATTGTTATGCGTCATCTGTACTTGACAGGTATCCTGCGATATACAGTAACGATAAGTCTCGCAAAGCGCCGCATAACGTTAAACTCTAACTGTAAAAAGCGCTTCGTTGACAATTTGTCGAATCGTGAAATAATTTTCTTGCTCAATCTTGCGGAAATAAATCGAATATCGTCTGATTTTAGCCAACTCGGCCTACGGCCTCGTCGGCTACGTATCAGGCGATATTCCACGCGATTTCGCAGGATAATTGTTAAATATTACCCCGAAAAAGACAATTATGTAGGTGAGTTGATTTCAGTGTGGTCGAGTTGTACTTTGGGCAGAGTAGAACTATGCTATGCGAGAGTTGACTTGCGCAAGGTAACAAACATTCTAGAAAGCCGTGGCGTCTGTTAAAGCTTTTAGTTACAGTTTCACTTTATCTTAATTTATTAGACACTCAGCCTTTGAAAACAGAACTAACTTCTTTCCAGGATTTCCTGCAGATGTTCATTGTTGTGGCCTGCAGCTGATCAAGCGACACATTGCTTGTGAGATTAAGATCTCGAATGATGGCATAGTATCCAGAGAATGCCTGAAATCAAGGGTAAAAAAACTATTAAACGCATCATTTCTAGGGAAAATAATGCAATAAACAGCAACTAGCAATAAATTGCGAAAGAAAGCGACCTTTGCAGTGTTTGGAAACTTAAGTTGCCCCGGCCCAAATAAGAAGAAAATAATCAGGTTTTCATGGGACTAGAACCCAGGACCTTTACGATAACGCTCTGTTACTGCCACTGAGGGTCAGGTCAGCTGCGAGTTTTATTGAACAAATTGAAATCCTTGTGAAAGAGAATAATAGGATTGCTGAAGCAGTACGTTGGGGCTTCTTAGGAGTGAACTTACAAAAAATGCAACTCCATCAGGAATGGGTGGTTGATAGACATTGTCAAACGAACAGCTGCTGTTGCCTCGACATGACGTGAAGTTGAAAAGTTTATTGACTTGCTTGGCACAAAGAGTGTAGTTCCCAGTTCCCTTTAGAGAAAAGGAAGTCGTCTTTGAACTTCCTCTTTGGACGCAAGGAGGAGCCCATAGGTATCTAGACGATACGTTCCTTTGGTGGCCCCTGGGTGCACATGGATTGTCAACTGAGGCTGCATAGTTAGATTCCTAAAAGTAATACAACAGATTAGATCCTATAAGTAGTCAGTTATAGAAACGCTGTTGAAACAGCTTGGGAAACGTGAAGCTTTGGCAACAAAAGCATACTGTATTGACATCAGCCCGAGAAAACACATATTGAATCTCAGGCTCTCTTCTCTTTTTCTAGCCCCGGATCGAGGTTCCATCAATAAACAGATGTTAATGAATGTTTATAGTAAAAACAATCACGGACACTCTGCAAACCACAGTGGCAATACATCGTGGCAATATATTTTGGGTTCCGCCATTACAGTATCTCAGAAGTTTGTCAGGTTTGCTGAGGAAAGCTGATGGAAAATATTTGCAGAATTAGAGAAACTGTCTACTGAGCAGAGGGGGTAAGTTTCTAAAGAAACTGTGGTGCTGCGTCGGTGGGAAGTATAACAATATAATTTGGTTTTATCAACTGGGTTGATAATGTCAATTGGCCACCGTAAAGAGATTCAAGAGCTCTTGAATCTCTTTACGGTGGCCAATAGACCAATTTCGATATTTTAAAATTCAGCCTAAAACAATAGACCTCAGAACGAGGCTCCGGGGTATAAATTATAGAGTCTGTGGGATTTATTCCCCGGAGCCTCGAAGTGATGTCTATTGTTTTAGGCTGAATATTAAAATATCGAAATTGGTCTATTGACATTATCAACCCAGTTGATAAAACCAAATTATATTGTCTACTGGGCAGTTCAATCTTCCTCTCGCGTTTCTTTAATGCTCTAGGAAACATGGAAAATATCTTCTCTATCCATTCCTTCCTTAAAAGAACAAAAAAACTCACCACTATGCGCTTAAACAGTCTAATTGTAAGATTTTTACAAACACATACAAACACCTTTATAAAGCAGAATGTTTCCTCAACCATTTTTCTAACTAGAGCGGGTAAGTTTCTAAAGAAACTGTGCTGTGGAAAGGCGGCCTTTCCCTTCACCAAGGAAACACGGAAAGCCGTAAAACTATAGAACAAAAATTTTTTTTTCAAATCGGCACTCTTAATCCTCACGGTATCAACGAACGCTTTTCATTCAACTAATTTATTCCGAAGTTTTCACGTTACCAGGCACCAGCCAATAGCGAAGCTCCATCTTTCTGTATATAAAAACACACGACGCACAATTCCTTGATTCGCTCCGACGAAGGGCTAACGTTTGAAACGCCAGCTCTTGAATCTCTTTACGGTGGCCAATTGACATTATCAACCCAGTTGATAAAACCATATTGCATTTTTTTAACTGACAGGGACCGCACAGGGGGAGGAGCTGGATTTAGCCACCCATTTTTTCTGTAAGAATGATAACAAAGAATAAAAAAATAAAACGAAGTTGTAAACGAAAAAGTAAAATAGGAAACGAAATTACTGAAAACATAACACATTTTGACATTGCGAATGAATTTGCTGAGAGGGACAGCAACAGAGAAAGAAGTTATATTTTTGGAATCTTTATGGAATCAGACTCGTATACCAAATTTTAGTCGCTGTCAAGGAAAATCGCTTGGTTTACTATTGTCCTATGATCTGTTAGGTACTTTAAAATCATCAGTTGCGTTTGAAGCGTTGAACGTTTATATTAATTTGTATCTAAGGACTTTATTCATTTATTCAATTATTTTCACGTGCAAAGGAAAGACACCCAGTTTCCTCCCCCCAAGTTTGCTCATGCGTTTCAGCCAGCCCTCCCCCCCTCCACCCCGCAGACACATACAAACTAAAAATCTTGCTGCGCTGGCCTTGTAACAGCAATACAGTACAGTCAGCCATGAGGAAGAGGAGCCACTTTGGACAAACAAAGAAATCAATTTACCTTAACAAGTTGAGCTAAAAATCTTCTCTCTGCCTCTTTCTTGCCATAACACAGGTAACTATGGGTGTACAGTTGATACTCATTTCCATACAACTTTAATTTACTGGGATGTGGTGCAGGTTTAGATGGAACGAACGTTATTTGTGTTGAGGCACCTCCCATGTCCAAAGCACCAACTAATCTTTGACTAACCAGGGTACCATCTTTTTGACTTGTTTCCTAAAACCAATAAATTTAACCGCAGCCTTTAACCTGGGGGAGTCGTGGTGTCCTTAGCTAATGGTTAGGCTGGATTCTAAATCTAACAGTCCAGATATGAACTACAGCTGGAATCATTATGGTGACTTAGTTCTTAAGCAAAAGACTTTACTCTCACAGTGTTTAATACCAGAGTACCGGCAAATAATTGGGACAACCTGGTGGAATGCTGGGGAGCAACCTGCAATGGACTAACATCCAATCCAGGTTTGGGGGGGGGGGGGGGGGGGTGTAGCAATAATCCTAGCTGCCTCATGCTACAGTTTTAAGCACTGGCAGCTATGAGCCAATTGGACTTAAAAGGCTTTAATTGTACTCACTTTAAGTTTCTTTGAGTGATCAAGAGCTAATTTTTTCTTATTGTTGCCAAGCCTTAGACCTGCATCTCTAGTCTGCAGGTCAAAAACTTTGATTTCTCATGGTCCACATGTACTCACACCTTTGGACCATCTTCTAATACTTACTGCAAAACTCTGGCAATCTCTTACAGCCTTAAGTGACACATACCAATGACACCATGCATGCAAATTCTCTAACTTCCGTTCATGAGGGAGCGTACTATTGACATGTATTAATTGCTATTTTTGTATGTGTCCCGGGTTCGATTCCCAGACCCGGCGTCAAATGTGGGTTGAGTTTGTTGTTGGTTCTCGCCCTTGCTCTAAGAAGTTTTTCTAGGGGTACTCCGGTTTTACCCTCTCCTCAAAAAACAACATTTGATCTGGATTATACAGGGCCCCTGTTGATACCAGTCCTGCGACTGAAGGGGTCACGCTGTCTAAATATCAATTATTATAATTATTATTATATATGTACATTAATTAACATCACTATGAAATATAATCACATACCTGTGAATCCTTCAAGGCATCATTTAAGTAGTTTACTGTTACCCAAGATGAGAGACCTTCTTCTTCACCACTAATGATACGGGCAAAGTCGTCTTTGAACATGAAAGGTGACTTCCCTAGTGTGTGTCGCACAGAGTCAAGGATGCGATCTGCTGCTGTGGCATTTCTCTCACTGAAGCAAAGAAACATGATAATGTTGTCAGCACCAGTTCTATAGCATCAAGCAACTGAGAGTATTTCTTCACCCCACCCCCCCAAATGAAATGCCAGGCCATCACAGTATATTCACTGGCACCCATTTATACACCTGGATGGAGAGAGGTACTGTGAGAGCACAGTACTTGCCCAAAACAAACAATCTAGTGCTTCAGTAAGAGCTTGAATCAGGACACTTATCATAAGGCCACTGCACCTCCCACTCAGCATATTATTAAGAAGAAGTGGATAATTAAAATGTCATCAAGGGAAACTCGAGTCCAAGATGGGATTTGAGCCAACAACCCTCCGTGATCTAGTTGGACGCTAAAACCACTGAGCTACTGGAGACTCTATGGTGAGAATGGGTCAAATGTGGGTCTTGACTGCAACTGCATCGTGCAGTTACTCAGTCAAATGATGAATGGCACATTTAGCTCTAAACTACATTGCGCAGTCACCTTAAAGCATATCAAAGATGCAACCAACCAATCTCCAAGAGAGCAATGAAAGAAATACCTCAACATTGAAATGGCATCAAGGGAAACTCGGAAAAAAATCAGAGTCCCAGACGGGATTTGAACCTATGACCCTCCATGATCTAATCGGATGCTCTAACCACTGAACTACTGGAGACTCTATGGTGAGCAAGGGTCAAATGTGGGTCTTGACTAGAACTGCATCACATGGTTACTCAGTCAAATGATGAATGGCACATATAGTTTGAAACTGCATCGCACATAGACTTTCTCAAAGTTGTTCGCTTCACGTTTCCGGTTCGACAGTAGCGGTGCAAACAACTTTTATCCCTTGCAGCACGCCAAATTTACAAAAGGAATTTTCCTCCTGTCGGGTTATCCAATCAGTGAACAGCGTTGTCAACTGCATGTCACTCAAACTAGTTTTTTGTCAGATACAGATCGATTACATGGTTACAAGACCCTTTAGAATATAATATTTGGAAAGTTTCAATGTTTGCTCATCGTATCGATCATGAGTGAGTTTTGATTTCTCGATATTTCTGTTAACTATTTCTTTTGTTTATTATGCGTTCAATCATGATGGTCACAGTCGGGTATGGTTTTCAGAAAGCAAACTACCAAGCAATCACGGAAAGTATAAACAAAGGTTTGTCCCGGTAAAATGTCTTCCTTTGGTGTCTACAGGATCGAAGTTCCTTCTTACGTTTTCAACATTTTACAGCAAGACGAAAGACAAGAGGTGCTGTGAGTTTATTTGATTGTTGTGCCATGGTGTTTTCAACTTGCTCAAGTGATATGACCGGCCACTTCAGTCAGAGCAGATTGTTAAGACAAACAATTGAATGAAATGACTGATGGAAATACTCAATACTCTTTGGAAGCTCCGAAGCTCTAGCTGTTAACTAGCCAGTATTTTTTGAGGAAACCTTGGACGAAATCTCAAGGGTGCGGCTTTGTTTTTAGCGACGAAAGCCACTGCATCGCTGAATGGTCACTTCGCTGTTTACAAATTAGACTTACAAATATTCGTGACACAGTGTTGCTCTTGCTTCATTTATAAAATACATTACAATGATCATAAACTTAAGAAAATTTAAGGTTGGCTTTGTATCGTGGGACAAATAAAGCTAGACACTTGAACAAATTTAGAAGAGCTGTTGTCTTCCAAGGTTATTTGAACCACAAAACAATCTTCGTAAAACAGCATTTCCTATGCCTTTGAGAGCGAGATAGTTTGTGCCAAAATCATGTCATTTGATTCGTTTTCCAACAGGGGAAACTAGTCCAGCTCTCGCCAGGTGCTTGTTTTGCACTCTGAGAGCTCGACTTGTAAGCAAGTCTACATCACGCAGTCACATTAAAGCATATCAAAGATGCGACCGACCAACCTCCAAGAGAGCAATGATAGAAATACATATATACAACAACATTGAAATGGCATCAAGTCCCAGATCGAAATTATACCCACGGCCCTCCGTGATCTAGTCAGCTGCTCTAACCACTGATCTACTGTAGAATTTATGGCGAGCAAGGGTCAAATGCGGGTCTTGACTGAAACTGCATCGCATGGTTACTCAGTGAAATGACGAAAGGCACATATATAGCTTATGAAACTGCATCGCGCAGTCATATTAAAGCATACCAAAGATGCGACCAACTAACCTCCAAGAGAGCGATGAAAGAATTCAAAGTAGCTCAGTGGTTTGGATCATCCAACTAGATCACGGAGGGTTGTGGTTTCAAATCCCATCTGGGACTCAGATTTTTTTCCAAGTTTCCCTTCAGTTACTCAGGGTTATACAATGCAGTAAGCCGGGAGGCTATCTGCCTCTAGGAAATAGCTTTTATCAGACTACCAGTAGTTACATCAACATTTGAAGTAAAATAAGAAGGTTGGGCACAAAATTTGCAGCAGTTTATTTTCATGCTTCGTTTATCAGCTGCATTTGATTGCACCACTTGTGCTACTCATTCAATGGAAGATATGTTTCTGTGAATTTTCAATAGAAGCAGACTTGGGAGAGTGGTGGAAGTTGAGCCTAAACACAGGGGTTTCATAACGTTTTGAAGCAAGAGGGCAGCCAAATAAGGATTACAGTTGTACAGCAGCCAGGCAAAAAAGGGCATTTTGAAGTGAATTTTGAAACAGGGTTGGATCCAGGATTTTTCTCAGGAGGGGGTGCAGCACTAAGAAATGACGTAACCACCGATAAACCAAATAGTTTTTTTCTTTTTTGCAGAATACTTAAGTTATATTAGAAAGCTGCAGGTCATCTTAGGGGGGAGGGGGTGTGCACCCCCTGCACCCCTCCCCTAGATCTGCTCCTGTGTCATATGTTCAATTTAAAAGCAGACAAGTACTGGCTCTTTTGCCTTAAATTGAGAACAACAACAACAACAACTTAAAATTTGTACCCTTTTTAACAAAACTAGAAAGTATAAAATGGAATGAGTACATGGATGCCGAAATAATGACCATTGGCTAATGAGAAACTGGGCAACCATCCTTAGTGTTTACATCAGTACCTGTAAGCTGTCAGTCAACTTACTGAAAACTGACATATGTAAAGTTCAACTTGTATGAAATAAAGTTATTTATTCTTACTTCAGCAGCCTCATCCCCGCAGTAGCACCCAAATAAATAGGAGACTTGTCCTGAAGGTACGATGGAATAAGCTTCTTGGCTTTGCTATTTATACAGCTCTCTAGTGATTTTCCAGCTTCATCAGGATTTGCACCATAGCTTGATATTCCTTTCACATTACCATCTGCAAAATGAGTTAAAGTTGTTAACTTACAAACTGTAAAGTGAATGGCATAATTACCAATTATAAAATCAACTACATAAGAAATTTATTTTGGCAAGGTAAAGTTCGTGTCACTATGCCAAATGGCCCATACAGCCAGAACTTATTCCAGACTCTAAGACATTGAGCAACAAAGAGAATTTCTACTCCCCTTAGATGGGATTCCAGTCAATACTAGGGGTATCCCCAGTATAAAACTTGTCAGATTACTCATTTATGCACCATGGTGTGAGAGTAAGAACACAACGCAGTGACCCAATTTAGGGCTCAGTACCCCTGGCACCTGATCTGGAGAAGGCCACTGCAACTCCTACTAAATTTGGTACTAGTGTGCAAAAAGAATATTAATATAGATGGGCTCAAAAATATGAAAAGCAAGAGTAATTAAAATTTTCATAAAACCTTCAAAGGCCCATTTTCATCCAAGATGCATTGATTACTAATTTTCTGCAACTGCAACGCAACAGCAGACTAATAAACATTTCCCGGGACTAATAGTTTGGAAACATCATCCTCTGACTGGTCCTCCATGACAAGCTAGCAACAAACTAGCGACAAGTGAACAAGATGGCTGTGAAGTATTTATATCCTTCATGGTGCCCTCCGAGTGCTTGTCTCCTTCACACTCATCATGCAATTCTTCTCCCCAATACGAAATGCTTGAGTGCATACATCCAATCAGATTATGTTTTTAAATAATACAGCATTTCAAAACAAGAACAAATGGTTGCAATGACTCTTGGATGAACTATTTCAGTCTATTCTAAATTTAAACCTTTTAATTAATGCTTTCTTTTTAAATTGTTTTTAGATATAAGAATAAAACATGGGTGTCTCCAGATCATTGTATTAATAATTGTCATGGTCAAAAGTTCTTAGGTGACCCTAAGTAGTTTGACTAGGTACAAAAAAGTACTATTCTAATAGGCCCTTTACATGACCCAGTCACATGGTACAACATAGCACCTTGCTGGTGGGCAAGCTATGTGCTGGGAAATCCAAAAAAAGCAACTTTATGTCTTAGCATATAGCTTGCCCACCAGCAAGGTGTTATTTTGTACCATGTGACAGGGTCGTGCAAAGGGCTTATACTTCAACTATTACCACAAATCACAGGCACATTCACCTTTGTCAGTAACAGTACACTCTCCAATCTGTTTGACAAGTGCAGTGCCTTTTATAACGTCGCTGACTGTCCATTTGTAAATAAACATATTGGTATGTGTTGATCCTGCATCCAGTACAACTCCATACTAAATTTAAAGGAATGATTTAAAGTGTCTATACGGCCAAAAGCGATTGTTTTGGATTTGGAATCGCTAGAATGCGTAGAAAACTATTCTGAATTTTTTTTTTCGATTCCATCACTTTTCACCCCAAAATCAAGGTTTAAATTTCCCGCCTTGGTCACGCCCAATGGAGTTGACCGCGTGATCGAAGATTGGTGATGAATGACGTCACTTCAGGCAATTCCTTTCTTTGAGGCAGCAGTATTTGAACACCTCACAACAACACATCTATCAGACATATTATTCGGATGAAATCACTTTCAATTAATTATATTTCTGAATTAACAGTGAAATGAACTGACGGGAAGATTTGACGATTCCTGACTTGACGTCACGGCCCGTTCTAGAACCAGGACTCTTTTTTAGTAGCAACTCCCGGTCATCTTCATTGGGCGTGGCCGACGCGGGAACTTTAAAGCTCAATTTTGTGGCAAAAACGTTGCGGAATCCAAAAAATAAAATTGGAATACTTGCTTATGCAATATAAAGATACCAAAAGCATAAAAACCCTGTAGGCCATATAGACACTTTAAGAAGGTGACGTTAGTTAGCAGTGGTACTGTTATATAAGTACTAACTGTACAAAATTACCCAATACTCGCCCATTAAAAACACATGCACTGCAGGCTACTTAATGCTATAGCCAACTTAACTTTGTAAAAAATTACTTTTTCTAAAAATATTAACCTACAAGTAGTTGAAAAAATAACCCCCAAGATGTTTAACAAACATTCAGTTGACCAGTAACAAAGAAGTGGGGTCTTCCTGTGCATACCGTATGCAAATGCAGTACGTTGTTTTACCTTTGTTCATGATTCTTTGTAGTTTGAGGCAGCATTGTTTCTCATCATTTGTTTCTTTTGTTTTACGCCATCTGTGACCCGGCAGGGGTTTCAAAACAAGGCGGCGACTGTCGGAGTTCCACCGGTTACTTGACTACTATGCTGCCAGCTACTCTGGACATAGCAATCAGCTTGTGACAAAAAATCTCACTTATAATAGCCACCTACTCTTCCAGTCGGAGACACCTACTTCAAAACATTTTGAAACCCCTGGACTGGGTAACCACAGAAGGAGCCAAGAAATGTGAATGATTGTGTGTGCTCATACTGTACCTCATCTTTGATTTTCTCCTGGTACAAGCTGATCACTGTAATACAAGTGATTCCAAAGAGGATCAAGCATGATGATACAATGCAGCCTGCCCAATCACGAACATAACATGTAGAGCTCTTGGCTTAAAACACAAATATTAATTGAAAATATGAAATGAAATGCTGGGAGACCAAGCACACATATTCTAAATGACAACACTAGTCAGAATCAGAAAGATTTAAGGAAAATATCAATCAGTCAATCAATCAATCAATCAATCAGTCAGTCAGCCAGTCAGTCGACAGTTTATTATTAAAATATCTCCATTGTTCACACAAAACGAATCTCAGAGAGGTCTTAAAAACCCTTTCCTCTCCTTGAAAAATTTAGAATTACATCAATTTGTAAGACTTCATGATGCCCAACCAAAAATCCAATTGTCAATGAACAATTTGACGTATCGATCATTTTAGAATTCAATGAGGTTTGATGGAAAAAATTATAATTAACTTCGACCCACGATGGCAAAATGAGAAGAAAATTACCTTCAACAGCATTTCTTAAGAGCGGTGCATTATCCTCCTCGTCTTCAGGACACATTTATTGGCAAAATAAAACGAAACCGCGCAGATCAGATTGAAAGTCAAAGAAAGGAAGGAGAAAGAAACGAAAATGTGACAGGCGTTCCCGGCAAACAGCACGGAATCGGAGGGAGGAGAGGGAGGAGGGAGTGGAACCCAGTTTCCCTCGGACCGACTGCAACAGCTAACTGGAACGCCCAAGGAACGCCCTGTATGCAGTAAACAAGTTGAAATTACTGCCAAATGCCGGAAAGCCGGAATGCCGGACTGCCGGAAACCGAAAACGCGGAATCCCTGCATTTGTTGAGAAAAAAAAATAAGGTTTTACATCCGGGTCCTCATAAGGCACGCATGCAAATGACAATGAATTTAGCCTTGGCGCTGCCTTGACGTGAGATAGTTCGCAGCTAGGGTCCATTCATCCTTGGAGACCCAGGGGCAATAATGGGTGGCAAGAGAACTCTAAACGGGCGAGAAAAAAATCGTCGATAAAAATTAAAGATGAAATGTTCATTATAACACAGACTTTGGACAAAGAAAAAATATTTAATGATAAAAGATGAAATGTTGTCAATGACACCAGTGTGGAATAAAGAAAAATTGCCGACAGGATTCGAACCAATGACAGGGTCGTAACGAGGTATATAAATGGGATCAGGGATCAACAAACTTTGAAGGGGTGGGATCAGGGATCACCGCCCCGAGATCTGGGATCACAACCCGTGGGATCGGGATGGAATTTTGTGGGATCTGGGATCAAAATTTTCTTCCCTTTTAGGATCAGGGATCAAAATTTTGAGTAAAAATACGGGGTCAGTGATGAAAAAATATACCTCGTTACGACCCTGCGATGACTTCCCAGATAACGGTAGGCTCTAACCAATTGAACTACGGATAACTCTTGGCAAGCTTAGGCCATTTATTAGGCCGCCTATTGGGTTCATATGTGTACGCATTCTAGCATCAAGGCTTCTAGAAACAACAATGTCGATAGCCGGCATACTTACTAGACTTACTATGTGGTGATCAATAAAGAAAGATGGTAATTTTTAAGCTCGGTGAACTGCTAAGGACGCATGAATGGAAATGTCCATTTGTCTGACGAGACTTGCAGTAATGAAAATGATATTATTAATAAAATAAAAGGATGAAAAGTCTTGAGGCAATGTCAATGTCAGTTGTCAGCAGTGTAACTCACCACCACTAGTCACTAGTACTTCATTGAGAAACTTGTTAATGTCGTTAATTATCTTATTATTATCATTTATTTCCATTCACTTTTTCGACAAAAAGCCTTGTCGCAAATTAGAAACAAAAAACAATATGAAAAAGCCACATTTGACCAGAAAAGCTGGTAGAAATGAATGAATCTACAAAAATACACCTGAAATCTTCATTGTTTAGGTGAGAAATAGCTACTAAATCAAAGTCGTTAGTCGATGCGATTCGCGAGAAACTCAAATCAATACAGGGACCGCGCAGGGGGAGGGGCTGCCCCCCATCCCACCCCACTTTTTACCGTAAAAATGATAACAACAAAGAATAAAAAATAAAAGAAAGTCATAAACGAAAAAGTAAAATTAGAAACAAAAGTATACTGAAAATATAACACATGTTGTTTGTGAGCGCCGATAATAAGTTGTGTTAACATTTGAAAAGAACAAAACTGTCGACAGTTCTTTCTTACCAAGAAGACGACGGGCAACAGGTAAGTCTGACGGCAACTGCCGGTCTAAAAGTTTTTCAGTTATCAGCCATTAAGTACTTCACTAAAACTGGATTTCTTAACAAGAGGACCTCTTAGGAAAGACCTATATTACATGATTGGTCAAGTTCGATCCGAACACATGCATGAATGTGTTCAGTTTACAAGGCGATACTTCGCGAAAAACGTAACATTCATTGTCGAGTGATCATGATTGATTTATACTGTACGTTCTTTTCTCACAGCAATGAAAGTGAAAGTTTTCCTTTTCTTTTTGCTCGTTCTCGTACAATCACCTCATTTTCTTCAACGTGGTGAGGAAAGTTCTTCAGTGAACAGTTTTATCAAAAGTTTTGTGGAACAGCGTTTCTCTTTTGCAACATTTCGTTGCCTTAAATACCTAAAAAGAAGAATACCAGGGGCGTAGTGACCATATACGCTCGTACGCACGTGCGTACCTTGGAAATCTAAAAACATATATATTAATTAATTTATTTCATGCTTTGATTTATGAAACTTCCCCTAGTAAACATGGGAAATGGCATTTTCGAGGCCCTAAAAATAAAAAAAATCTTCTGGGGGAACATGCCCCCCAGACCCACTCAGTGGCTCGGGCCTCCGGCGTTCGATTACGTTCTCCTTCCGTGTGCCCTTGACGGAAAAACCACGCTACACCCCTGATTACGTATGGTAGTGGTCATTCAGAGACATTCAATCCTGCGGTAGTAATCAACAAAGAAGCCCATATGGAAAATCGTTTAGTTTACTATTGTCACGGAAACTATGAGCGTTTAACGTTTATATTAATTTGAATCTAAGGATTTTTTCGTTAATTATTTTCGTGCGGAAAGGAAAGGCACCCAGCTTTCTCCCCCCCCCCAAAAAAAAAAAAAAAACTTGGTGCGCGGGCCTTGTAATATTTAGTTTTGCTTGGCCATGGTACAAACACGAAGCAGCTTTGATACTGATCACAGAATTTCGTTTTTGGTTTTCTTGACAATAAATGCGGAAAGCCATTTCCAACATTTAAACAGTTAACTTCCGGTTACTTTTACAAGGTGTAAAAAACGATGTTTTATGAGAATCATATACCGCAGGCCGAATACCTTCCTTTACATTTGAATTGTCAAATACCGAGACTTTGAACGTAAGGTACCTGAAGATTTTGCTGAAAAAATATGTATACTAGATTAGATATAGACTTGTTGTGAAGCAGGCAGTTGCGAATTCTTTTTCCAGGTGATCAAATTTGCACATGCACACAAATAAAACTGTTTAAGACTCTGGTACGACCAGTGCTATTGTATGGATGTGAAGCATGGAAATTAACAGCTGCTGAAGAGAAGAAATTAGATCGATTCCAGTTCACATGTCTAAGGCGGATATTGAGAGTATGGTGGCCACAACGCATGAGAAACGACACAATTTCCGAAATAACAGGCGTGAGAAAGATAAGCGACGAAATACGAAGGAGAAGATGGAACTGGATTGGCCCGATGATGTGCTTAGAAAGGACAGAAACGATGATTGTATGGTGGCAATGGGGTGGCAACCCGAGGGGAAGAGGAAAGTGGGCCGACCTAAAATCACGTGGAGAAGGACAGTGGAAAGAGAGTGCAGACAAGAAAGGTGGACCAGCTGGGCTTAAGCCAGGACTGCAGCAAAAGACAGGGCTGGTTGGAAAACGAAAGTTGCAGCCTTATGCGCCTCATGGCGCGGAGAGAACTAACTAACTAACTAACACAAAAAATAAGGCGTGAAGATAAGTACGTAAAAATGAGAAATAATGTGCAGAATACGCGAAATGTAAAAACAATACGGCAAGTACCAAAATATGTCTAGTGTGCCTCTTTATTCCTTTTCCCCCGTTTATCTTCTCTTTTTTGTCGTAATTTACTGTTGTAATCTAATTTGATTCATCACTATGCAAGAAGGTTTAATATTTGTAGTTCGTAATCAACGTACTTTGTTACTTTGTGCAAAGTATCTAAAATAAGTATTGTGATGAATGAATAAAATAATAACTGCATTATTGGTGACCGGCTACTTATTATCGCCACACATTGCCCGCAGGGAAGGGCGGGAGGGGTGTCGGGTGCGCCCGCACCCCCTCACAGGCTGTGGAGGTCAACCTTTTTGTTGGCCAACGATTTAAAAAAAAGTGAATTGATAAAAATATATATAGCATAGTTCTGTTCTGATTCAGTTAGTGTAGTAAAAATGAAATGCAGCAAACCCAGCGAATAATACGGATTTTCAACTTGTTTTTCTCTTTTCGTTCTTTTGAAATATTGACATTAATCTCTAAAACTGTAAAATACATACGTAAAGTAGTCTCTGAGCTAAAAAAAATCCATTTTGAAGTTCAAAAGTTCCACGTTTTTAAGCTCGCTTTTGGCTGTCTGTTTTCACATTACACTGTCTTCAAAACGCAGGGAATGCAGTTTCAGACAACCTAATTTTCAAAACTTCGCGGGGGAGCATGTCCACGGATCTCATGAGGCTCGCGCCTTCGGCGGTCATATGGTCCGTCTCCTCGTTGGATCGCACCCTCCCGCAAAAAAAACCTGCCTACAGGCCTACATCCAGCACTGTGATAAAATTATTTGAGGGGTTTCTAACGTATGCCTTTGTATTTGGGGAAGGGTGGTTGAGTACTTTTGGACCTCTACAGTGCAAAGTGACAAAAAATTCCAACCAGTTAGCATGTGCGTGTACAGTCAGGAGAAGACTAATTTTGTTTGGCATTGACAATTTTTATTGTTATGTCTATTATAGATTTGATATCTCTTATATTACATTAAGCACCATGCATGGGCTAAAATGAAACAGCAAGATACAGAAAAATTGGTTTTTAAAGAAGGGGCTAAAATAATTTGAAAACGTGGCATTTTCCAGCCAATGTTGAAAACATGTCACCATATTTGCTCCTCTTTGTGACAACTGTACACTAAAAATATTTCCCGATTCTAAATTAATATCGTTTACACCTAAATAGATGTCAAGGAGGGGAATCATATATGAACTTAACTGACAACAGTTACTACACACAAAAAAAGTTCTGACAAAGCTGTCTCACTGCTACTTTTGAAAACTAGCAAACTTCAACAGGAACAAACCTAACTACAGACAAAATGTTTCAACTACAGTTCACTCTGAACTTCATTTTCATCCCCAGGGAGATCACACCAATCAACAGGTTTCTTTCCAGCCTTCTTTAAATATTCATTAGCTTGAGAAAAGTGTTTGCAGCCCAGGAAGCCACGGTGAGCAGACAAAGGTGAAGGATGGACAGCCTTCAGTACGCAGTGTTTTTTCTAAAGAAAATCACAGATGTTCAGTGGTGTTAATCTTAAACAAATGTAATTCCAAAGTGCAATAATACTACTTGGACTATGCTATATCACATGCTAGCTTTCTTTATGCATTGCAGGTCTATGATGCTAAATAATTATTTAGTTCTTTGTATACATTGCAGACCTATGATGCCAGATAATTATTAATCAAATCTCTCTGCACACATTGCAGATCTATGATGCTATCTCTTTGCACACATTGCAGACATATGATGCTAGATAATTATCTATCTCTCTACACAATTTGCAGATCTATAATACAAGATAATCTCTGTGCACATTGCAGATCTATGATGCTAGATAATGATCTATCTCTTTGTACACAACACAGACCTTCAAAACTATCTT
Organism: Blastomussa wellsi; assembly: GCA_947652115.1. Lineage (NCBI taxonomy): Eukaryota > Metazoa > Cnidaria > Anthozoa > Scleractinia > Plerogyridae > Blastomussa > Blastomussa wellsi. The sequence continues at coordinate 20,449,036 of OX393562.1, read as the reverse complement.
TCTCTCTGTACACATTGCATAATATTATCTACAATTTCTGAAAAACAGTCTTGGCAGACATGCCCACTATTGCAATCGCTGTCCATGAAATTTATGAGTTCGCCCTCTTCCTCCCATTCAGTGTTGTTTACCATGATGGAGGCGTCATTGCTAGTTTACAACATCGTTTGGGAGGAGCGGGTTAGGAGAGGGTTCCCCATTCTAGTGATTTCATTAGTTATTGTTCCCATGCAATCTGATCTCGGTGTGCCAAGGACTTTTGTCAGTGATTGTAGTATGTTAGATAACTATCTATCTCTTTGCACACATTGCAGACCTATGTCTTTGTTCATATAAATTAGATCTCTGATTATTGGATGATAAGGAGCTGAGGTGATACATTCATCATCATCACTGTCCTTGTTGCACCATGGGACACATAACGCCTCAACAGTCTCATATCCCACTGCAAAGTTTCTGTAGTCAAGGTGACTAGACCTCTGCAGACTTGCCATAGCCCCTGTTTGCCATGGCCAACTTGGTCAAGGTTCCTGTCAAGCCTTGACAGCTACTGCAGTGGACCCGGGACCTAAGTCCCACTGTACTTCACCCTGATAGGCAATCCACTACTCCACTGTTGCCCACCTCCCACGAATGAGGATGTTAAAGCAGGGCTCGACACTAGCGGTAGCCAACTAGCCACAAACTGGTAGAAATTTAGTTTTGGTTAGTAGGTTTTCGATTTCGATTTCCACTTTCCATTAGCCTTTGGCTTCCTCAAGCAAGACAAACACAAACACTTTGCTCGGAAACTGAAGATCAGAATTTGATCATGGACATCTCATGCTACCAGACTATGCTACACAAAAATTGTTTTATTATTGGAACTGATTTCAGAGCAATGCAATTACCAAAATTATGTATTCAAAGAAAGTCACTTGCTTTGTGCTTCCAAGTCTTGCTAGGGATCAACTGTTATCGGACCTAGCCAACACAAGTTAAAGGTTGGTCTTTGAGAGGTGAGGTGATATATTACACCTATCTAAATACAAAAGATTATTTCTTGTGATAAATCATCAATATACCGGCAATTATTGTAGCTGAGCACTAAGTACCTTGTCAATGAAGCTTCCTTTCTTCTGAGCATACGATCCCCAAAGTAAGAAAACAACGCCACTGAGATTGGAATTAATCCACCTTATAACAGCATCAGTAAATTTTTCCCATCCCTTAGAAGGCAAAAAATCAAACTTATTGTTAGTCTAATAAACCTGAGCCTGCATTGGGGAAGATTCCCATGTGAAAAGACCTTGCACATTACACACCCATCAAAGAAAAATTCAATCAACTTTTGCTGCAGATAGTTTGCATTTTTAATAGTTTAATGTTATCATCACCTTATCTTTGTGTGAATTTGCTTGTGAAGCCACAACTGTTAGGCAAGCATTTAGCAGCAATACACCTACAAATAAAGGAGAAAACACTTGTCAAATATATGCAATTATAAACTGCATCAACCTCTGGTAAAACCTGAAGCTGAAGAGTTATTTACTTTGGGACTTTTCTTTAACTTTTGTGAAATTAGCAGCACTACATATAAAATCACCTTGTTTTGCCCAGCCCATGAGATATCCATGTTTTGGTGCTTGAAAGCCTTCAATATCATTTGTTAGCGCCTTGTAGATATTCACCAAACTATTATTAAAAATAAAAAGTTATAATAATAAAAACTTAAGGAATAAACACTTGTTACAAAATTCTCGCTGCTGATGTACACAATTCCATGAATGTAAAGTGATCGATAATGGCAATTTTTTCCCCTTACCTTGGTGGTATAGCAACACCTGGAGGTACACTGAAACAAAGTCCTGATTGAGAAAATGGAAAAGAAGTTAAAACAAAAACAAAAACAAGAAAACAGAAAAATTATTATGTATGTTTGTAGCAGCTGGGGGATTATTTTACTGGGGGAGTGGAATTCAACACATAGCAAGGTTACTGTATAATTACAAACTAAACATGTATAACAGTTAGAAACATAGGTATTCAACAAGTCTAATACTGAAACACACCATGTGCCTGTCTTGGTCCATGATAAGGGTCTTGACCAATGATGACAACTTTAATCTGAAATTAAAGAGAACACTTGACATGTCAGATTAACCTTGTCATTATACACACATTTTCTCCTTATATGTCTCCATGCATTTTGTGCAGTACTAGTAATTTGTTTCATTTTGCACACAATTTCCCTGTTCATGGGGATATTTCCTTCATTGTGTTTTCAGAAAACACTCATGTACATCCACCCCAAGGACGGTCACTGGAAATAAATTTCCAAAGGCAGCGTACATTGAAGTCAGTGTCCGATATAGCCCGGGGCTAATAGATTTTTTGCCATTGGGCTAGTACATTTTATCCTTCACTTGCCAGAAAGGAAAGTGAAAGTTTTCACGAATTAAGTCATTCATTCATCACACTTCTGAGAATTTTTTCGGGCTAATGGAAATGACCTCGGGACTAGTATATACTGGCTGCAGCTTGCCCAATGGAAAATTGAGCTTCCTTTAAATGAGATTTAGATTTCTTTGTCATCTTGTTTGTCCTTTGTTTTAGGTCACTTGTGAGTTTCACAGGTTTTTACACCGAGGATGAGCCAATTAAATGTCCATTGCCTACCTCATTTATGTTACACTGGAGAGTCCATCTGAACACATCCTTTTCTGTATAAATTGGCAGAAACCATTACTGCATTTATGAGCAAGACTCCTTAATCAAATAATAATCGTGTCTAACAGGAATAAACATGTTATAGTGGTTGAGCAGGCACAAATCCAGACCAGCTTCCATTTTTTTAAGGAAATGAGTCAAACCTAGAAACCAAGATACCTGGGGGGAGGGGATTCGCATGTGAAAGAGGCGAGGATGCTCATCAGAAATTTTGAATTAAACCCCTAAAGGAGACCGATATGGGCATGGCCCAAGCTTTTTTGACCCCTAAAAGAGACCATGCAAACTTAGATTCTATGAATTGAGTAAATAAAACGAATTAGAAATATACATATTAAATATATATCTTTATATTTCTTTGCGTGCAACCCTAAATGAGACCTTCATGGCTTCATCCACGCCCCTTTCATATGCGAGTTTCCCCCCTCTCCCGGGCCAAGAAACCTTCCATGGGAGGTGTATAGATATTTCCTGGAGCATTACACAGTAGAGTATGTTGATTTATCTAAAAGCGGGGAAATCTGGGAAAATTATATGCTTTACAGGGGCGTTTCGCCATACAGAAAATGTTGGGGGAAACCCCTTACTCTACCCCCACCCTCCGATCCCTCCTCCCATTGCCAGAAAGTTCTCCTTTATGATTCCTACAACACTGAACAGGCATGTATTGTTTTGAGGCTTTTGTGTGTGAATCATTGCAGTGTATCCTATTTAATAAGTGAACGGTGTCTTAATCAGTGATTATAGATTTTTGTGATTTGAGCATATGAGTCATTGTCGCCCACTGGTGACGGGGGAGGGGAGGGTAAATAATTCTTACCTGGAGGATAAACTGTCTTGCGGGATCTTTCCTCCTTAACAAAACTGCTAAGCTGATAAAACAAACGTTCGTTTAATTAGCTTAAACCTCTTCATAGCCGTTTAGTATAAAGTTTACAAATTTATATTTTCGTCCGTACGGAGTCTACGGACGTACCTTAACGAAATATTCCTTGGTGAATTCCGGCGCTAAAGCTGTCCTCCATGAAACTCCAAAGAACTGAGTACTTTGACCGGCAAGTAGTTTCTTCTGTGCTTCTGCTCGATTGGCTTCCATGCGTGCTCTTTGCTCTGGTGAAAGATTCGAGACGGGTCGCTTGGAGTTTGCCCCTGGCGAATTTTCATCTGTCTTCGAGGACTTGTTTTGCGGCGAATCGCTACTTACACCAGCATCGTCTGCACTTCGTTTGGTGCCCAAAGTGTTGAAAAAGCTAGAAATCTTCTTCTGATTTTGCATTTTTCATCCGTACTGGTCACAAACTGCAAAATCGAACCACTGATCAAAGCTGCCGCAAAACACAACCTGATTCAGTGATGGTGGTTTTCCCGCCATAGACAACAATCTTTCAACCAATCAAAATGCAGTTGCGTGAGAAGTCTGGAACAGAGAGAAAGAGAAAGGTTGTCTGCCATATTGGATTTATCAGTGAGGGTTTCTGACATGTTCCGTATCAAAAGTCTAAGAGGGTCATTATTTCAGACGTTTTCAACGATATCTAGACCAGCTTCTTTACAGGTGTGTATTAAGCACAATATTTTAGATCATGAGGTGGATGAAAGATGTGCAAATTTTGTTAGACGTCAGTCAAAGCTTTGGAGAAATATTCACTGAATTCTGAATATTGAAACACGTTCTGTTTTATCACCTCTATGAAGCGCCGAAATATATCTACAACAAGCAAATCCTTTCGTTCAGAGTTACGAAGATGTAAATCAACAGCGACAGATCGCCCCAAGTGAGTTCAGTATTTGCTGTGCATAGTATAATAATTATTTTTTATAAATGCTGATTGATTCATGTACCGATCAGAGCCTCTCCTCTAGGCAATGCATGGTTGGAAGGAGATGACCTCAGGGGTTGGAACTATTTAATGAGGGTGTCCTAGTGGGAGACGCAGTGGCCTAATGGTTAGTGCGCTGGACTTCGGATCGGACTGTCCGGGTTCGAGCCTTTAGCCGGGGCACTGCGTTGTGTTCTTGGGCAAGACACTTTACTCTCACAGTGCCTCTCTTCACCCAGGTGTATAAATGGGTACCGGCGAATTTACTGCTGGGGGGTAACCCTGCGATGGACTAGCATCCTATCCAGGGGGAGTAGAAATACTCTCTGTCGCTTCATGCTAAGGAAACCGGGATAAGCTCCGGCCTGATGGGCCACTAGGCCCGAATGCAGACTTTACCTACCTAGTGGGTACATTTTACCTTAACCCCTCAAAAATTATTTCTTATCATATTTCTCCCTTGTTCATTAAGACTTGACAAAGACTTGATGCAATGCATATCAGTTTGTGATGTCTACCCATAGGGAGCCCAAGCTCAAGTCATTACTCAAGTAAGAAGTTGTAAAGCATCAATAAACTGCCATTAAAAGTTACCTGTCTTCTTTATTGTTGTCCGCCTTGAGTTTATGAAGCATAAACGGCGCACAATCACAGCGTAGTCCAGCTATTGTGCCATGTATGACAAATTAGAAGTGACGAATGATCCGTTACTATGTTGGCGAATGATCTGTTATAAAAAATGACAAGGGCACACTCAAGCAGGAGGACTGGCTTTACAACAACGCCAAACTTTGCCTCAAAAATGTCTCCCCTCGCTTCAAAATCGCCCACATTCGGTCTGTTTTCTTTAGTTTGATCAACTAGCTGATTACTTGCAAAAAAAAAACGCTGAAATATCACCACAATTGACAGATTTTCTTTCGACCGAGGCTCGGGACAATCCACGTGGACAGAGCCCGCAGTGACAAGTGGTTACCTTGGCAGTGTGCGCTATGATTGGCATATTTTGTGTTCATTTTTGTTTATTTCCGTGGTAATTGTCGAACAATCGTAGCACACGCTGCCAAGGTAACCACTTGTCATTGCGGGCTCTGTCCATGTGGATGGTCCCGAGCCTCGGTTGAAAGAAAATCTGTCAATTGTGATAGTTCAGCGTTTTTTTCTGCAAGTAATCAGCTAGTTGATCAAACTAAAGAACACAGACCAAAAGGGGCAATTTTTGTGACAAGTTTTATAACGGATCATTTGCCAACATAACGGATCATTCGTCACTTCTAATTTGTCATACATGGCACAATAGCTGGACTGAGCTGTGATTGTGCGCTGTTAATGCTTCGTAAACTCAAGGCGGACAACAATAAAGAAGACAGGTAACTTTTAATGGCAGTTTATTGAATATGTTTTAAAACTCCTTACTTGAACAATGCCTTGAGCTTGGGCTCCCTATGGTCTACCCAGGAATAGACCCCAACCCTTCTGACTCGGTTGTGCAACAAATGATGCACAGTTTTTCCTAACTTTTGAATGCTATAAGAAGTCAGCATTTCATAAAAAGGAGAGAAAGGTGTAATGCCTTTCAAACTGGTGCAAAGGGCTGGCCCATTTTAGCGAAAAAAGTATTTTGGGGTTAGGTGCACTTTAATAATTGTTCCTTGACAAGTTCCTGTAATAAATTATACAAAAAGATCATTTGTTCCCACAAATAAATCAAATATTTTTTTGCGTGTGTAATTGGCCAAAGCATGTCACATGATGCTGGTAAAACTGGGAATATCCTTGAAGCTCACAGTTTTCCTTGAAATGGTACAGAAGGACAACATCCAACGATTATCTCAGAAAACTGTTCGCTTCTCATAACAGATAATGTCCACGGACAAATATCCAAGCATATTTCCACGCCAAATGGAGGATATTGTTTATATATTCCCTTATTCCCGAACTTCTCTGGGAAGTACCATCCCCTGGTGCATTGATGTTGATATATGGTCCTGTGTTTTTTTCACCTCAGCAAATCCATGATGTCATTCCGGGTAATGAATTCATTATTCTATTTTTGGCTTGGCTGTCCATTAGTTTTTCCTTGAGAAATCAATCTTAATTTTACAGAAAAATGGGTACCAGGTAAAACGTTTCAGTTCTGCATGGGGACATCAGGGACCGCACAGCATATTTGCAATTAGGGGGCTAATGCAAATGCAATAGGCATTTGTTGGCACAAGCAATCTAGGGGGATCCATGTGCATGCTTCCCCAGAAAATTTTTAGAATGAATGCTCCCAGAATGGCTAAAAATACGTTCCAATATACCCTGGACACATTGACATGTGACACCTATAATTTGATTTTTTTCCCAAGGTCAGCCAAGGCATCTTCAACTGTGAAAATAGCAGGAGGAGTGACTGTGGTTTGCACTGGAAGTGTCATAGCAGTGGCTTTGGCATATTCTTATAACACAAAATTCCATAATTTTGTGCACCAGTATCTTCCAGGTGTTGAACCTCTTCTAGGTACCTTGGATCACTTTTTAGGCAACACTAACAAACAACCAAGTGATAATAAACTAACAAGTGATCAGGAAGGCACTAAAAATCTTCCACCAGCTGATGATCCTTTGAATATTGGTCTGTCAGTGCCAAAGAATACACCAAAGGTACAATATCTGAATTTGTTAGTCAATATTTTTTGCTTAAAAAAAGTTAGTGTTGGCAAGCAAGCTTTCTTCCTCCATACATGTTATTTTCCATATTTGGCTTCTGTCAATCAAGCATGGCATGTCATTTGAGTAATCAAGACCATTCCCTCCCACCCACCCCTTTCTTCTGTCTCTTTGTAGAAGCTCCCCTCCTTTGTAGGTTTCTCTTATTTGCTATTTACCCATGCATATAGGGAAGCACAATTGTCCTACAATTTTACTAGTAATTGATTACACCCCCATTGGCATCTTTACATTGTTATCTTCAACTCTGAAGGACTAAATAAGAATTGCTGCCTATGGCACACCTTCAGCCCTGTGCATCAGGGAGGGGATGTTTGTTACTCTGGACTGGGTTAACTTGTCCCTTGGACATTATTCCAGCAACAATGTTCACCTTGACGTACAGGCATGAGGCACCTTCGGTGTGGCACCATGCCCGCCCAAGGCCCCTCATCTGGTGGGTTCATCCAGTCAGTGGGTTTTATCCAAGCCTTGCCAGTACATTCCCTGCCCGAGACTGCCCACCAGTTGTTTCTTTGTCATTATTGTGTGCCATAACATTAATAACTAACAAAACAGATTGTATACTGATACATCGAGGATGCAAACACTTAAGAATAAAATAATCATTTCTGTGGCAGATTTAAAGAAAAGCATTCATACTAAAGCATGCTTTGCATATTCATTATCAAAGCTGTCAAATGATAACTGAATTGCAATAATTCTGCCACGTGATATTTTTGGCAAAGTGCTATCATGTGTAACACCTTCAACTTGAATCATTTATGCACCACAATTATGCATAAAAAGTGTGCCATACTGCATTCTGTTTGTACATTTGCATGTTATGTGTACATGTACATCCACATTTGCAGACCGATAAGGTACACCTGCAGGCTTTAATGATGTGCTGGAAGGGGCCTACGTTTGACGAGAGGTAAAAGTAAGCCTTGTTGTTTGGTTTTTGTCTTTCTGTTAGGATGCAGATTTTCCTTTACGAAAGCCTCTAAAGGCAATAACTGAGAGTCAAAATTCAGTGGCATCGCTTTCATCAGTTGATCAAACAGCAATTTCTGCTTTGGATCTTGCCATTGCCACGTCAGTTGAGAAAGAAGTACAGCAAGGTGTCCAACATGTTGAGACCAAACCTGAGGCTCCCACAGTCAAGCAACCAAAGGTTGGAGGACGAAAAGTAGAGTCCCCTTCAGCAGCTGTTTCAGCTCTTGATCATGTGGGTGTGTCCTCTGTGGACCTCGATATCACTGCATCAGTTGAGAAGGAGGCTGAACCTGTAACACCAGCTAAAGTGTCAGATATTTTAGGCCAACTACCTGAGAAGGAAAAAAGTGCTGGATCTCATAAATTCAAAGGTATGAATACCAGAGTTTAGTTATTTTCAATTCCTTGACTATGAGGAAACAAATTATTTATTTGATCAAAAGGAAGCAAATTAGTTAAAATCAAACTGGTTTGAAGAATTTTCGACTCCCAGAAAAATAAACTTCAATGTATAGAATGTTATGTATCTTCTGTAATTTTGGTAAAGTGTGGCGAGATATCTCTGAGTTTTGAAACAGACTCCAATTTTCTATCATGATGTTATACAGACACCTCCATTAATCAGGCATTCTTTCCTGACACTCTGGTGTCCGTATTAGCTAGGTGCCAATGAATGTACCACTGGGAAAAACGTGCATTGCAGACCTGCATGTTACAAAACTGAACATGCAAATCTGTCTGGATAAAATGTAGTTGAAGCTGAAAAAATTGGATGATGTAATTTAAGTGATGTCTTGATGAGAGATCTGTTCACTAAAGGTTTATACTCCTGTGTAAAAGGAGAATGGAAGGCAAAAACCAAATTTTTAAAAAGTTCTTCATACGAAAGTACACGATAAGTCGTAATCAAATCGCTCCGCACCAGAACAATTTGAAAGTCCACCATTTTGGAAGACACGTTGAAGGCTTGGGCGCATAGCATGATGTCACTGTGCACACCTCATGGGATAAATGCACAGATTTCAAGAGGTCGGAAGACAGCAACAGCGCCGAAGTGTCTCGAATATGTTCAAAAGAATAAGGCTCGATCTTGGCCATAATGCAAGCTTAATGCAGTTTTGCCACTTGTTAGATTCTTCACAAATTTATCAACTTTAAAAAATGCATGTGCACAGTGATGTCACAACATGGCGGCCAACATTCCTTATTTGGAAGTAACCGGAAGAAAAAAAGTTGAAATGGTGGACATTCAATTTCGAAAAATGGCCTCAGATTTTGGCTGTTTTTGTCAATTTCAGTTGGAAAAATTCGCTTTTCTTTTTGTTTTCCACAAATCTAAGTTGTTTTCTTCAATTTCCAGGGGTCAAACAAAAAATTGTCTCTGGTCTTCCGTTCTCCTTTAAAGTCAGTTTTTGTAAGAGCACCCTTGCCTTTTTTAAAATAGAATTTTCAATAAATCATTGCTTCATGTACACAATGTAGATGTGGATACAAGTCTTACTGAAAAAGAAGTTGAGACTATAATAGATCAGACTGCCATGGAACTTATGGTTCATGATGCCTTGGAGAAATTAAAGGTTCTTGGTCAAGAAGCCATTGAGGCACAACAGAAAGCAGCTGGAGCCGTTAAAGCACATGTTGAACAGCTGAAGACTGCACTTGCTCAAACACAACAGGGTGCAAGTCTCAAGGATCTTAGTGATGTGGTGCTAAATTCTCAAAAGGAGGCCAGTGACAGTGTTACCGCTGCCAAAGCTGCACAGGTGTGTGATGAAAAACAGGGAAATTCAAATTGGTTTGAGAAATCTGGGAGTGCAACAAATGGGGGCAAAATGGCAGTATTTGACTACAGGGTTAGAAGAGAAACCACTTCTAGCAGTGCTTACTAAGCACTGGCAACCTTTGAAAAGTGTCAGTTACATGTATGGGGCATGTACATGTATGTACATACCTGTGGGAGGCATAGTGCACTTATGGTTAGTGCAAGAAGTCCAGGTTTGAGCCCTGGCTGGGGTGTAATCTGCTATCATGCCCTCCCTTCCTACTTATCATCTTGGGAAGTAGGGCGTGATACATTATTGTCGGATCTCATGTAAAAAAGCCAGAGTTTGGCTTTTTAGCTGATTGGTCGTAAAACAATGATTATGGAATGGACATGTTCTTATTGGCTGTTTTGTTTAAATGAGGCTTCCAATCTCGACAAACATGTTTACAGCATGTTTAGCCCAATGGGTTTTTCAAATCAAAGGTGTAGTCGTTCACGTCATAAGCCCACTCAAATGTTGTTATAGACTGAAATAATTTGGTTTATATACTGAAATAACTCGCGAACACCAGTTCAATCTTCCAAATAAATTTTTATTTTAACGCGGCAAAGTTTTAATATATTCATTGTGTGTCCAACTAATTATTCTGCAGACAGTGTTTTCATGTCTGGTGGAAATCCGAGTCACGAAATTAATGCCAACTACAAACAGTGGTTTGACAGCTGACTTGGGGGGTGGATGGTGGCTGGTTCAATAAATATGTCAGCCATACTTTTTTTCTAATTCTTAAAAAAAAAGACGCCTTATCGCAGGTTAGCCAGGGCACTGCATTGTGTTCTTCGGCAAGACACTTTACTCTCAGTACCTCTCTCCACCCAGGAGTGCAGTGGGTACTAGGAATTGTTGGGACGACCTGGCAATACTTGGGAATAACCTGCGACCAACTAGCATCCCATCCAGGTGGAGTAGCAATACTCCAATACTCCTTCTTCACTTACATCACTTAAGTTTAACAACATCACAATATCATGGACTCAAGTTTGTCCGTATTAATTGGCATATTAGGGAGTTTAAGAAAAACACAACGGCAACGGGAACGTCGCTATACAAAAGGTTTAATGAGCAGAACAAAGGTTTTGCATGTGCGTTATAGTTCTTGGTACATTTCTTTGTCGTCCTCTTCAAAACAACAACGTGAAATGACCAAACTCTGCGTTGTCTGCACAACGTGAACCACGAAGGCTAATTGTTTAAATTTCTGTTTCTAATTTATCGCTGAGTTCCTGATTCAGTTTTGAGATAGTTTTGACAGTACGAAACAGACTAAATGACTTTAGAGTATCGAGAGAGTCGTAGGTAAAATATAAATTCATTTTTAATCAACGTTTTTCTCGGCGTCACCGTCGTGGTTTCTTAAACTCCCTATTACTGAAAAGACAACTTCTCTTTTGTATCCAGGTGAAAGTGAATGAAGAGGTGGAAAAGGTTCATTCCATCATCAAAGAAGCTGAAGCTGCTGGAGTTAAGGATGCAGTTACCTCTGCGACAGAAGAAGCAGCTCGTGTTAGTTACAGCGTGCAGAAGGCAGCATTAGACATGCAGCAGTCCAAAGCAGAGGCGGCAGTGCTGGATGAGCATCAGAAAGACTTGCAGGAGAGCAAAGAGGTGCTTAAGAAAGAGCTGTTGGGTATTATTCCTGGTGCGCTGAAAGGAGAAGCTTTGGAGGGTGGTGAAGAGAAAGACGTTAGGTGAGACAGTCCAACTGTTTGCTGCGATAAAGAAATTTTTATACATGTACACACTTCCCTTTGCACACAGTTGGCTTACATGTTGTGTTACATTAGCTAAAGACTAACTGCAAAGATAATGATGTTAGGTGAGACAGTGTAACTCTTTGTTGGGATAAGTTGAAGCACTGAATTTTTTCAGGCTTCTTTTGTCCAATTGTGTAAAATTAGAAATTCACTGCAATGATCATTTCTCATGTTAAAGGGTTTTTCATATACACTTCTCTTCACACACAGTTGTACATGGTGTTGACCTTGCTGAATGTCAATCAGTTCCACCTTTTGCTGAAGATACTCGTAACATTTTTCTGAACAGTACTGAGCACCGCTCTAGATACATAGTATCACCCACTTAGATAGTTTCTTGGCACTATACACATCTCCTCTCATTGTTCCAGCAGGTGTATGAGACTACATGTAAGTCAATGTAATGATGTTTTTCAATTAATGATCTCATTACCAGACCAGAGTCGGTCCTTTTGGCCTATGCCCGTAAGAGACTAGATCAGCTGACTCAGGAACTGGCTAATTATCAAGCTGAAGAACAGAAGAGGTTGGAGAACTCCCTTAAAATCCAGCGTACAGAAGATGCTAAGTTAACTGAACTCAAACTGAAACAAGAAGCCGAAAGAATGGCGTCTGAGTTTGGAACTACCCTAAAGAAGAAGGTAAGCCAAGGCTGACTTCTTGGAATTTATTATTACCAAGCTTTTTCTATTATACCTGTTAGATCGGTAGGGCTCGGTGAGGAATATGGGTGGTATTTGGAGGCAGCGTGACCTAGTGTTTATTGCACTGTACTTGTAACCTGGAAACTCCGGGTTGAAATTTTCCTGCCTTCCACTGGATGGATTTGTGTTCGGTGGTCCCGAATTCAGCTCCTCCACGCTATGTATTGCACAGCCAGTTTGGTCGGCCTGCTGTAAGCTGGGATTTTCTAAGAAGTTTTCTGTTCGATATGCAATTTATTTCTTATTTACATTGTCCACAATTAGCTTTAAATAACAGTGAAATAAATTTCCGAAGAGATGTGTCCCTTTCAACGTTACTCGTCTTGTTTTTAGGAGGCAGAGCTTGCAGGAGAACACGAGGCGAGCCTCCGTCAGCAGCTGCGTCGGCAGGCGGCAGCGTACAGTGATCACTTGGCTGAAGTGCTCCGTGTACAAGCAGCAGAGCTAGAGAACAGGTTGGTACACTTCATTAGTCTTTTACAGCAGTTAGTGGACGGCAACCGACAGGTGTGATGGCTCTTGATTGTTCATTGACCTGATGTTGGTTTTTAAACAGAGTCAGGGCAATATGGTCCTCGCTAAATCATGTTGTGAGAAGAGAGTCGAAATTTACGTCCATCACCATACCTAGGTACATCTGTTTACTTTCTTACTCACTTAAACCGTGAGCTCGAGATACTCTTGTTAAGCCAAATGACGTGCCTCTTCTTTCACATGTGGCGTCCCTTCAATGTTTATTATGGTATTTCGAAAAAAAAATGAAAATTTGACAGGGCACCAGATAGCGCGAGACACGCTTCACAATCTGGGAGCCTGGAAGACTGAGTAACAGGCTGGATTGAAAATTTACTGACGTGGTGTTTAGAATCTCTATAACGTATAACGTTACTTCTTTCCAGATACAAAGAAGATTTAAGGCAGAAGTTGAACAGTGAAAAAGACGCATTCGAGACGCAACTTGCCGGCGCCCTCGCTCAGTTACGAGGCGTCGAAGCAGTGATAGAAGGCCGAGCAAATATCGAGAAACAAAACAAGCAATCTCAAAAGCTGTGGGCGGCATGCCAGTCGCTGAGTACAGCTATCGACAAAGGTTTCGACCAACCGCGGTCGCTTCTACCTCAGCTGACGGCCATCCACGAGGCGGCGCCAGAAGATCCACTGGTTAACCAGGTCCTCAACTCTTTACCTGAAGAGGCCGTGACAAGAGGAGTTTTGAACGAAGAGTACGTGATGCGTCGCTTTTACAAGGTCCGGAGATGGTGTCGCCGGGTAGCCATGATCGGAGAGAACGGAGCCTCCTATTGGACTCATCTGCTGTCGTACATTCAATCGTTTCTAATTTTCGATTCGTTCGATCCCAAAAAGGAAGGAGAACTGGTAGATGTAGACAATGAAGACACTTTCAATCTTCTGTCGCGCGCAGAGTATTACCTGCGCCGAGGAGATCTGGAGCTAGCAACGCGCTTGGTAAATCAGCTTCGCGGGGCGCCTAGAAGTGTAGCGCATGATTGGCTGATTGAAGCTCGGTTGCTATTGGAAACGCGACAGGCTGCCAACTTGTTGACTGCTTATGCCGCTGTCTTGGGGACAGCGGGCACTGATTAATTATGTCTTGAGATATATATATTTGTTTACTGAGAGGCTTTTAAGGGGCGGCTTAGATTAGCTGTCGTTGATAATATGCGTAGAAAAGTGAGTTACGAGTTGCGAGTTACGTCGTGTCTTCTTGAACATTATAATTTGGTTGTATCAACTGGGTTGATAATGTGAATTGGCCACCGTAAAGAGATTCAAGAGCTGACGTTTCGAGCGTTAGCCCTTCGTCGGAGCGAATGACGAAGGGCTAACCCTCAAAACGTCAGCTCTTGAATCTCTTTACGGTGGCCAATTGACATTATCAACCCAGTTGATAAAACCAAATTATATTGTTATACTTCCCACCGACGCAGCACCACAGTTTCTTCAGAAACTTACCCCCTCTATTCTTCTTGAACATTGTTACTTTGCTTCAGGCTGTACTGGTTCCTGAAAGAGAACAGTGCAATCAAACCGTTAATTAACAAACCTTTTTGGCTTTGCAATTAAGTGAGAAACTTGTTCGCAGACTAATATAAATAAGAAAAATAAAGCGTTCCTGTCACATGCTGAATGTACCAAATCCTTCTTATAACTGAACCTAAATTTCTATCCAGCTGATAAACCTCTATCCACTGGAGTTAGTTCTGTCAACATTTGTCCACTGGAGAGCGATTTATCCGGTGGATAGCATCATCCAACCTTTGAATTACTGACCCTAGATCGAAAATTTGATCGTGGAATCATATTTGCGACCAATCTCGCTCGTAAGGTTCTCTGGTGTTTTAACTAAGACATCGGCAACTGCTAACTAATAATAATGATGATCTCGCGATGTAGTCACTTGTTATGTGGAGCGCGACGTTTCAACTGCACACTGTTAGCCTTCATCAGGTGATAAGGTCGATTGGTTGCGCGTAGCTGCAGTACCCGCTAGTGCTTGGTCACATCTGGTCGAATTATTTAAGCGCCAGAAGGCATCCAGGAGAAGAAGTTGATTTTAGGCACAAAATACTAGACCCATTTCAGCCATTGCCAGAATCGGCGATTATTTGTGGCTTTCGCCATTAGAATAAGCCAAACTTAAATTGATAACAGATGTTTCTGTACAAAAGACGATGATTTTTCGCCAAATAAACTTTAATTTTTTGGCACAAACACCATAGAAGTTAAGGAGTATACAAATAAAAACCGCTTCCTGATAGATGTGGGCCTTGGGCCAAGGCCAAGGCGGAATAGCCTGTGATCATGCCCTCCTTTCCTACAGCCTGCGATTCTTAGTCATGCCCTCTCTCCCTACAATCATGCCCTCCCTCCCTACGGCCTGCGATCAAGCTCTCCCTCCCCACTTATCTGCATCTCAAAAAACCAGACGCCTGATCGCAGGTTAGGGCGGAAGGAGAGAGTTGTCCCGCCCTGATATGACTAATTAATCATGCTTGCGAAATAAAATAAAAATTCGTGAAACGAATATCGCATTTCCTATTTTGCGAAAAATTTGTCTTACGGATTTTCATTTTAGTTTGCATGACAAGACTCAATTTATAATTTCTGAAATTTTGAGGTACGGTCATACGGGACGGGTAGATTTTGAGAAAACCCCATTGAAACTACTAGTACTCTTGGTCGCATATAATGTTTGTACGCTGTATCAAATAGCAAAACAAGACAGATAGGCTAATTTATCCCGCCCTGAAGCTGTAGCAAGCCACCTAAAAGAAGCAAATCCATATGAACCGGAGGGGTCGGTACGCCGCTCTTAGAAGGTTAAGAAACAATGACCCAAGCCTTAAAACAATAGAGGTGCGTGGTACAGGGACCAAATAAAAATGCAGGTTCCAAAGAGCTGCGCGGTCTCTGGAACCGCAGGGTTTTGATTTGCAAAATTAATTATTCCAGTGCCTTTTTTTGAATAGCTTTTGAAATGGCAACCACCACTGATATGAGGTGTTTAAAAGCCAGAGAAGACCCTGGAAAAGGAATAGATTTGTGGCACTAAAAAAGTGGACTCATTTCCGAAATTACACGAGCTCTAGAATTGGCGATATATTTAGAACTCTGCCCACTTTTATGGAAAAGGTCAGGATTTTTCAACTTGACTTAAATTCGTTTTACAGATAACTAGAACGAAGGGAGCGTGGAAATGAAAAGCGTCTTTAGGTACAAGATTTGAACAACCTCTAAACCGTATTGCTTGAGCCTAAAAGAGCCGGCGGGGTTTAATTGATGTCTTGGTGAAAATAAACCCGACACAAAAATATAGGAGGCGGGGTCCGGGTTTCGGTGGGCATAAGTCTTCTTAGTCCTTTCTTCGTCTTGTATGCAAGGACTGCTAAGAAAAGCACCTAACGTAACACACAAGCAGAACCATTTCATTGCATTGTCGTCACAGTGCGCTTTACAATCAAATCCCTGGCATTGACTATTACACAAGTTAAACCGAGACCTTTATTGTTTGGTGATCTGTTCTCATCACTTGTCCAGGGTGTCTTAATTATCTGTTTGTCAAAAGTTAAAACCGTAAAGTGGTATTCCTCAATCTCCGAAATGCATGGAGAATACCTTGTAATAGTTGAAACCATTAACAGCAACTAAATTCTCTGGTTTAGAATCAACAATGGAATTGCTAAGCTGGCAAAAAAGTAAAGCATGAGCTGAGTCCTTTCTTCCGACACTGACAGAACTGCATTCGGGTAATCTCACACAATGAAGAGCGCACTCTATTTCCGATGAAACAAACAGTTCCTTAATATTGTGATCTCTTAAGGCTCTCTTGTCATTGCTTCCTATGAGCAGTCTCTCGAGATAGCTACCGGCCATGTGGTCGTCAGGTGTTGCTTGACATGATCTTGTCTCCGGGGACTGCACATGTTGACAGAGCACCTCGTTGTATTTGCATTGAAACTCCCTCCACTGAGACCCAGATTCATCCGATGAAGAGCATGCACTCCATTGCGTCCACTGTCCTAGCGGAAACGGGATTACTTGTGTTACAAACGTAATGACATTTTATAAATATAAACGTTTAGTCTAGCAGCGGCAGATGTACTGGAGATAATCTAAACCAATTGAATCATAACTTACAGCATAAAGTTGCACCTGGCGCGGGAAATGCGGGACCCCGATTCAGTTTGGGTTTTGCTGTTAGTTGATTGGAAAACGTTGTACGTTTCTTAGCGTTTGACCGGTTACTCAGAATCAGGTCAAAAACAAGGTAGTCGACGGTAGTCGGTTGACAATCAGTCTCAAACACAAGCAAAGTCATGATGTCCTAACTGTCCTAGTTGTCTTTTGGACTTTATGTGGAAAGAGTATTAACGATAATCCTTCTAGCATCATCTTATGTCCTCGAATTGTAGAATTTCGAAAAAAAATACCAATTTTATTCTCCTCGGTTTGATTGTTTGATAATAATGACAGCGTTTTGACGTCAAATTCAGTGAATATTTGAAGAAGAAACTGTCTTAATGTCTTGGCAAGTTCATTCAACCACAATGCATTATTTTAATCGGCTGTGTAAATGGATTGAATTAATAACCATATAGGCGCCAACGAATTACATTGTATTGATTTACCGAGCATAAAAGAAGCTTAAGGGTGGGTGAAAGCTCAGTGATATTGCTTAGACCCAAACTGTGCATAGACGGTGAAGTATTTTTTGGTTCAAAATTAAATGTCATTTTAAATTTTTTCCATCACCTGTAGAAAGTAATCTTTCTTTAGACGGACAAACATATATGAATGTTTGTTTCCGTAAAGGAAATGTTATCTGCTAAAAACTGCAGTTGAATTTGACAATTTAACAAAAAACGAACTGTCTGTACGAAATAGCCAAAATTGAAGCCTTCTGATAAGAAACCATAAGCTTGAACTCGATTGAAAGCCTATAAATTATTTACAGAAGAGAATATCGACAACACCAATCAAATCTTGGCAAGATATGATGAACAATAACGACGAAAGGGTATTAATGCACAAGTCAGTGTGCTACAACCAATACAATGATCACAACAAAAGCGCAACTGTAATTTCGGTTTTAGTGGAAACGTCCATTTTGAGGATAACAATTCCTATCGATGACAGTTTTTTGTTTTGTGTAAAGTTGATTAAATAATTCAGTTTATTGTTTTCATTGTTTACACTCTTATTTATTCTTGATCCACGTTTTCTATGATCGATATACGAACACCGAATTATTGGAACCAAAGATTACTATAAAAGTACTGAAGGTAGCACATATATTATGCGGAAAATAAAGGAAGTAACGAAATGTTAAGATAGATCTTGTTAGACGTTTCGGTTGTGTAGTATCGCTGTAGTACATATTTTGACGAGCCCAAAGGGCGAGTCAAAATACAAACAACGAGTACAAATTCTAGCTATACTACACAACAAAAACGTCTAATAGGAGATTTATTATCCAACACGCCAAATTGTTATGTCCATGCGGGCGAATTATTTAAAACCGGTTCTCTGGGGTACAAATGCCGCGTGATATTTCTACTCGTTTTGGGCGTTATTTGTACTATACGAAGCACAATTGGATAATAAAGCTTACCTATCATTCGGCTTCCAGCAGTGCTCTCTAGTATCCAGCAAAAGAGCAGTGACACTAAGATCGTTTTTCT
Organism: Blastomussa wellsi; assembly: GCA_947652115.1. Classification (NCBI taxonomy): domain Eukaryota; kingdom Metazoa; phylum Cnidaria; class Anthozoa; order Scleractinia; family Plerogyridae; genus Blastomussa; species Blastomussa wellsi. The sequence continues at coordinate 20,430,327 of OX393562.1, read as the reverse complement.
TGAACTCATTTTAAGCTATATCAAACTTAAATGTATATTCATAACGCCAAGGATCGTTCACTGAAAAATAACCATTGTACTGATTTGTTTTGTTTCCGCCAGCAATGACTCGTTCATCTCCATGACATATTGCTTCTTTTATCTGATTGCAATTTTATCAACTGAGTAATCAGTCTGAGACGGACGCTTTGAAGTTTAAACTTCTCTAGAACTGTTTAAACTGAGCTCCCATTGGCAAAGTCAAGGTTTGACAAGGCTTCTCGTCCCCCAACATTAGCCCATTATAAGTTCATTCCCTTTTCCTTCCTCACCTCTTCACTCCTCTCTTTTTTCAAATAATCACTCGTCCCGTTTTGAAAACGAAGTATTAGATAAATTTGACTCAAAACGTCGAAATACGACCGTTTGGCGGGATAATAATGATCTTTGTTAGAAATTTACAATGCAAATTATTCCAAAACGCGTGCTGCCCCAATCATTATTCATCGCGAGTTCAGTTTCCCACCACCTTTGCTTCGTGCAATAGTTCTTGCTCCGTTTGTTTCTGTGCTAGGGAGAAGAAAATTGGCGACGAGCCTGAAGAACAATGTTATAGTACAAGAACGCTAGCTTCCGTGTTGAATGCTGAAGGTTCAGTTGGCTCAGCTAAGCTTCTGTCATGACTGTGAATGTCGCTGTTGCGTCTTCGCGGGATGTTTATCAGGTTGGTGAACGATCGAACAAACCACTCGGGCTGACTCGGTCACAAATAATTTGTCGTACCTTCTGCTTTTGGTGTTGTTTATGTACGAACGCTATTACCCACCACATTCGCTGTGGAAGAAAACGATATTTTCTTCTTCGTGAATGCTTTATCTGACTAGATTTCGTTTGGAGTAAATTATTTCATTTATACAACTTCGAATCTCGAGGCCCACAATAGATATTTACAGTAGCCACCACCTGTAAATGGTATAAAATTCCTGCAGTAGGTGATATTCAGGCTAAAAGTACGCGTGTGTTGGATATTAAAGTTTAACGTACTGAAATGATACACAAGATTTTTTTTACTATCCGATATATAATATTCCCTTATTCATAGCGTTCAATCTCTGAACTGAAGCTAATCTCCACCGACTGTTTCAGTCACTAACATTTTTTCTGATTTTTTTGTTTTAGACCTTGTCAATGGAAAATCTTCAATTTTGGCAAAACCATCGTTCAAGCTCTCAGAAACAACACAACATGAAGCTTGCACAGGAAGGGTTCTTGATTGCCTTTAATGGTATGTATTAAATTAACAAATTGTTACAATTTATACGTACATGAAGTATATGGGTTATACCTTCAGTTTAATTAGCTCTCAAAACGTACAAGCAGTCATATTTTCATATTGAATCGTTAGATAACATTAACAAGAAGAGGTGTTAAAAGAACACCCAGAATTTTTCTTGATATGAGTCGTCTTGAAAAAAGTATTGTGTATGCCCTTATTTGATAGACGGACGATTTGTCTAAATGATATGGTTATTAAATTTAACCAGTGTTAAGCTATTACGTCAGAAAATGGTGCATATCGATATAAAATTATTCTAAAACAATGAAATACAGTTGTGCAGCTGCACAGACCTGCATAGTTAGTGAAGAAAGCGCAAAAATTCATTACAACGAAAATCTATTACTAAAAATTCCAAAATTGGATAAATCTGTTGCGATGGCAACATCAAGAAGTTCATACAGTCAGTGACGATACCTTTCAACTTTGATCAACTCTTCTGTGTCCATAACTAATCGAATTGCAAATCGATTATTACAGCTTTACTAAAATGGAATGAAAGTTTAAGATGAAGTGAGTTTTTTATCGAAATCAGAGTTTCCATAGCAACGTATTGACGTCAATACCCAATTTACATGAGACACTTGACTTCTTGTAATCAAGGGTTAATTTTTGGAAACTCATTCTGGATCTTCGATTTTTAGGCATGGGAAATTTGAATAATTTCTATGATAGCTTTTCCGAGAAAGTTTTGAGGAAAAAACAAAAACAAAGGACTGTTAAAGTTTATATGAAAGAAATGTACATGTATTGTTGTATATACTTGATCGAGTATTTGTGGGGTGAAATTTCACTTCCGGGTGGGTCAAAAGCCGCACTAGGTGGGGACATGGGGGCTACCAGGAGCCCATGAGAAGGAGCCTCCGTACTTTGCCCTTGAGTCAACCCTGTCCCGTATCTTTTTATTTTTAGAACAGTGAGCTTTCACATGATTGGCTGCTACAAAAACACCCGCGAAAGAACAGTGAGCTCTCACATGATTGGCTATTACAAAAACATCCGTGGGAAATGCTTCTTGAAATAAAAAGATACGGGACAGGGTTGACTCAGATGGTCAGTATGGGAGATGGAGGCTCCTTCTCATGGGCTCCTGGGGCTACTTAAGCCGTTACGTAAAACGCAAACATTCATTTGCCAGACTCAACTCTTTTGTATGGATCTATAAGTTCACTCAAACAACATCAACTTGGCCTTGTTAGTGGCAAAATATTTGTTCTACAAATGTAATTTTAATAGAAGAAACTCCAGCTTAGAGGGAAGATAATAACTAAAAGATGCATTGCAATAAAGAGCAAAACTGGGAAACTCTTTAATGAAAAATGGCCTTTTTATCGTCAAAAGCTTCATTTCAGCAACTTTGCCCCCGCTATGGTGTCCCGTAGTGTTAGGATAAATAAAAACTCCTAATATTAAGTTAATAACTTACTCAATAGCTGCTAACATCCATGTGTATCTGTATTATCTACTTCTTTAAAATGCATTTCAATTTTCTCAACTATACCTCTAAGTGTTTCTACTTTTTATTATTTTTTCTGTCATGACGTTGGCCATTTCTGTCATATTTTGTTCACCGAGGGCTACAATGCTACAATATAGTGGCATGTTAATTCTGTTACAAAATTTCGATTGCAGTTTTGATGAGCATATTAATATTTGTCATATTTGTTAAGCAAATTTTATGACTAAGTCTACCATTTAGTGGCATGTTAATTCTGTTTCAAAATTTCGATTGCGGTTTTTAAAAGGGGAATGGTTGAAAAATGGCAAAATCCCATAGTGCCCGCCAGCCCTACCTCCCACTCCAAATCATTTGCGAACACATCGCACCCCATTCCTTTAGTGGCGCGTGTAATAACTGAACGGTGTTTATTGCAGTTATGCCAAAAATGCTCACTCTTAGTCGCTTACTTTTCCAATCCTGCACTTGCACTTGACGTGGAGTTCTTGTAATTTTTTCCGCTCCTTTAGGTATGGTATAAAAACCCCTAACTTTTGCATTTTAATAATAAACTGAATTTCACATGCATGCATGCCTTATATGTGATCTACATTATGATTTTTTCCCGAGTTATCTCCGTGTCTGTTTTTCCTTCTTTTCAGTTCCTCGGTGCAGTGATCTCTGAACCCACTATCATCATAAAAAGGGTGTTAATCATGGTGAGTTTACATTGACTTTTTATTTATCTATTTATTAGTTATTTTAAATAATGTACCAACTTGAAGGAAAATGGAAAAGAAATTAACATTTTTAATATAGTTTTTGGAAGAAATTGACGCCAAAGACGCAACAGAAACACTTAAGGGAGGGGAGACCTCTAATAACAAACGGTTGCTATGGATGACTTCTAACCATCATATCTTGGGTTACCTTTCAATTCTTGGATTAGTTTTTTGTCATACCTGTTCTATTGGAGGCTTCTTTCATTTTTGGCAGTTGTGAACATATTTGGAATGTCGCGTTACCATATCACAGAAACGCTAAAAACTCGCACAGCTTACATCTTCCTTGGATGAAACCAGAACCATCGATAGAGTGCATTCAGATGCAAAATCTGTAGTATGGATTTGTGGAGATTCGCGTTAGTTAAAAAGCTATGACGATATAATAGAACGAGTAAGACAAAAAAAATCCCAGGGTTAAAAGAGAACCTAAGAAATGTTGGTTAGAAGTCTTCCATAGCAACCATTTTGTAGTTAGGGGTCTCCCCCTTAAGAGTACAACAGGGAAAGCCAAACTCAAACAATCAAACGGGAAATTGAAATTGATGTGCGGACAATTGATAGAAAGACTACATTAAACGCAGATGATAGATGGAAAGTGTTGAAGCAAACTCGTCGAATTGTTTATACGGAAGGAAATAGTTTACAGAAATATTAAGTGTCATGGAAATTATCGCGCCATGTTTAAGGTGGCTCCGTACTTATTCCGAGCGAACTCGTCATTGCCAAACTTTGCGTCATTAATTTTTCGGCTTTGGCGCGATGGCAATGAAACTTTGGGACAACGTTCTCTTATCATTCAGTAATAATATGATTAAATTTGATTGAACTGATGAAAAACATTTTTAATGTTATCGGCGTTTTACTGGGCCCACCTTTTTTATTATTGTTTTGATATTTTCTATACTTGACGCTCTTTGAGGAAACAAGCCACGAACCCAAATTTATGTCAGACTCGCCAATGCTTGCTAAGTCAGAGTGCCAAGCTGATTGTCGATCGTCTGAACTGTTAATATGTATTCGCTAGTTCTGTAAACACATAAACAAAACTGCTCGTCTGTTTTGCCGGAGATCAGTTGTAGAATAGCTTACAATTCTCCAATTCGAAGCACGGTACGGCAGCCAAAATCGGTGCAAAGTTATTGTGATATCTTGAAATTCATGCGGGAAAAGAATGACATAAAACCAGGGTATAGTTTTCGAAAAATGTTGTAAAAAGGCAACTTTAGAAAGGCCTGAGGAGGTTAAAGACCATTTTATAATGTTTACAGAACTGGCGAATACTTTTTAACAGTTCAGGTAATTGACAGTTGGCTTGGCGCTCTGACTTAGCAAGCATTGGCGATGCCCCTCACTGAAATTTGGGTTCGTGGCTTGTTTCCTCAAAGGGGGTCAAGTATAGAAAATATCAAAAATGACAAAGTTGAATATAAGAGACCATAAGGTTTCCGCATTTCTGCTCCAACGATTTCCTTGAAACTTGGCTATGACATGTATGAGTTAATGCATGCTGATTCCAGAAAGGTGGGCCCAGTAAAACGGCAATAACATTAAAATTGTTTTGCATCAGTTACATTAAATTTAATAATATTATTACTGAATGATAGGAGAAAGTTGTCCCAAAGTTTTATTGCCATCGCGCCAAAGCCGAAAAAAATATAACGCAAAGTTTGGCAACGACGAGTTCGCTCGGAATAACTATGGAGCCACCTTAATGTAAGGTGGCTCACGTGAACTGTACTCCAAAACTTCCCGTGACGGTATGCTCGCACAGGTAACTCGCTAATACTAGTACTGATAAAGAAGATAAATATCTAAATATCAGGTCTAATTATTACCACAAATGGAAATTTAAACTATCCAGAAAGTAGGGTCACAAATTTCAAAACGACTTCAATAATTGATATTACATCTCGGACGCTAATATTGTGGCCAGGATGTGAAAGAAATATCTATGTAATATTAATCATAACAGGTATTTCATCATCTGACAGAATAATCCTAAATAAAAAATCAAAAATTTGTGGCGATCAAACGCGATTTGTTTTATCAGTATCTTATGTATTTGTTTTCTCTTTTTCAGAATTGAAGAACGTTATTCATGAAAGATCCAAGTTACCAGAGATACTTCCAATGAAGTTGGGAGCAATATTCGTCGAAGCCTTACCGTGTAAATTTGTTAATAAAGAATGCTCAAACTCGCAGATCGGTTGCAAATTCAAAAACATCTCTGCTTTTGGCCAAGGAGTCAAAATTTTTTCTTAGTGTTTTGGCTGGAAAAAGTTAGGCTTTAAAATTGTTGTTGTAAATTCTAAGTCTTTTGGCGGGAAAAATTGCACTTTTAAAAGGAGCCCAGTAAGGAAAAAAACTGTGCTTTGTCGGGAAAAAAGTCTACGCTTTAAAATGGAGTCTGGTAATGAGTCAAAAATAAACTAAGTCTTTTGGCGGGAAAAATCTGAAGTTTTTGGACGGATTTTACCCACCAAAAGGCAGCCTTTACTTTGATTCATTCCTAGACTCTGTTTAAAAGTGCAGAAGTTTTTTCCGCGCTGGCAACCCTCCATAGTCAAAATGCATTAAAAGAGAGCCTACATTTTGACTAGTTTCCAGGCCCCTTTTAGAAGCGCAATATTTTTTTAATTAAACACAAGACTCAACAGTTGATAACAACTCATTGTTTATTTCAACCTTAATAAATATAATAAATTTACAATTTGTGACTATTCATTGCATTACTTAGTATAAAGTAATTACAAAATCAGAGAGAAAAACTATTTGACCAACTAAGTTTAAACTACGCCTACTCATATTACAATATCTGCAATAACAAAGATTGACGTAAAGAATTTCATTAAAATTACAGATTATTCATTTTTCCAGTGCTAAATACCTACCACAATCGAGGCAAACTAGAAAAAACTTTTTACTAAGAAAAACAAAATCATTTATAAACTGTGGTACAAAAATATGAAACCGAACATTTTACTTTTTGCGTGAAATTCTGGTCAAAGCTGACTAAGTTTTTTTGCAAAAAGTTAATGTGTTGACAGCTATCAATACATTAAAAACGACTGAAAATTAAATGCGGACTCATGTTATGTTAAATATTCTCCGACTTAAACTGAATCATTTTGATTTAAAGTTTGTAATCAGTAGATAACTAATTATATGGAAATATCTTTAAACAGTCCTGCATAATCTTGCTGTATATTTGATTTGATATTCAGATCTCTTTACGGTGGCCAATTGACATCATCAACCCATTTGATAAAACCAAATTATATCACTAATTAACACTAATTCGCACATGGGTCATATTTTTGTACCGGTTCAATTCTTGTATAATTTTCCTTGAACGTTAATAGAATTTGAAATTGATGTAACAATAAGAAAATATTCAGCAAGATCTTCTCGTCACTTGTCTGCTTGAAAATGTACTGATTTTGTAAGGGGGAACTAGTTTTTGATCAGTGAAAGTAAATTACTGACTTCTTTACCTAGAGTTCGACACACTAAGAACAGAATCCAGTTTCCCTTCGTCATGTCAGCAGGCAGGCGTCTTTCTTCATTAAGAATCCATCCAAATCCACGAGCTGATTTGTGGCAAGCACTCACTCTATGAAGCAAAAATAAAGGAAACCATTCATATCCAGCTTGTTTTCACCTAAGATAATATCAGTTAACATTCTCAAACGTATTAATAATTCATCGAGTTCAACAGAAACAGAAGGAGGTTTGGATACCCGATTAGCATAAATTAAGGTGGCTCGATCGAATTTTCGAGTGACGATACCTGTCAACTTTGAGCAGCTAGTGTACCGCCATAGGGCATCCGACAGAAAATCGATTGCTCCTCGTGCACTAGAGAAAGATCAAAGTTTCAGATGAAGTACGTTTTATCGAGATCGGAGTTACCATAGGAACGTAGTAACGTCATGCCCCACTTTACTCGAGACCGAATAGGATATATGGCTCGGCGTACAGAAGGCAACATGTTAGATATGAATGGACTCCAAACAGTTAAAGAGCAAGTGAAATTTAGTATATGGTGAAATTTTTAGTTCTTTGCGTGTAATATTCAAGGAGAAATTGTCTTTAAACCCGCGTCAGACAAAAAGAATTCGATACATCAAGCTGAAATTCATTGGCACAGTTAATCGTGCTATGAACTTTCAATATTCAGAACTGATTTTTTTGTAGCTCCGTCAGAAACTGAATCGCTTATGCTAATGAGGCAAATGTTATAAGCAAGGATTCCCCTATAACTCGTCATCAAGGGCTAATTTTGCAAGATCCTTCCTGGATCTTTGACCTGATAAACTTTTCTTGAGGTCTGCCAAATTTGAAGAACTGTTATAAGAACGATTTCCAGAAAATTTATGGCGAAGTTTTAAGGTGTTCAAATACAACAAAAACGTATTAGTTCCTGAATGTCATTAAAAATTTTGACCACCAGGCCTGATGTAAGATGACTTCAGTCTTAAATAAATTTAATAGCATCCAAACACATTTGGTGAAAATCTTAGAAAAATCGTTCTATTCGATTTTTGAAAATACTGCGGGATTGAATATGAACTTGAGTGTTATTTTGCATTTTCGTCAAAACTGACCCTACATTTATTAAAATGCCGGTCGCTATTTAAAAAGCGACAGATACCGTACATTATTTAAAAATTGTTCTTCAGGTAGATTAATCAATATTTAATATAATCCCCGAGTTTCAACTTCATTGAAACATTGCCTCAACTTTGGTAAACATTGCGTTTATTTTCCGACTAGTCGCTTCTGGTTCTAATTACACCTACTATTGCCTCGAATCTCCACATTTCAATGCGTCATCAATTCATATATCGTTATATGAATTAACAACGCATTGAAATTTTCATCGGCTATCCAAACACCTCGAAGTTCGTTAAAAATATTCCGCTGCGCGTCGTATTTTCAACTCTTTTCTCGGTGTTTGGATATCCCGATGAAACACTTTCTCTTGTGTTTGATATATTACTTCTCCTGATTCAACATTACATGCAATTAATTAAACAAATATAGATGAAGAAGTGAACTTGAGTAAGGTTTTAAATTCTGCGGATTGAGGAAAAAGAAAAGTTCCACAGCAAAAGAAAACTTTCCGTATGTAAATGACAGGGTGTAGGGGAAAGCTATTTTTGGTCTTATTGTCGTGCCAATCCACGAAAATATTACGTTTTCCCGTATTAATGTTCTGCTGCTGAACATCAAATTGCAAAAATTAGTTCTCAACAGAAATTTGAGTCATCTCGAGCTAGCCGCAAAAATCTGCAACATGTTTCATTGTTTCCCCAAGCGTGCAATTAACCTTCGGACGTACTGGAGAGACTACCCCTCTTGACGTTAATTCACAAACTTGAAAAGGGATCGATTTACTCTTACTCTATGATACTAAAAGTGCCAGTAGCTTTCATTTATCTGGTGTGGGAATTTTGACGTGCCAACCGTGTATTCACAATTAATATTGTTGATCTTGCTATGACTACTGCATTTTGACACGTAAGTTTATTACCATAAAATATGTTCCAAACAATCTATTCAAAATATGGTCCAAATATTGGTCCAAATCTCCAACAGAAATCACACGAGGTTAATTTGCATTATAATGTAAAATAATATGACGGCGATTTTAAATGCGACCACCTATTTGTAAGGTCATTCAAGGTCAACCAAAAAGCTGCAACCAGGTGCACAGACATGTTGCCGTCAAAGGAAATGTCTTTGCCTTTATTTATTACCGTATAGCATTGATTTGAATCTTGCCTGTATGGATTTCACCAAGACGGTTGAGAGAAAATAAAACCAGCAGAAAATTCCGGCAGAATTAGCTCAGGTATTGAAATTATAAACAACTGAATTTCGATTCTTTCGATTAAGGTGGCCCATCTCAGGTTTTTAGAACGACACTAACCCAACTTTAAAAAGCTAATACTTCACTGTCTTAGATCGGTCGGGCAAGATTTTTGGCACATTTACTAGAGATTGAATAATGTTTCCAAAAATGTAGATTTCGTTGACATCGGTATTACCATAGCAACGGAACGATGACGTCATGGTTTCTGAAAATCGAAATTTTTCTCGATATCGAGACTTAAACTTTTAAAACGAATCAACGTCCCTTGTAGTATACATGTAGGTTTTCAACACTGCAAATTCTAGTAGGGACGTTGATTCGTTTTAAAAGTTTAGGTCTCCATATCGAGAAAAATGTCGATTTTCAGAAACCATGACGTCATTGTTTCGTTGCTAAGGTAATACCGATGTCAATGAAATCTACATTTTTGGAAACATTATTCAATCTCTAGTAAATGTGCCAAACATCTTGCCCGACCGATCCAAGACAGTGAAGTATTAGCTTTTTAAAGTTGGGTTGGAGTGGTTCTGAAAAACTGAGATGAGCCACCTTAAATATGTTTAAAGCCCACGGCCGTCCCCTATTTTCTCCGTTTAGCGTCGTCCAACCAACCCAAATTTATTTCTAACTTTAAAAATATTCGATCGTGTAGTTTGATGGTCCGGGTGAGGGTAGTCCTGAGAAGGACTGTTGCCGGTGACAGTGACTTTCTGACTTACGTATTTTACAAGATCTTGCGTTGCGTGGCGTATTCAGCTACCAGCGCATGCTTGAAATTGAAGCGATCGCCCGCATTATTATTTTTCATTTATATCACTTCTGTGACATTTTGTTTGACAATAGCAATTATAGGCAAATGAAACTATATTTATTACAAAACAATAAAAGGCGAAAAAAAGAGAAAACACATTGACTCGAACTTGACTCGGGCTCGAACTTGACTCGTGACTCGACCAAACTCTCAAGCCAGTGTTTTCGGAAATCTAATAGAACGATTTCTCTCTGAGATTTTCACTCAATGTAATTAGATGTCAGTGAATTCATTAAAGAGCAAAATAAGCATGCATGAAACCTTTCAGCAGCATTTAGGAACTGATATGTTTGTTGTATTTCAGCACCTTAAAACTTCACCATAAATTTTCTCGAAATCATGCACTCATAAAAATTCTTCAAATTTTGAAGACCTTTAGAAAAGTATGGTAGGGCAAACATCCTGGAAGCGTTTCCCAAAGTTATCTCTTGATGACAAGTTATGCGGTCTTATAGCATAACTTCACTACGTTGCTATGGTAACTCCGATTTCGATAAAGCTTTATACTTCATCTGAAACTTTGATCGTTTATGCTGCAGCAATCGATTTTCTGTCGGATACTCTATTGCAGTACACTACTTGGTCAAAGTTGAAAGGTATCGTCACTCAAAAACCCGATCCAGCCACCTTAATTTCACCATGAAATAAACTCGTTCCACTGAAAGCAGCAAGAAAATCCATTTAGGCCTCTAGTCCATTCACAGGGTCCACGGTTGTCTTAAGATAACAAAAACAGTTTCTATTTCTATAATTTGCTTAAAATCTGACAAATGTACCGAGTATAGTGGTCATCTTGATCATCCTTTTTGTTTTGACCGTTTAACTGTCCTTGGCAAAATATCTTGCTAACGATCGCCTTAGATCTAAGATAAAGGCACTCATTGTGCTTGTAAATTTAGCAAATAACGCCTGTGTAGGCATGCTATGTTTAGATGCCGAGGTTTTACTGCATAGCCTGTAATGATAAATGCATAGAATTGTAAATTCGAAAATGTAAGCTCACCATGGTCTACCGGAGTTGAACATTCCTTCTTCTAGTTCTTCTTAGCTTCTTCCTTCTTCGTCAATTTTTCATCAAGCGTTCAACACAGTATTACCAATCTAAAAAGAGTGAGAAAACAATGTGAATAATGAATCCCTTGAAAAACAAACAAACGGCAAATAACAGTATGCGCAAAGATCAACAACGGAACGGAGTATAATTTCAAAGCACAACGATGTGGCGACAAATGAACGGTACTGAAATCATTAAAAGTAGTTTTTCTAAGGGAGTAATACAAAGCTTTGTTTACTTAACAGGGAAATTACAGGCGAATCTTTGCCGAGATCAATGTTTTGGTTGCGTAGTACCAGCTATCGCAACGTCTCACATGGTCCCTAGCCCCATCCTCCCCCTTCCCCTCTCCCCCCCCCCAAAAAAAAACATCAACTGCGCGCTACACCCATGTTTACATTTCGCGTAATTTAATTGCAAACATGATTATGTCAGCCGGACGGCATTGGGCTATCAGTAAGAACCGACTCCAAACCCCCAAATAGCTTTTGAAACTAAAAATTAGGCATAATTTCTAGCTCTTTGCCTGTGATATTGAAGGAAAAATTGCCGGGTACCAAAAGCGCAAATAGCCCATACATTCTTTTTAAACACAGTTTAGCTGAGATTTAAACTTGCCTCGCACAAAGGGCTTAAATTTTCTCCTGGCAGCTAATCGTGCCATGGCCTTTCACATGAATCTGTCAATTTGTAGCCCGTTCAGAGGCTTACGCCCTCATGATCAGGAGACAAAGGAGCAGTTTTAGAATACCCTTCCACTAGCTTATCTGAACGCTTTATAGAAAGAGGTGTATAAAAGAGAAACAATTCAAATTTTATAAGACGCAAATAAGTGGCAGGGTAGGGAGGGCCAGGGTATTCTACAGTCTAGCCACGATTTCTCGCTTGTGTTTGTTTGAGTCACGCAATGCAAAAAATAGAATAATCACCGTCCACCACTGAGTTGTTATTTAACACGATGTATCAAGATTTCCCCGCAGTACCAATGCTAACACATATTGCAAGCAGTAAAACGTTAATTAAGTTACCTGAAAAAGTCTTGATATGGTTCGTCTCGTGAATCTCTTTTATATCTACTCATTTCCCAGTCTTTCCTAAAAGAAAATCAGAAAAAAAATATTTAAACGACTTATTTATAGTTGAGCTTGACTTCAGAGATGTGTTAAAATTTTTTATGATTTGTTAGACTGAATCAATCTACCGTTGAAGAACGACTGCACGCGCATTAAATGCATACACCGAAAAATTTAGTATTGCATAAATTAATGAAAAATTAATACTCTGCTTCAAAATGCTAATGTAGTGGTAAACAACATATTACATGTATTGTAAAAGGTTAAGTTACCTGAAGAAATTGTGACATAGTTGGCCTTGTGATTTTATGTTCTACTGATATTCATTTCCCAGTCTCTCCTAGAAAGGATTAGAAAAAAATAAATTAATATTTATGCTATTCGTCATTACAAAAAACCCTGACTTTTCTAAAACTCATGTTATTTAATTTGCAAATATTAGCAATCTTCCGTCATGGATACTGTAGAAACTGTTAGATTGAATTAAAATGTAGTTATAATTTGGAAAAAAAGGGATTGGGTATATATTTGCATCGGCGCACATCTTCCTCAGAATAAAACGTTATTTGCAAATGAGATATTTCTTCGGTGGACAAGACCGGAATAACTAACAATGGACAATTGAAGTTGGTAAACGCTTCCGAGTCCACCAGATTTCACACAAAGCTTTCAGATAGAAAAAAAAGTAGTTACTTCTACAAAATACAACATTACTTTCGTGTACGATTCGTACCTTGAGTTGACTTAAAACCATTTACTAAGAATATACTGCGACATCTTTGGTTTCCACGAAGCACGTGCTCACAAGGTTTGCTTGAAGTAAACTTCTTGTTGCTGTCCTTGGTTGTGTCGTGTTTCTTTAATCACATCTCCAAACACAAGGACAGTCCCATAATAAAGCTCGATGGTGTTTTGTAGCCGTAGGCAAGCGCGAAGAAAGATTTTATGTTGGTTGAAATTTTAAACGACCAAGAACTAAAAGTGAGAAATGATTTATCACATGTATGATTTGAATTTTAAATTTTTAAGTTTGCGACCGCGCAATGAGTTGAGTGAATTCTCATTATTTTAATTATTAAGGATGGGTAGGGGGAGGAGTTAAAAACTTCATCTCGGATATTTTGTTTTTGGATTAAAAAAAACAAAGAACGTATTTCCAAACAAGACGCTGAAATCGTGTATTACAAATGAGCTATTGGGTGTCGTCCAAACGCTGAAAACCCTTACATTGAGCGCTGCTATACGAGTCTGATTCCTCACCAAAGCTCAGATGTTGGTAGTTTGAGTGTAAATATTACATGAGTGACTGGGCGGAGAGAGACAACCCCCGCAACCGATTTCCTGTGCGTTTTCCTTCTGAAATGTTTGGAAGAAAAATATTTCGATTATTAATGAGCTCAGCTTTTTCCCGACCACAATGCGTTTACCCATGGAATTTTTTTCTTGTTTCCGCGGATTTGCTGTAAGTATCCCGATGCGTTTAAACTTCCCTTACCTCCGCGTTCCTTAAACATTCCCTCGTATATCTCATTGCACATTCCTCCCCGGCGTTCTCTTCTGCGTTCTGCTAGTCGCAACATTCGGCACCCTTTTATGCAGGCGGTTTCAAGTAAGTTCCCCTTACACATTTCCTCAGAGTTCCCCTTGCGTTTGAATTGCTCGAGGACATGCGTTACACAATGCGTTCCCTCTTTCATTACCACACACGCTCTTCCACCCGTTCTCAGTACGTTTTCCATGAAGACACTTATTTTTTCCATGAGCTTAGTCGGTGAAACGTTCCCCTGTGCGTTCCGCAGCAACTCGCAAATTTGCCCCATGAGTTTCGGCATTATTCCATTGTAGGTCCCCTTTTTTGGATGCTGGTTCCCTCATACACTTTGAGAGAAATGAAGGGGAAACGCACTGGGAATGTACTTAAAAAAAACGAAAAAATAACACTTGGAAATGCACGAGGAAACTTCTAAGGAACGCGCTTACGGATAAAGGACGTGCAAATGCATGAAGGGCAAACAGAAAATCCACTGGGAACACAGAAAGAAGCATTGGGGAATACTCGGGCAATGTATGTGAACGCGCGATGAAAGAAAACAGGAACGCTCAAGGAACGTGCGGTGAAATGGACAAACGATTGCATGGGAATCCCCTCCCCCCTCAGTGAATACTACCAGCTCAACTGTTTGTCTTAGAGAGGTATTCTTATTATAGAGTACTGCTTAGATACAGTGAAATGATTTACAAATGGCGCGCAACACCACTTAACAGTATTTTAGAGGCGTTCTTCTTATAGAGGTATCTGTCTTAAAGAGGTGTCTGTCTTATGGGTTTCTGGTCTTACAGCGGTATCTGTCGTACATAGGTGTCCGTTAACTGAATAGAGTTGACTGTACAAGGTAAACTTAGGAGAGAACCACCAGGAACCCATGAGAAAAGACATTACTTAGATTCTTTCACTTGCAGTTATTCCTACCTAGGCCTAATTTGTAAAATAATTCTGAAAAATTAATGATTCCACCAAATGTGATCGAGTTTGCTTTCCTATTAAAACGCTTAATTTACTTTCTAGTAGTTTGAATTTGATCTTCATAAGTCTCATGTAGAGAGAAAGCTATAACGTTGTATTCAAAATTGTATTCAAGTCTGATTTATTAAAGTTTAAAAATTTAGAGGTATAAGCCTCTCTTCTTTTCTTCGTGTTTCTATAGTGCGAGTGTAGTTTGCTTTAGGGGCAGTGTGGACATTGTCCTGGGGAATGTATCACGTTTTTTGGAGCTGGTGATGCACTTGCTTTATTATCTTGAAACTGAAAGCAAAAAAAAAAGAGAAAAGAAACACCAAAACATGGTGAAAGCAAATAAATATCAACTAAAAAATTAAATAGCTTAAGATTCTTAGTTCACCAGGAACTTTTGATTTCATGACATTCTGTTCACAAAATCAAATTTGTTGAACTGTAATCAACTTCTACCCTTTTATATAATAACAAAATCAATGCGCGCGCTCTGATTGGTCAATCAGCTATGGTTTATTGTGCCGGTAAACCCATGGAAAAATCGCGCGTCTTCTGAATTATTATATAAAAGCAATAGACCACACTTTCTATGGGTTTATAGGGGTAATAACCCATGCGGGATGTTTGGGAGAACACGAGAAAAGTTTGTAAATCACGAGCCGCAGGCGTGGTCTTTTGCTTAAGTAATTCTGTACTTCTTCCTTTAAACACTTGATACTTTTTTCTCTGTAGAATCTTTTTATCCAAATTATTCATATGTATGGATTTGGTGGCATTTGGCGACTGAAATAATTTGGAAATTAGGAAGGCCGAGAACGTTTGATAACCAATATAATCGATGGAATTCGGCATAAAAGGATTCCCTCAGTTTCTTGATTGCCTTGACATGAAGCTATAGTAGGTGTAGCCATTGATTCCAACTAAATGTTCTGGTTCAGAATCTGCCGTAGCATCATTAAGCTGGCACACAACTGAGGTATGTGTTTTTACCAGATTCGCGGAGTCCTTCTGCACTCCAACATTGATAGACCTGCATTCAGGTAACCTTAAACAGTAAAGAGCGCATTCTATTTCGGAGGAAACCAACAGCTCTTTAATGTTGTGGTTTATTAAGGCCAGGCCGTTCTTGCCTCTTTGGAGCAGTGCTTGGAAGTTATTTCCCGTCATGTTCTGTAAATAACAGAGTGCTATTTGACACGATCTTGTCTGTGTTGGCCGCAGTTTATCGCACAGCTTGTAGTCACAGTAAAACTCTCGCTGCTGAACACCGGATCCACATGACATGGAACATGCGCTCCACTGACTCCATTTAGCTAAGGAATCGACATTCACAGAAGTTTGCGTTACAAGAAACAAATATTCAATAGCCTGTCAGAATAAAGACATCTAAAAACAAAATTAGTTTCCTTGTGGCTATTCAGGTGAAAATGCGTTACCCTAAGAAATATGACGTCATTTCTAATAAAGTCAAAAGAACCGTGGCAAGCAAAGATTTTCGTTCATGTAACTTTGTTAGGCGTTTGTTTAGCCAACAGTCATGATGCCACTGTATAATATTTTTCGCGAGTTTTTCGCTGGGCAAACAAGCGTAGAAGACCCATGTTTGTACCCATAGAGAATACAAAGCTTTTCAACAATTCAACAAGCTGATTGTTTAACCATTGAAATTTGGAAATCTACTTTTTTGAAAATAAAAGTTATTCGTTATGTTTTAACAGAATTGACCATCAGCAGAATGACACAAACATTGTCATTTAAGTGATTGCTTCCGAGGAACATTTCCGAGTTATCTGTAATTAAACACTGCAGGTGAATTTTGTTATCACCGTCACGTTTCAGTGAACTGAAAAATATTCCCATTCGCCTTAATTACTGCAGTGTGCGTTTGAAAGAAGCTGTGAAGCCTCAGCATCAGTGCTTTTTCAACTTGAGCTCACACCTCACCGAATCGAAGGGTATAAAAAAAGAAAAATATAACTAAAAATTGAAACCTATAAAAGAGATATCAAACAATCACGAAGTAATGGAAACAGACGAGAGAAAACTTCAATAAAATAAAACTGTGCGATTATTGCATGAACATTAACAATTATTCAATACAGTGATCTGCCGTCGTTTGAAGATCTCTGAAAAACTGGCCTCTGTCGGTAAAAAACAACCTAAAACAATTCTGAAGAGCTATATTTCGATGCTAGTCAAGCTCGTTTTCCATATTTTTTTAGTTTCGTTTTAGTTTTCTCCATATCTTTATATGTCGGCACTATTCTATATATCACACGGGAGAAGTTCTGACAAAAGTCGGATTGCAATTTAAAAGTTCGACTTACAACGTGAAGAGAACTAAAAATACCAGTTTTTTTAAACAAGCAGCTTTAAGTAGAACTTACCGTTTCCGTTTTCTACATTGCTCAGAGGTCTCCATAAAAATATTAGCAATACTAAGAACACTTTCCCAAGAAGCATTTGAAACTATATATCACTGCGTACACTTACACCCTAAAGAAATTAACGCGTAAGGTATTTAACTTCTTTGTCATGCACGCTGATGCCGAGCGATATGAGTCTGGGGCCCCCGATTTCTTTTTAGCTTCCGCAAGCAATTTTTCACCTCCGGATACCGTATATCTTTGTTTTTGTATCAGATAACAAAGGAAGCTTTCAAATGCGATATCTTTCGATCCGTTTTCCCTTAACCTACGAAATTTAAATATTGTTCAGAATCTACAATCCACCGTAAGGAAAAAGATGGCGACTGGAACCTATAATGCTCTGCGCGCGAAAACCCTAAAAGAGTGTATAAAAACACAAAGAAAACTTGCAAGTCATTCAAACTCGGAAAGAGCGGTGTTGTTAGTACAAGGGACGACTTCCGTTAGACCATACCTTTCTATCTGCCCAGTTGGCTTTGTTTGGTTCGCAAGGTATTGTGGTAAAATGTACAGCCGCCATCTTTTTTCTTACGGTGGATTGCCTTAAACGTTTGCTGTGGGCTTACGATTCATTTCTCTTGTTCCACGCTCTCGTTAATTTAGCTCGGCGATATATAAACAAAACGTTTTGTATCTCTTATAGCTACGTCATCAACAGATGCATTTTCATTAATTTTTGCCAACTGTTCAAATTTAAAATAAAGAGCCTGTTCGCAGGCTAAGAAATATCCGGATACCTTCCATCAATCAATTCTCAAGAAAAACTAGTTTGGAGGGCGAAACATTTGGTCATGTTCATATATTTTGGATGCTATGGC
This sequence comes from Blastomussa wellsi, assembly GCA_947652115.1. Lineage (NCBI taxonomy): Eukaryota > Metazoa > Cnidaria > Anthozoa > Scleractinia > Plerogyridae > Blastomussa > Blastomussa wellsi. The sequence goes on along the minus strand of OX393562.1, from coordinate 20,412,214 downwards.
AACAGAACTACACGGACTGCCAAATTGGACTTGACCTACGGCCTCGTCCAATTTTGCAGTCCTCAGAATTTTTCTCATCCAATTATTTCCAAATTGGACAGCATGAGAACCGATCAATTATTGAAAATCCGTTTGTATATGAAAGCTCTATAGCCAAGGCTAGCATGTTTGCTGCTTAAAATATGTTTTCTAGATATTATCACAGACGCATTAATTCTTCCCATGCACTGCTTTCAATTTATTCCAGGCCTACATTTCCTCTATTTCTCTTAGAACGCGCTAATGTTTTCCGAATCTCGCAGGGGTCCAATAATTTGCATTCTATTTTTAGAACTCGCGCGCTTGACTATTGGTAGAAACTCAGCAGTATTCTACTGGAAATCCTTGAATCAGCTGATTCGTTCTCCGACTGTTTTCTATTTGACAAACAGATTTCATGTTGCCGTACCGATACGTCCGTTCAGTAATAGATCATTGATAACGTCAAAATGTGGTATAAAGAAAAAAAGTGGCGCATGAGGCGATAGCCGAGTGTGTCATTGATCTTCTTAACACATTTTGACATTTTCTGTGATCTATTACTGAACAGACGCATGCACGGCAACATGGAATCTATCTGTTTTATACAATAAAGAAACAAAATATAAACGTCATCAGTACATGTGTCCTTTAATAGATCAAAGTTAGGAACCAATCCAAATGCGTCCATAATTGGGCTTATTATTATACACTCGCCGATAGAAAACGATAGCGCGCGCGTTGCTCTTTGAATGGAAGATTTTTCTTGATGTTTGGCTTAATAATATACATGAAAAAATTACTCGATACTGATTGGTCGAGAGCAGTGCAGTTCAAGTATAACACCAGTGCAAAAAGTGTAACACCAGTGCAAATTACATATCGAAATTCTGGATTATAGTTGCAAATGTTTTAAACGAACCGCTTTCAGTTCGTAGCATTATTAGCTGAGCTTCATCAGCCAATCCGTAAATAAAGTGTCAAATTCGCATCAAATGCTCGCTTCTTGCCTGCAACACTGCAAGATCTTCTAGTACTATTTCCAGGCGAATTTTTTCATGTTTATAAAGCGACTCGTGCAATTTCAGCTTTTTGAAAAACTCCCTCGTGCAAATTAATTCTAAATTGAACTCGAAACCGTATGATTACCTATACAAAAAATACATAAAATGGCATCTTTTGGAATGCAATCCTTTAAAACTGAAAACTGCAAAGGACCATGAACGATAATGCTGCTGACTTACGTAGGCCCTACAAGAGACCTAATCAGCCAGAAATAGACTGTAATATACACAAATCCGCAAGACACTTCAACGTGACACTTTGCCTTCTTTTTCTTCCCGAGCCACGTGATGTGGCCACGTGTGATTAGGGGGGCAAGTAGGTTCAAAGTACGCAACTTGATAAAGTGAACGGAGCATTTTGCAATTTTATTTGGGCTGGCGTTCACTTTGATTCCATTTAGAATCTGTACGCAGTGCTAACGAGCCCCAATAAGGGCGAAACAGCTGTTGCCCTGCTTTGTCAGCTTTTCGGTTTTGGTCATGTTGATGTCTCGCAAATTCAATTTTTTGCGTAATATCAGTCTTGCAGTTGTGTATTTTAACCCTTTCCTGCCCAAGCGTGACTTATAGATTTTACTCTGTCTAACGCCAGACGATTTTACTCGTCAAAGGGAGACCCCTTGGGCAGTAAAGGGTTAAAAAACTATCTCCCTTAACCCTTTCCTGCCCAAGCGTGACTTATAGATTTTACTCTGTCTAACGCCAGACGATTTTACTCGTCAAAGGGAGACCCCTTGGGCAGTAAAGGGTTAATCCTTTAGAGTTTTTAATGAAACAATTAGACTACTCCTGCTCATTTTTTATGAGCGATAGTCAACTCGGCCGTTGTCATGCAAGGTAATAATAGTGGTATCCTATCCTTGGAAAGAAGTCCATTGGATACGTCAAGTGTTTGGCAGAGTTGAGCTGACAGTTCGGGTACCGTTTTGTGTTGGTATTTTTAACCTGGATAGAGTCTTTTTCTGTAACCTTAAAGTTGACTGATTGACAGTTTTCGTCTCTTAAACAAAACATCGCACACGTGATCTCGCTTGGACTCCAGATATCTTTTATGACGTGATTAAGTAGAACCCAATTTTCCTCCGCAGTGTCAAAATACGCTTGGCGACTGGACAGGTCATCTAAGAGAACAACAGAGTACAATAAATAGATTTTTTGGTTCGTTCCTTCACAAGTAGGAAAAAAGCTCTGCATATTATAGTCATTTGATTAACTGCATATTTATGTCAATATCAAGAAGACGTATCCAGGAATTTTAAAACGATTTCCTAAGCACGAACAGTTCATAGGAAAAAATACATGCTGGCAAGGCTACCTTTACTGATAACATTCCCGCTACCGGGAGATGTCGAAGACACTGGTGATCCCCAGAGCACGTGACTAGACTTGGTAGGTGATATTACAGACGAAGAGCTTGACTTCATCAATACTGTCGATGACGCTGTTAGAGAGGAGGAAGACTTGGCGAGCACTGAAGTAAATGCCACAGATGATGTCCTGCTACTAGACTTGGTAGGTGACATACGAATCACAGACGAAGAGCTTGACGATGAAGTTAACGATGAAGTTAACGAAGTGGACGAAGACTTGGCATGCTCTGAAGCAAAAGCTCCATATGACGTCAATGTCCGTGGGGATGATGTCAGATCAAGAGATGAGGAAATCTGCGCTGTGGAAGATAGATGATCAAATATTTTTGATACTTGATTGTTGGTTAAATCATAAGCATGAGTTAACCTAGCCCCAGCTATTGTCGGCGACGTGTTTATTTTTCCCCAGGTTTGTATTCTTTAGTGATTTAGCGAAATGGTCCACTGGATTAGTTACACTGTAGAGTTACGTCACGTTACGCTATGTTAAAATGTGTGGGGACAGGATTGAAGTAATTAAACAGGTCCGGTAGTTCAAAGGGTGGATAACGCTATCCATCGCACAAATCGCTATCACTGAGTGAATAAGAGCTGACAAAACTGTGCTATGCGTTGGGTAGTAAATTATTCGATAGATGGCTCTATCACTAAAGCGTGCTTTCAACCCTCGGGTTGAAGACGTGTAGGGTGCGTTTCTTCTGATCTAAGTTCATGAATCATCACTTGCAAGTAGGATTTCATATTTTAAGAATGTTAACCAACGGATAAAGTTGACTTTTTACTGACCTGTAATACTAGACGCGTGCGGTAAAATAGTCGTACTTTTCAGTGAAAGTTGATTAAATTTTGTTGACTGCATAATAACCACAGAATCAAAGCTTGGCGTCATCATTCGCGCCGATGATTTTAATTCAAAAGATGTCGTCTTTCTTGATGATAATAATAATGATGATGATGATTGTGATGATGGTAATGATGATGACGATGATGACGATGACGATGATGATAATGATAATGACGATGATGACGATGATAATGATGATAATGACGAATATGGTGATGATGATGACAATGATGATGATGATGATGTCAGAACTAATGATGACGAAGATGCTGCCGTTGACGATCCTGCTAAAGTTTGAAAATGAAAGTAACTGGTTGACGGCATAACAACCGCAGAATCAAAGCTTGGCGTCATCATTCGCGCCGATGATGTTAACACCAGGGATGCCGTCTTTCTTGGTGATGATGATGATGCTGATGATGATGATGATAATGATGATGACGACACTGATGATGACAATGATGACGTCAAAAGTAATGATGACGCAGCTGGTGCTGATGACGATTCTGCCAAAAGCGAAAAGAAAAGGACTTGAAAATTAAAGGCCAACTTTCACTCTACATTTGGTTGTGCAGGCCTTCTGTTATCTCCTCAGTGGCAAAATTAAGTTTGCAAAACTTGTAGCATTTATAGTTACAATAAACCGGAAACGAGAAGCGAACGATCGAGAAAGTCTAAGTGTTATTAAATATCGTCCTATATTATTAAACTAATATTTTTACTTCTTTTGGCAATGCAATAAATGTTGTGCACTTTCTGGTATTACAAACAAATAAATTAAGATACTTTAATTCGTCATGGTGCATGTGTTCGGTAATAGGTTTTAGAGATGACTTCCCTGAACAATAACACTGTTTCCCCCAAAAGTCTCCGAGCGGACAACATTGCAAAATCTATGACGTCAGAGGGTAGCTGTCCAGCGTTACCAGAAAAAGTTGACCATCAGCAGCCGTCACATGTCTTCATCGCTATAGTAACAAATCACTTGATGAATGGCCCTCGGGAAACCAGTTAATTTCTTTCCCTCAACTTAAAGTTCAAAATTCTCAGGGAGCAAAATTAACTGTTTCTCTCGGGACCAGTCATTAGGTGTTCAATGTCGAAATATAATAAATGGCCGTACATCATGATACCCTACAAACATGCACAAATCCAGCAAGGGTATTTTTTGTTTATTTAGCTATCTGCATATTTAAACACCTTGAGTTTTCGAGGAGGATAAAATACAAGAAACTGTGTTGCACACTTCGGTCTGTGTTGTGGACTGCCCTTGTGGACATTTTTCTTTTTCAAAATCCTTCTTACATCCCTCGCGTGTTCTCTGACCAGTCCCACACGTGACATCACAAGCTCCCCACTCTCCCCACACTCCTAGAAAACATCAAAGAATAAAACCAAATTGATTGCAAGGCTGGCACTACGGCAAAAGGGCAAAATGTATCGGCCAATATTTCAACTAGCAGAGCTAGTCTTCTTCAGGGCCAGTACTTAATACAAGGAAAAGTACTGGCCCTGAAGAAGACTAGCTCTGCTAGTTGAAATATTGGCCAATAAATTTTGCCCTTTTGCTGTAGTGCCAGCCTTGCAATCAATTTGGTTTTATAGCACTTAGAGTGGCGCGGTCTCCTGTATCCAAACGTTGGTACAATACGAGGGTCTTAATGGGAGAGGATCACTTTGACGGTTAAAAATAAGCCGTTTTGACGGTTGACGATTAATTTTTCGGAATCTCGTTTATAAAACGAAATTTAAGCGTGAATTTGGCTGTAATTTTCAATAAAAGATTACAATTTTCCCCATATTTTCATAATTTCTATTGAGAAGGTCCTTTCGATTTGGGTATATTCAACATTAATCTTCGATTCAACAGGTTATTAAAGACAGAGATGTGAGGCTCTGGAAAAGTATCATGGGTACTTCCTCGCATCCCCTGCAGAATCTTCTCCCCCCACTTAAGAACAGGGCTCTACGCGGCAGGTCGCATCCTTACCAGATCACACGTGAGGTTTAAGAAATGCTTTGTAAATAGATGTCTCTTTGATTCTAAATAGATTGTAATTAACACTTAGATAGTTCTATTTTCATTTATAATGGTCTTGTTAAAGTTTAAAGTTTATTATCATTATCATTATCATTATCATTATTATTATTATTGTTATAAAAATTAGCTTTTTGGTCTTCAACTATTTGTCTAATTAGCGTAATTACATCACCTTTGCCACCGCTGGACGTATTTTGTGATATATTGAAACGTTTATTTATAAACAGCCGATCTTGACCCCATTTAAGACAATCGTTTAGTGCTTAATTCTGGAAATCTGAGACATCTGACGGCTAACATTGGCTTCTTAATTTGACGGTTGACGGCTAACCCCATTGAGACCCTCATATAACACCCAATCTAGTTTACGTGAGTTTAATTTATTCACTTTATTAACCTATATGGTTATTCTTTACTTTTTAGTCTCCTATTTTTCCTTGTAATATCCAGTATCGCTTAATTACAGGAATGGCTCCGGGCTCGGAATGCACTGGGAACGAGTTTGGTTAGCTAAATTAGACCACAAAATCATCCTGGGTAACCCACTAAAACACTGCGGTTAGCCTACTGAGAAATCCGGTTAGCCTACTGAGCACTGCGGTTAGCCTACTGAGCAATCCGGTTAGCCTACTGAGCAATCCGGTTAGCCTACTGAGCAATCCGGTTAGCCTACTGAGCAATCCGGTTAGCCAACTGAGCAATCCGGTTAGCCTACTGAGCACTGCGGTTAGCCTACTGAGCAATCCGGTTAGCCTACTGAACACTGCGGTTAGCCTACTGACCAATCCGGTTAGCCTACTGAGCAATCCGGTTAGCCTACTGAGCACTGCGGTTAGCCTACTGAGCAATCCGGTTAGCCTACTGAGCACTGCGGTTAGCCTACTAAGCAATCCGGTTAGCCTACTGAGCAATCCGGTTTGCCTACTGAGCACTGCGGTTAGCCTACTGAGCAATCCGGTTAGCCTACTGAGCACTGCGGTTAGCCTACTAAGCAATCCGGTTAGCCTACTGAGCAATCCGGTTAACCTACTGAGCAATCCGGTTAGCCTACTGAGCAATCCGGTTAGCCTACTGAGCAATCCGGTTAGCCTACTGAGCAATCTGGTTAGCCTACAAAGCAATCCGGTTAGCCTACTGAGCAATCCGGTTAGCCTACTGAGCAATCCGGTTAGCCTACTGAGCACTGCGGTTAGCCTACTAAGCAATCCGGTTAGCCTACTGAGCAATCCGGTTAGCCTACTAAGCAATCCGGTTAGCCTACTGAGCAATCCGGTTAGCCTACTGAGCAATCCGGTTAGCCTACTGAGCACTGCGGTTTATCCGGTTAGCCTACTGAGCAATCCGGTTAGCCTACTGAGCACTGCGGTTAGCCTATTAAGCAATCCGGTTAGCCTACTATAGCACTGCGGTTAGCCTACTAAGCACTGCGGTTATGCGGTTAGCTCTAAAGAATGGTAAGGGTAACACGATAAATTCTTAAAATTTTTGGTGTTCGGCAGCCGGTCCTCGGTAGTGTAGTGGTTAGTGGGAACATCTCTTGATCCGAGTGACCCGGGATCGATTCCACCTCTGTGCATCTATAATTGACTTTGTTTTTTCTCTTTATTGGACTAAGTGTCCCGGAGCCATTCCTACATTTAACGCCATGTGTAATATCCGAGGTCCGCCATGTTTGTTTCTCGAAATGAGCGAAACCTGGTGAGAGAACAAAACTCCCGTGGATAGGGGCACTGGGGTGGTAAATGGCCCCGAATTGCATTTAGTGAGTGTGACCGACATCGCCCGAAGCAACGAATACCGAAATTATTTATTCTTCGCAGAGATTAGAATATGGTTGTTTAATTGTAATGTACGTAGTGGATTTCCTATCTGGCGATCTGAGTCTGCAGAGACTGTCAATTGGAAATGGTCCGGAAAAAGCTGTATTGGGACAAACGTCAAAATCATTCTAAAGCAAACGTAAAAGCATCATAGGAATAAAAAACAGTGGAAAAATGACTGTCCACTCATTGCCATCTTTGAAACATCCGATTCGACGGGTGTTATTATTTTAATATTGATCCTTAGCCGGGTTATCTAGTTTCTCTCTTCCCAGTGAGACCTCTCCTCCTTGCTGCATTATTAATACACTCTTTCTTTTTTATGAGAATATATTTTATAAGAATATCGAGGCTGAAATTTTTGAAATTTTAAGAATATTTTAAGAATAAAGCCAAGGCTGAGATTTTGGAAAGAATATAATTTTGTGTTGAAAATGTGCAAATACAATACAATTTTCTTTCTCTAAACGGAAAAACTAGCCAATAAAACAATAAAAACCTACACTATAGCCATTGGTCAATGCTAGGGACCGGTCGATGAATGGTACTGTAATACATATATAAGGTATGCAGCACAAAAGACATGAACTAAACTGTAAATTCTTAATCTAATAATATTCATAAGAATATTTTTAGCCTAAAATCGGCAGAAAAATAGGAATATTCAACCTGGGCCGGAAAAACAATATTCTTATAAAAAAAAGAGTGTATGTGGACAATTTACTTAATGTCCTCTTAGACATCGGATATAGTTGTTTGAAGTCTCATGTGAAAATGGCCTGAGAGTGTCTGTTTTCTTGCATGACAAGAACGTACAATACGTACAATGTATTTGCCATGTTTGCGTGCACTTAACGTTTTAGTGTTTTTTTTAATATTTGCATTATAAATGACGAAAGGATTTCAAAAATTGGACATGAGCCGGTTTCTTTCTACTTGTCTGTCCTAATATATCATATTAACTCGCCGAATTAGATTTAACATTAGAGGCCGCCCAGCGATCAGAAAACATATTCAATTAAGGTTTAAGGCAATAATTCCATTTAACGTTTGTTTTGCATGGCTTGTAATCCTTTTATCAACCGCTGTTCGTGGAGACAAAAAGATCGCAATTTAAATGATAAAAGAAGATTGATTTCATAACATTCTACAACGTCCATCTGTCAACTCGAAACCTGTGACTTAGAAACCATATAATAATTAAAATAGGTCAACTTATTTTAAAATCTCGTTTAAAAAATTTTAAAGAATACAAGACTGCGACCATTTACCCGTTTTCTTGCAGTAAAAATTAATTTTCCTCATCAAACATTATGAAAAATAAAGTTAGCGCCGCAGTGAATTATACAGCTTTTTATTAAGAGCCTGTGTGTGGATATAGACACATTAGGTGTTTTTAAAACAATATATAGATATGTATATAGATATTTCTATTTTGCGAAAAAACTGTGTAGGTCTAATTGGGTTTCATTAAAGCTTCACTGGCATATAACACGATTACACTGAAGTAAAATATATATTAACCAGTTAGTAACGATTACATTTGCATTTTCTCGTTTTCATTTGTGTTTTCTGTTCTGTACTGTCAGGAAACGAAAGAAACCGCTATTGAGTCTATTTATATATTGCTCATATATTTATCTCAGTAATTTTGCTTTGTCAACCATATCAAAAGAATCAACCAAGTTTTTGAGGTTATCATGATTCTTTAGGGAAAGTCTTCGCAAAGGGGGAAAACTTGTTGTTCCGCCGTCATCGCCCGGATTTCAGTTGTCGGTAGCGTCAAACAAATACAATAAAAAGAAAAAAAAAACATCAGATGTCCTTTAAATTAAAGGGGCAGTATCAGGCTAGTTTTAGTAACACATCGAAAATCCAAGGGACGCTTTTCGGTTAATAGAAGCCTATCGTAATGTATAGAAACTGTTTATAGATGTTTTTGCGGGCGGATGGCCAAGATCGAGATTGATGCCAACTTGAAAACGTCGAGCCGACGTTTTCAAGTTTTCCCATTGCATCTCAAATCAGTACATATTTTGCCTTGTCTTTCTGTCCTGAATTCACTTGAGGTTATAAACTTACTGATTTAGAAACGATTTGAGTATTGACTGAGGCGCTAGAAGTTTAAATTTAACTAATTCTGACCAAAATCGTGATAAACTCCGCGATGCTTCCCCTTTAAATTACCTCCCAGATAGATGATGGATACCTTTGTTCTTGTGAGCGACTGAGACACTGTATAACCAGAGTAAAAGAAATTTCATCAACAGTCGTTGAACCGTTGCTCTCAACATTACTACTTGAATATAAACGAACTATTGTCGTAATTGTAAGCGATCTCCGCTTTGATAGTTGCCTTGTGTTGGATCGTAAAGTACATAAACTGCCAAGCAAACATTTATAAACGCTGCTTTGACAGATTTAGACGTCTATTGGTCAAGCGTTTTATTGTGATCGCGGTAATCCCTTGACGGTAGAGTTAGTTAATCGTAATTAACAAACTGCGCGGAGATGATTTTATCCCCCAATCAATTCTTCCGAGACTAATTGTAGCTGAAAGCCAAGTTTTTGTTTCTTTGAAGAAATCCGCACGACGATATCCATTTGTAGAGGGGTTGGTAAAAAAAAAAGAATTGAGTAAATTTGAACGTGAATGGATGAATTATTCACTGAAACAAAATAAGTCTCAATATCTCGATATCGCACACAACCGTTTATCCGTCCACAGCTTCTGAGCTAATTCTATAAATTTTACGTTGTAACTGATTATTTGGATGTAAGCAGCCGAAGCAGCAGTGTTAAAAATGTTAATAAGATAATGAAATTGGATAAAACACTATGGGGACACTGCATGGAAAAGCTTGGTTAATTAAACTATGAAAACGCAGGCTTTATGAGAACAATTTCGTCAAAGGTACGCTTTGTTTCATTATTATGTAAGAGACGTTGATACAGCGTGCCACATCATACCAAGTTTCCTCGCTGTTACACATTTCGGCTAACTTCTTTCGCTATAAAGCCCATCAGTAAGCTCCATTTTAGTATTTTCAAAATAATCTAATAAAGAAAACATACCAGAATCTTTATTTCTCAAAATTTTTGTTTAGATTATCTTCCAAGCCTTATTTTAAGGCGGGGGTAAACCTGAAAAATAGGCCATTTTTCAATAATTTTTCACAGCTAGGATTTAATTGAAAACCCTAGCAAACTATATATCCCTGGAAAGCTTATGAATCAAAGATTATGAAAAAAAATATTTCACACTCCACAAGTCAATTGTAATAGGATACCACTCATTTAACCATGCCACCTGCTGGGTGCTACCAAGGCTTACTTAAGAAAAGATAACTCTTGCTAGAACTGATAAAAATTAATTTATTTTATATCAATTTAAAGAAGACATGTTGCTTATTGTTTTAAGCAGAGGGATTTCTAAAATGTTTAAAACATTAAAAATAATGATTGATTGTATTTGACATGGAAAATCAAAGATGTGTTTCACTTCATAACTTAGAGTACATGCATCATATGGAAAATTCCTCTGCTTAAAACACAAAACTTATTGAGAAAAAGAAACCCTGAAAATTTCAGATCAATCGGATAAATTGTTCTCAAGCTATCTTTTCTTGAAGACAAAATTATTGCGTAATGAGAAAATTGACTTTAAACTTAAAGATAGCAATTAAAGTTGATTTATTAAAAATTGTAACCACTATAGTGGCCCTTATGTCCATATTTTGACCACAGGAGTGTCTGAAAGCAATTTAAAATCCCCCTGCTTCAAAAGGTAAAAAAAGTGGAAATTGGTGCAAAATTTTTTCTACATAGTAAAGTTAAATACCCAAAGCAACAAATTCCAAGGAAAACAAAAAACTGAGTTTTTGAGCGAATTTCAGGTTTACCCCCGCCTTAATAATCCAAATATAATAATCCAAACTGATGCACAAAGTACAAAGGTATTAAACGTGGTAAGTAACATGTTAAGTAAGTAATGTACCGTCTGCAATCCCATAATCCTAGCTGGCACACATTCATGCCACTTATATAAAGATGATTAGAGATTCAAAAATAAGACTAGTCCAAAACGAGAGTATGAGACTTGCCACTGCACGAATAGTGAAATAAGAAAGTTTCAAGTTGAAAATAATGTAAAAAAATGAATTTTTGTTAGAAATCCCAAATCTTTCCTTAAAAATGTTCCGTGTAGTTCAGTTTCTTGATTTTACTCGAGAGTAAGGCTGGGGAACACTTATTAGAAAGCGAAATGAAAAACAAAAAGCTTTAAAATCTGCCGTACCTTAAAGGTGCTACGTCATCGTTCGTGCACTTTGAAAAAATTGAGCCTAAATTTTTCAAAATCGTCATTTCCAATCCGTTTCAATCTTCTCCTTTGGTGTTTTTCTTCCGTGACAGACTATTATATTTAGGTTTCCTACATTTTAAAGGTAATTTAGATTGTCGAAGAAAATATCTCAAAATATTGTGACGTAGAACTGAAAAATAATAGATAGAATGCCAGTGTATTGTGCAGCTGATACACTTAGCTGTACAGTGGGAAAAGAAATGAAAAGAAAAATAATAATAATACTACTAATAGATTTAGCGACTATTAAATTTAACGATTTTAACGATTTTCTGAAAGTGGCGAGTTAATGTAAGCCAGTGTAACGAACATATAGCTAAGATGGAAACAAATGTTCAGAAAAAGAACCAAAACAACGTTATGATTGAAGATATCCGAAAATGGGTATTCATCATATTGCCCTCCGATAAGGTATCCATATTTCAAAAAAAAAGTCGAGAATGTTTAATTTTGTTTTTCTTAAATTTGACGCGTATTAAATTTGATCTAGATAAATTTTAGCGAATACTAAATTTAGCTAAAATTGCTTAAATTTGTAGCCGCTAACAATGACTGATATGAGAGTACGTAACCTTAAGGTGAAATCAACGACCAATTTCGCCCCCAGAGCCCGTTTTGATGCTGACCAAAAACATTCAAGCAGACTCTGGGACGAGATTATTCGACAACAAACAGCATGCAGTGTTGTTACCATGGCAAGTGTGTAAGTGCTAACGCGTCTGTTTCAAACGTCAAAAACATTCAAAGAATATTACGAAATTTAAAACTATGAAATGGAAAAATTGCTCATGTTATTCGCGTATTCACTTTTCGATCCGCTTGCAATCGATCGTTGACAGCTGAACAATGCAAATGAACGCATAGATCACTCTGGCCAAGCTCTACAGTACGGGGTTTTGCTTGTCATAAATTATAAAACATTATCTTCAATGCTGCTTCTAGCAGTGTATTCGGAGACAACTGCTGCACGCAAAAAAAAGGCAAACTCTGTGTCGAGTCTAGTGGCCCATACCGCTGGAGCTCATCCTGGTTTCCTTAGCATGAAGCGACTGAGAGTTTTTCTACTCCCCCCTGGATGGGATGCTAGTCCATCGCAGGGTTACCCCCAGCAGTAAATTCGTCGGTACCCATTTATACACCTGGGTGAAGTGAGGGGCTGAGAGAGAGGCACCATTAACCATTAGGCCACTGCGCCCCCCACATTGCATGCACGCAGCTGTTGATATTTCATTTATCAGTTTGTCACCAGTTGGTCGATATAATTGTAAAAAAACAAAACTATACAAAAATCAAATGAGAACAACAGTATGGGAGTTGATCGATGAATGAGAATAGGAAAAAAATCCAATTTTCATCGGTGAAACGATTAGATAACGCGGTGGTTAACAACACTGACCTGCACACAAGAACCAAAAAACTTGAGTAGGTGAAATTCAATGAGAGTACCATGCGATCGCTTCGATGATAAAGTTTGATCTCGACCGTTAACTCTGGTTTTCATTTTGACCAAGCCTTGGGTATTTTTGCCTTTAATTAACAAAAATGATATAAAACAGCAACTTTAGGATGCTTTCGGTGCAGTGTTGCACCGAAATCAACTCAGCTTGCCGTCTTTTCTTTTAGCAAGATTGGGACTGGGACTTAATAGGTTTATAACAGATGAATATGAACAGTTTCAGATTGAAACGGATGATAAATATCCGCTTAAGTTGAATCAGTATAATTTCAAGTTAAACGCATACGCAAAACGATTTTATTTTTCAATTTTAATAACGTGAGACAGAAGGCGTCAGAAAAAAATCCTATATTAAGATCAGTAAAGTCACAAGATCACCGCAGAAAGGTTTTTCTGCTAATACACGTACGTAGTAAAAAATGAAAATCAGCTGAGCATCTTTTAGCAGACAAAATTCCTACCTTCGCATTTTACTTCCAGAAGCATCGTTAAAGCGAGAACACAAACAACAAAGGACATGGCGTACTATTTGTGAGCAAACTCAAGGTCTGTTGTCAGATATGCATTACCAATCCGTACGACAAGAAAAGTAAGAACTGAGCGCCAATATCGATTTTGGTCTTTATAAATGCAAACGACAAAGTCAACGATCAATTGCGACGGGGGGCGTTGCTGATGGTAAATCACTCATGCGATGATTTCGTCAATATTTTATTGGGGCAATAGTGTATCTCCCAATACAAATGTCGCAATTTCCTTAATCTGACAGAAATATGAAAGAAAGGTATTGTGAAGTCGCGCTAATATTTATCAAGTTATACTTTGACAGCCAAAGGCTGAATGATTGACTGAATTAGATTAAATTATTAAAATGTCAGTTCTCGGCATGATAAACGATTTTTGTATGCAAGCCTGTTTCTTGATATCGCAGCCGGACCGCACGCTAGGGTGACTTATTGCATACATCCAAAGATATGTATCTTTATTTTACAGCACCACGTTTTCTTTAAGATAACCAAGCTATCCAAGAAATTGTCACAACAGACTTTTTAAGCAAGTCATGCAATTTATATAAGATTTCGTGGTCGTCACATACAGTGAACCAAAAAATGACTATGTCAGGGTGAACCGACTAAGATTAGACAAACAGAAATACCTCAGAGAAAGCTTAAGATAGCCACTCTGGATACCTGTTGGCTACTAACCTTTTTTCCCTCATCAAGTTTGAAGGACGATTGGCTAGACCTGCACGTACTGGTCAATACTGGGAAGATTGTAAAACACGTTTCTTTGAAGAGCTCTGTCATGGAGGACGCATCTTAAAAGGTTTAGTCTAACCTTTTCAAGTTTGTCAGCTATTCTTCCTCATTCGTAATCATTCTTGTTTCTTGTCAGTTTGCTATTGCCTATTGGAGGTTTCCTTCCTTAGTCAAACTATTATTTCGAGGTTTCTTTGAGTTGAAGGCAATTTTCTGCATTACGAAAAATATCGATGACTTCATTCATGGCAACAAAATCCTTTAAAAGTGTTCCAACATTGTCTGCACTCTCCTTCCGAGCGAAGCAGGAAGTCCTCGCAAATTTTATAATTGCAGGGAAAACGAAAACACTAAGTTTACATTTCAGTGAAACACTGTCAGCAGGATGCGACCAACGCGGCACGTAAATGTTTCATGCGTGGCTCATCCAAACGTTAAAATGGACCTATTAATCTTTTGACTATTTTGTAAACTTCTTGCAGTACGTGACTCCAAGCCAGTTTAAGGGCAAATGTCGATAAGAGGATGCTTTCTTCTTTTTCTTAACAGCCACTTACATTGGTAATGCTAATCAGAGGTGAAATCGATCGTCATCAACGACTGAACGATTTAAGGTGGCTTGATCGGATTTTTGAGTGACGATACCTTTCAAATTTGAGCAGCTAGTGTAGCGCCAAAGAGTATCTGACAGAAAATCGATTGCACTAGAGAAAGATCAAAGTTTCAGATGAAATACGTTTTAGCGTGATCGGAGTTACCATAGCAACGTAGTGACGTTATGCCCCACTTTACTCAAGATCGAATAACTTGTCACTAAGAGATAATTTTGAAAAACCCTTCCTGGATCTTTGACCTGACATACTTTTCTTGAGGTCTGTCAAGAATTTTTATAAGAGCGATTTCGAGAAAATTTAAGGTGTTAAAATACAACAAAATCGTATTTAATTAGTTCCTGAATGTTATTAAAACGTTTGTTCACCAGGCATCGTGTCAGATAACTTTGGTCTGAAATAAATTGAATAGCATCCAATTACATTTGGTGAAATCTTAGCAAAATCGTTCTATTCGATTTATGAAAACATTGGCTTGAATATCAACAGGAGCGAAGTGTTATTTGACCCTATATTTATTAAAATGGTCACTATTTAAAAAGCGGTAGATAAATTTTCTAAAAATTATTCTTCAGTTAGATTAACAATATTTAATATAATCCCGGAGTTTAGATTTCATTAAAACATTCTACGGCTGTCAATTTGTAGCCTCAACTTGTGCTTATTTTCCGTCGAGTGGCTTGTGGTTCTAATTATACCTATCCATTGTATTTTAACACCGTAAAACTTCACCATAAATTTTCTCCAAATCGCTCTTATAAAATTTTTTCAAATTTGGCAGACCTCAAGAAAAGTATGTCAGGTTAAAGATCCAGGAAGGGTTTTCCAAAATTATCCCTTGATGACAGGTTATTCGGTCTCGAGTAAGTGGGGCATGACGTCACTACGTTGCTATGGTAACTCCGATCACGATAAAATTAACTTCATCTTAAACTTTGATCTTTCTCTAGTGCATCTGGAGCAATTGATTTTCTGTCGGGTACTCTATGGTGGTACACTAGCTGCTCAAAGTTGAAAGGTATCGTCACTCAAAAATCCGATCGAGCCACCTTAAGCTAGTGGTTAAAATTTCCTAAAAAATATGTCGTAAATCTTATCCGCAAACTGCAATACTTCGCGGGTGGACTAGACAATTGCTCGAGGTAACTATTTCCACTGTCAACCCTCGATGTTGGCAAAAAAGCACTATGTCGCTTTCCGAGGACCTGTCTAGTGCCAAAGTCGGTCGAGGTTTAATTTGCTAACTCGCTCGCGTGCTAAGGGTCTGTATAGGAATTGAATGAACACATATATAATATACAAAGTAGTACGTGTTGTGTGCTGTATTGTGAAATTATAAATCCTACATCATTAAGTCAGGGACGGCGGAGCCGGGGGGGCTGGGGGGCTTCGGCTCCCCCACTTTTGACGACGATGCCTTTTTTTGTTTTAGTATAAGGTTCGTATGAAGAAATAATGAATAAAGGAAACGTAAATGATAAGAAAAAGGAAAACGTAAACGGAAAAGCGGCATTTTGTAGAAAAAAAATTAAGTCATAAGTAATAATATCTTATAACATTTTTGACTGAATAGTGAACTACTTCCGTTATCGTTAATTCGATTCATGCTCAGTAGTGTAAGTAGCTATTTGAGAAAAGACGTAAAATACGTAGAGCACTAACCAGATGAAACAAGTTCTTGAATCCTTTTTGCTTCATTTAGTGACGAGAATTTACAAAGCTACAACCTTATTCAAAACCTGTCGGAAACTTTTCGTGTTTGTGTACTTCCTTACGCGCATCCTTTCCTCACACGAGGAGGCTGTGTATATGCGTACCAACATCGCTCTTTAAAACACTTCTAGTCGTGGACTCGGCACTAACACTTACCCGCTTTACAGTTGAAAGTAAACTTACTTCTTGCAAAGTAAAATAAAGAAAATTAACCAAAATGCCCGATCTGTATGTAAATTTTGGGATATACTGCAAAGTAAATTTTATGTTTAATAGACACGAATATCCATATGACAATGATTTTCTGTCTTCAAAAAGACTAGTTTACACCATTCTCTCATTCGTCGATCTACCGATCAAGAGAGCTGCCGAGGAGGTGTGGGTACTACTGTTAAATACACGTGGTATGGTGTAATTTAAAATTGATACTGCATTCCATGTTAGAAAATAAAATTTTGAGACGGAAAGTAAAATTTTTCAATCTAGTTTCCAAAGTGGAAGTGGTGTAAAAAGCTAGTGTCGACTCCTGTATAATGTGTCGTGGAAATATGACTAATTTGCAAGACAGCCGAGTTGTCAGTTTTTTTAGCCGTCGTCGTCGCAGACGGAAATAGATTAGATAGATAACTGTAAATTTTAAGTCTTACCTGCTTTCTTTTTGGCTTCATATATACAACAAGGAACAAAAACGGTAGAGAAAAATGTTGCTACCGTCCACAGTGATCTCATAGGACCGACCAAGAGAGGGACAATTTTCCCAAAAAATTGTTAAAGGGTTCTAAAGCCGAGGCAATTTCAAGTTTGCAATGCACTGTGCACTGGAGGTTACGGAAGACGACGTAAGAATCATACAGAAATAACCTACGCTTCTCGAAATAAACAGTGGGGTTCTTTTCATGGCTCCGTTAGAGTTTGCAATCAGGTGCTATTTAGAAAATCATTATATCTTACTTATGACCATCTGCTAACATTTGAGCTGGCGAAGTTCATGGCCACATTCAGTTAAAGATCAAAATCTTTCAATTTGAATTTGAAGAAAAGGGCTAAAAGCTTGTTATTACAACTCTGATAGGTCTCTTTTAATTGTTTTGATTGCCTTTTAGAATATTAAAATTGATAGCCGCCAAAATTGTTATAAACATTTTTTCAATTATCAACCCAACAATTATATATGATAATGAAAGGTCCGTGAAATTTTAGTCAGGCAAACAATGTCAGCCTTATTTCGATCAGTATTGTGAATAAGGAAAGTAGATCAGACGTAACATTCATAACGAGAAAGTAATTTTTAAAATAACTTTCAAGAGCATCTTTTTAATTAGAGCACGGACAATATATTTGTTTATAATTAATTTCCAACTGTGTGAGTTTTCCTGAAGGCAACATTGAACTTTGAATAGCTGCAATCACAAATAGATTACCAGCAATCTATTCCACTCTCTTACTGTTTTAGAGTTGACATAGCCGGGGTACCTGGCGGTTTATTTTGGTAGCGCGCTCGATCAAAACTGAGAGGCGAACGGTTCCGCGGCTGTCACTGCTTGTTTCGATCGAGCGCGCTATCAAAATAAACCGCCAGCTACACAGGCTAGAGCTAGTTGACAGGGATTTTTGATGGGAGAGAATTTTTGTTCCAATCAAACGGATCTTTAATTCAACAACAACACTGAGTTGCTGCGCGGAAATTTAAAGTCCACACTCCAAGGCAAAGCGCCTTCTCAGTTTTACAAGAAATTAACATAACCGCGACCAGCATTGCGCAAGGTCAACTTGAAGTTTATTCTTCCTGAATCTATTTAAAAGTTAGAGTACGAATTCCAGTTTTTTGAGCGAACACATCGGGGCGCCGTCAATCTGATTACCATGTTTTTTGGCCTAATGTTTCTTGTAGGATGTAGTGTCTCCAATTGATCGCAGCTTTAATCAATGTAACATGGAAATTTTTAGCTCATGCGACAGAGAATTTTCTCTGTGGGAAGACCACAAACACAAAGCAGCGCCGGGAGATGGTAGACTAAGAACGTATTTATCATAACAATGACACAATTCCCGAATCTGATTGGTTCTTAGCATGCCCTGTTTTCACCAAACTGGATCGAGCGCAAACTGCGTGCGCAGTTAAAGTATCCAATAACAAAGTGTCCAATAATAACAGGGTGTCCGAAAACAGGGTTTGCGTGATGCACATGCACTCGTCTCTTATTTGCTTTCTAATCCACGGTAAGGAAAAAGATGGCGACTGGTACATTTACCTATACTGCTTTGCCCGCGAAATCCCTGAAACGCTTATAAAAACACAAATAAAAGTTGTAAGTCTTTCAAACTCGACAAGAGCAATGCTGTTTGTAGCAGGAACCACATCCGTTAAACCATACCTTTCTGTATGCCGAGTGGGCTTTGTTTGGTTTGCAAGGTATTGTGGTAAAATGTACAGCCGCCATCTTTTTTCTTATGGTGGATTAGACTGCTAGCAGTCCCTTTCTTGTCTCGAAGGCGCGCGAAATAGGCGAGCGAAAGCGGAAAACTTGAGCAAACGAGCGGAGCGGGTGGAGTCTCTTCTCTCTTTTTCTCCTCGCTCCAGTCGCCGGGCTGTAGTCGCCGCTCTGTGCGCTCTCGGCTATTTCTAGAAAGGGACTGCTAGCAGTCTACTTTCTAATCGCATCTATAACAAAATTCTCGATTTTGATTGGTTCTCACTGCGCCAAATGAAAAATATTCTGGAATATTCTTGCCTCGAATACGTCATTGTGATGCCATAGAATCCTAGAGTATTCAAGGCGTACGCAATACGTTAAGACCGAATAACCTGTCATCAGCGATAATTTTGGAAAACCCTTCCTGGATCTTTAACCTGACATACTTTTCTTGAGGTCTGCCAAATTTGAAAAATTTTTATAAGAGCGATTTCGAGAAAATTTATGGTGAAGTTTTAAGGCGTTAAGATACAACCAAATCGTATTTGTTCCCGAATGTTATTAAAATGTTTGTTCACCAGGCCTGATGTATGATAACTTTGGTCTGAAATAAATTGAATAGCATCCAATTACATTTGGCGAAAATCTTATAAAAATCGTTCTATTCGATTTCTGAAAACACTGGCTTGAATATGAACTGGAGTAGGGTGTTATTTTGCGTTTTCGTCAAAATTGACCCTACATTTATTAAAATGGTCGTTATTTAAAACGCGGTAGATAATTTTTTTTTTAATAATTCTTCAGGTAGATCAACCAATATTTAATATTATCCCCGAGTTTCAACTTCATTGAAACATTGTAAGGCTGTCAATTCGTAGCCTCAACTTTGGTAAACATTGCGCTTATTTTCCGGCTAGTCGCTTGAAGTTCTAATTACCTATACCTATCCATTGTCTTGTATCTCCGTGCAACTGTACATTTCAATGCGTCTTGAATTCATATATCGTTACATGAGTTAACAAGGCATTGAAATTTACAAGTGCACTTGAGACAATGGATAGGTATAATTAGAACCACAAGTGACTAGACGGAAAATAAGCACAATGTTTACCACAGTTGAGGCTACGAATTGACAGCCTTAGAATGTTCCAATGAAGTTGAAACTCGGCGATAATATTAAACATTGGTTAATCTACCTGAAGAATTTTTAGAAAAATTTATCAACCGCTTTTTAAATAGTGACCATTTTAATAAATATAGGGTCAATTTTGACGAAAACGCAAAATAACACTTCACTCCTGTTGATATTCAAGCCAATGTTTTCATAAATCGAATAGAACGATTTTGCTAAGATTTTCACCAAATGTAATTGGATGCTATTCAATTTATTTCAGACAAAAGTCATCTGACATGAGGCCTGGTGAACAAACGTTTTAATAGCATTTCAGGAACTAATACGATTGGTTGTATTTTGACACCTTAAAACTTCGCCACTAATTTTCTCGAAATCAGTGTTACAAAAATTCTTCAAATTTGGCAGACCTCAAGAAAAGTGTGTCAGGTCAAAGATCCAGGAAGGGTTTTCCAAAATTATCTCTTGGTGACAAGTTTTTCGGTCTCGAGTGAGGTGGTGCATGACGTCACTACGTTGCTATGGTAACTCCGATCACGATAAAACGTATTTCATCTGAAACTTTGATCTTTCTCTAGTGCACTTGGAGCAATCGATTTTCTGTCAGATACTCTTTGGCGGTACACTAGTTGTTGAAAGGTATCCTCACTCAAAATCCGTTCGAGCCACCTTAAAGTGCCATTGCCACAATAATGCGTATGTGTGAAAGTGTTTTAACCACCGTTGCTTTATGCAATTGTTTTGTTTTGCAATGGTTTTCACGTGCGCTCGAACCCCTCTTTGTCTAGCCTCATCTCTTCAAGAGCATCATATTTCCTGTGATGTTCATATGAAAATACAAGCAATGTATTCCGTTTAAAACTTATGCAAATGACCAAATAATCCTCAATTTGCATAGCTCTTCCGTAGCCTCGCAGCTCCTATAACCTCTAAATTTCACCTCCCCAGTCATGTCCAATACACCCGCACTGTATCGATCCGTTGAAGTCATATTCAGTTCGTTCGATTCGTACGGCTCGTTTAAATGTTCTACGCTCCGTAGTAGGGTTGACGGTTCGTATATTCTATAATACATCTCAACGATCCGTAAATTTCAAACGGATCGTCATCCCTTCTTACGGGACGAAAAGGGCAATCAACGGTCCGTACGTTTCGCACGGAGCGAATGGCTTTCATTTGGTCCGACGTGCATCTCATTAAATCGGAGGCCATGTGTGTGTGTTTACGGATCGTTCAATTCGTTCGATTCGCAATTCTTGCATCTCATTAAACCAACAGAGTATAGTCGTGCGGCTCGTAATTCTTGCTTGGAAGGGAATACTGTATAAATGTATATTCTTCGTTCTAAATATGGAAAATACCAGCGATGAACACTGTATACATGTATATTCCTCTTTCTAAATGTGGAAAATACCAGACATGCTTTCTAGCTGTGTTGAAGAACCCGAAATGCAAGAGTGCGATTCGTAATTCCTGCTTGGAAGGGAATATTCTTAGTAATTCCATCCGTACGAATTGAACGGATCGTCAAGCCGTCTGCCCCACACACTCAAGATCCTCAGAAGGGTGATTTTTTTCTAAGTCCCCTTAATGAGATGCAATATACGATCCGTACACTCTACTCTACGGAGCGTAAGACAGTTAACGATCCGTACGGATCGAACGGATCGTCAAGCCGTCTGCCCCACACATTCAAGATCCTCAGAAGGGTGATTTTCTTCTAAGTCCCCTTAATGAGATGCAATATACGATCCGTAAACTCTACTCTACGGAGCGTAAGACATTTAACGATCTTACGTATCGAACGGACTGAATATGATTTCAACGGATCGATACAGTGCGGGTGTATTGGACAACCCTCAAATTTCAGTGGCAGGGATAAACACAGCCTTATTGTTTTAGGGCTAGGGTCCATTGTTTGTGTTGTTTGTTCTTTTGTCTCACCTGAAGGGTGGTCCCCAATCAGGTGAGACCTTGTAAGAGCTGCGAGGTGACCCCAAGAAAATCTTACCCAGCGGTGTTCCTTAGGAATCCAAAATTTTTTGTGTAATTTATGCATCGTTGAGGCTACATCAGTAAAATGAAAAGCGGTCGTGTGATTAAACGGTAGCCTCACAGCTCCTATAACCTCTAAATTTCAGTGGCAGGGATAGTGTTGAAGCATTATTGTTTGGGCTAGGGTTCATTGTTTGTGTTGTTTGTTCTTTTGTCTCACCTGAAGGGTGGTCCCCAATCAGGTGACACCTTGTAAGAGCTGCGAGGTGACCCTTGCTCTTGCAAAGCCTCGCGAGGTCGATGAAAGAGGATTTTAATGGCATAAATTAACTTTGATTTCTGGTCAGTCTGACCAGAAATAAAATCTTCACACATACCCATGTCACATGTCAAAAGCCCTTTAATTATAGTTGCTATTAACGTGTTTTCCTTGTTGATTTTGAATTTTAATTTAAATCTCTGCATTAGCATATTCTATTTATTATTGCATTTTTCCTATTCAGTGTTTTGGGAACCTATCTCCGGAGATTTGCTATCACTTATCCAGTTAGACATTAGGAAGCAATTAATTAATCGTCTAGATATTATTATTATAATTAGGACGCTGACACTGATTTCCTTAGATCTATGTGTGAAAAGACAACAAGGTTGAACTCAGATAAACCTACGATTTCATTCGTTAAATCATGGTACTAGCAACAAAACTTGTCCTTTATATAGGAGCTTTTCATGCATGCATCACGAATGTGATAGCTGATGTTCCTCCGTGTAATCGTGAGTTCACTGAATCCTCAATTTCTTAATGTATACTTTCAGTGGTTTGTTTTGATTCCTTGTTTTTGATTTATCAGCATTTCTCAGAAGAGCACTTATTATATTTCAGGGAATTTTTAATTTGCCAGAGATGAAACTATTTTAGACGTCGTTATTCTGTCAGATAGGCAACCGACTCGCATGCATTCAGTGATTTTGCGCGCGGGATTGAAAATCATCAAAAATCAGTAAAGAAGCTAGAGTTGCTCTCAACTATGCTCTCGGCTATCGCCTCGAGCAAATCCTACGCTTCTTTCGTGTTCTCCAAACTTCCCGCGTGCACCATAACTCGATATACGCACGCTAAGCATGAACCAATTCTAAAATTTACAATATTTTAAAATATGATTTTCCATGCAAATGCTACAATTAGTTGTCATAACACTTATGTTAGAATTAGTTCCAGTACTGTATTTCCAAACCAAGTTCGAGTACCTTTTCTTTTAATAATACACTGCGCGTTTTATACGGAGAGTTTTGCATGATTTTAGAAATGTTCTTACATTATATAATTTATTATTCACGTTATAGAAATAGAGTGGGGACCATGGAGCGCATGTTCAGTGACTTGTGACCGCGGGATAAGACATCGCAAGAAATTATGTACCTCAGGCGATCTCCCGTCAGACGGCCAACAAGGAACAGAAGAAAAAAGCTGTGGAGCTGGCAATACATGTCCTCAAGGTATCAACAACCGAACCAAGTCTGAACTGAAGAATTTTTTGGTCTGTGGAAAATCAATTCTGTGTTGTGTAGAAAAGAAATCTGGCCTTTTTGGTGGCAATCCGAATGACCACTGCGTGTGTTCAATGTGTTAGCAATGTAACTATGACTGTACTCAATGTTTCGTTCCTTGGTGCTTATTAAATTTCTTGGTCATAGTTTGTGAACAACTGTCTAGGGATAAAACACATATATTAATACTTTTATTTATTTGTAGATGCGACAGCTCGCTCCCTTCTAGTGCAAGGCCAAGCTTACGTCACTCTGCGTCACCACGTGATCAAAACTACGACTGTATATGGCTTAACAGAATGTGGACTGTTGTGTTCCCGTGACCTGCGCTGTAGGTCTTTCAATATTTGTGCTGATAAAAACAAACTATTCTGTGAGTTAAACAGCGCCACGAGTGAGGACTTTGGGAAACATCTCCAACGGACGTCTAGTAATTATTCTTATTATGGCGCCATTGTTCGAACCTTGTATTAGCTACTAGTGACAACATCACTTTGTTCATTGCTCGCTCGCTGTGCTGATAAAAACAAACTATTCTGTGAGTTAAACAGCGCCACGAGTGAGGACTTTGGGAAACATCTCCAACGGACGTCCAGTAATTGTTCTTATTATGGCGCCATAGTTCGAACCTTTTATTAGCTACTAGTGACAACATTACTTTGTTCATTGCTCCCTCGCGGTTTAAAACATTCCACGGTTTAAAAGTTCTGTTTTTGGAAACTGATCATGAAGTACCAAGTAATTTTAAATATCTTGTCGTAACTGTAGTTTTGAAAATTATAATCTTTCTAACTTGGCAAGGGGAGCGCATACTGTGTAAATATCACGAGTAGATAGACTGACGCAACTTCCCATGCATTCTGCTAAATGAAATCTGAATGATGTTTTCACAACTTGCAAAGCAATCATTCGGGTGGTAGTCAGCGGATACCTGGAAGGCGCATGCTTTTGTTTGCTAGTGTATTTATTAGCATTGGGTGAGAATGTTTACGATCTTATGAAAATATAACTAAAAATTCAACAAGAACAACATGGTGGCCAGCGAGTGAGCTCGACATTGTACCTTTTTATGATCTTTTATAGCATTTAAAGACGTCCGTTTTCTCACTTAGCTGTGTCTTTAATTTTTGGAAAGGCTTTTGTTGTCAACACCTTGTTGTTGCTGTGAAGTGAAATCAAGGTATGCTAGCGAAAACGTGGCAATCGTAATTTTCACGTGCGCCGTAAATTCTGGTACAATAGAGAGATTAAGCATGACGTTTTTCGACAAACGGCAAACGCGAAGTTGTCTTTCATTTTATTATCTTTTTATTTGATTCTAAAATAAATCTCTCCGAAAAATAGGGAAAAATTCGCTTGTTCAAAACAAACACGAACCGACTTATTTCCGCGTACAAACTCCTAACGGAAAACCCCAAAAGGAAAAACAAACGTCATGTTTAATTTCCCAATTAATTTATATTTCAACGCGTACACGTAATGCAAAATCACCAAATTAGGTGCTTTTTATAGAACGAGAGATACGACGGTGATATTTTTAAATTTGAATCATTGTTTGTCTTTTCACCAAAGAAATTTCTGACCGCTGAGGTGTAGAGCACTGAATACATCAAGTCAGTGAGATTCTTTTGAAAAATATGATTAATAATACACAGCGCTGATTAGCCACACGGCTGAAAAACCTCAGACTAACACTCGAATCGATCGCTTTCATCGGCAGGTTGCAACTGTAAGAACATCTTTTCATCGTTACTGACACCAGAGTTAACTCTACTGACACCTTTTCGGCGCGATTTAAACAATAGTGTACTGAAATGGCGATACAACGAGTAGCTGGATGACCTGCTTGAGAAAAATATCACGCGCATTTGACACAAAGTTCTATAAATTAAACCAAATTTGATAAAGTAGAAGTCAAATTATATCCTAACCTCACAGGGACACCAGTAATTATTAATATAAGGGCTGAAATACTGAACAGCAACTCAACTGATGCGATGGTCAATATATAAAGTATCTAATCTTACCTTCAAACTTCAAGTTTCTTTTAACGTTTGAAGGATGACCATGCCCTTTCTGTATAGTTTAGAGATATTTTCAACTTTTTGAGTATTCTAACGGCTTTAACTGCAAATTGATTTGTTGATTTGTTGGTTGGGTTGGCTGCCATACTGTTTAACGAAATATGGAAACTGAGAGGGCTTGGAAACCAATTTTGTACAGAGGTTTTCATATGACGTCACGGCAGCCATATTGGTGTTCCAAAACAAAAAAACAGCGGCTATATTGGTATACCAAATGATCCTCTAAATTTTGCTTGGTCAGCTTAAGCAGATTACGGTTGTGGTCTCGTCCACACGCTTATGTAAACCACTACATTTACATATATTGGCGCTATTAATGGCCTCTGGGATGACGAAACCTTAATTGTTTCTTGAGTTCCATTGGTTAAATATGTTATGACTGTTGTTCACGAATTTTCTTCAATTATCTATATATATTCAAAAAGTCAATGGTCTTTTTAATCTGCTGAACGCATACAGCCATATTTAAATCATTTATTGTTTATGTTGATAGAAGATCAGAATGGTCAACTTTGTTCCTCCATGATTACTTCTTCTCTCTCGTCATTCTTTCTTCCTGTGCCGCCGTTTGCCCAGGGCTGCTGTTCAGCGGACATCAGTAAACAAAAGAGCAACATACCCACCACGTAGATAACAAATGTCACCCAGAAAACCGTCTGCCACTCTTCAGCTTTCTAAAGAGGATAAAACTATCAGTTAGTTGGGAGAGTTGAAAAAGCTGACCCCCGATTCCCGGGCTACCCACTGACCCCCTAGCCCTACGGACTAGTCCGTGGACTACCCTGTGGACTTCCCCTACGGACTACCTTAAGAATAAACCATCTTGATTTTCACCCGCAATTTTGCTTTTTGACCTAGTCTTCTTTCAGTCTCGCCCCATTCTCAACCGAAAACAGCAAGATGGTGGGTGCTTTGAATGATCGTGTCGGTAGCTAGGTACGTTTCTTGTATTTCTTTAACCAGCAGAAGTAATTTTGGTTGATTTTTGAGGGTAGTCCGTAGGGGTAGTCCGCAGGGTAGTCCACGGACTAGTCCGTAGGGTAGTCCGCGGACTAGGGGTCAGCTTTTTCAACTCTCCCCAGTTAGTTAGTTGTCTTCATACTAACCAGACTTGAGTAGAATGAAAAACAAATTATCAAAACACAGCAGAGGAGAAGAGGGAAGATTAGAAGGAAATAATACCTGGTCTAGATTTCATGAAGTTCAACAGTGATCAATTTTCTCAAAAAATTGTTTAATTCTCAATTTATACAAACAGTATCACACAGAGTCGTTGTTCTGCTATAGTCTAGCCCAGGGTTAGTCTTGTCACTAGGGTTGCTGTTATTACTTTCACAACATTATAATCTTTTAATTTTTTGCTTTCTTTACTAAGCTCATAATGGAAAAAAGTCGCTTGAGTTGAACACGAGTACAGATGTTTGATACCCACCTTATTAACGGTGATATACCCAACCATCATGGGACTAAGAAATCCAGTTATTGTCCCCACAGTGTTGGTTAGACCCATAATCACGCATGCGTAACGTGGAGCAATATCTAACATGTTGACATTGTACCCAGAATGCATCAGTCCAGAGGCGGCTACACCGATACACATGCACGTGACAGCCACTGTAGCGGACTTGGCGTACCCTGCAGCGAGGATGAACGTGCCAGCTCCCATTGCCCCTACAGAAAGAAATCAAGTAGAGTAACATCTCGATAACTCGACTCTCTTGGTAGCTCGACCGTTTCTCGATACCAGGCCATTTTTTTACTAATTTTACCCTCGAAAAATCGAATCCCCGGTGATTCGAGCAAGAATCACGACAAAGTCCCGAGCTTTGAAAGTGTTTGAAGATGTGTGAGGACCTGTCAGAAGAGAGATGTTTACGGACGCGTGCATGTAGAAAAATGACGACAAGTTTCGCCGATATGGCAACCATTAAAGCATGCACAAGTAAATTTGTACTGATCATAAGTGAACGAAGTTTTCTAGGGACAGTATCCTTCACTGAGAAAAGATTTATATCGTTGATGGTTTTTCACACTCTGTAACTGGGCATCACGATGATGATCTTAACATCAAAACATGTCTTATAAATTTAAAAAAATGTCGTCATCTTTTTAAAAATCACGATTTACGTTTTGCTGCCTCGACCTTTTGATCCCATATTAATTTATATTCCTTTAATGTCAGCTAGCTAATTTGCGATTTGCTAAGTCAAAACTAAGTACTTTGAGTGATGAAATGTGAGTTTTTTTAAAGTCAATCACCACCAACTATATATATCAACTTACTGCTGGCACAATAACATTAATGTTTTTCTTAATTAAAATCAAAACAGCATGTTTCAGCAGCTGTTGTTAATTCTCATTTTCTCATAACAGTTTTCGAATCTGAAAGGTTGTATGGAACAAGTTTAATTAAAAGTACACTCGCAAAAGCTGCAAAAACACGATCCATCGAGTCTGTTACCACAGCTGTTTGATATGTACACTCCTTTGAAAGCAACTTTTAGACATACACGAAGAAGTTTCTTCAGTTAGCGTAAGGATTAGAACCCTTCATTTTCCTTTTAGTGGAAGAGCTCCTTAAATGCTTGAAACATCATTGCCTGGTAACTCGGTTCAACACAGAATATTCATATCAGTGTAAGCCTCTTTTTCAAGAACTTTCACAACGATCAGTCTCTTGAAGAAATCATATCCGCGAGTTCATTCAGCACAAAGAAAAGATTTTTAGTTATTCTGAGTAAGCGTTACCTACTTTTGTATCAATATATTGTTGTGAATTATGTTTAATTTTTCTTAATTTGGTAACAAAGCTTGTTGTTGTTGTATTAAGGTAAAGTCATCTTTACTTTTTAGGTGCCGGGTTCGTTTCTCCTATGAATCATTAGTGATTCTAGTGTTTTCTCCAATTGTATTGCGAAGAATGTGAGTACCAAAAGGTTGGCGAATCTTTATAACATCCACGGAGATATCAAAGAAGGGAGTATTACTAAAGTGAAAAATCTCGTCGACTCAAAAACGTCAACAGGTTTTTAAATTCGATGACAGTAGCAAAGGGGTGATAAGAGTCAACAAGAGCGGGCGAGAGTTTGAAACCAAACGGTTACGGGCTTAACGATCTCTGCTTTAAGAAGATTCCGTTCATTCAAGGCTTCTTTGAAAATAGTCAGCTTTATACGATAAGAAAACTTTCTTTTAAATAATGATGGAAACACAAAGAAACCTCATTTAACATAAAGCGCGCATAGCGAGCTTCGCAACCATGTGTATTCCCCGTGCCGCGAGAAAACCTCTGGTTCCCAGGGGAGGTTATTTGTTGATAATTTGATATCTGTTCTAACTGACGGTGAGGGGAAGGGAGAATAACACGGGTAATTCAATATATAACACCGCCCTCTAACCTCAGTGGCTAAATTTTCCGTACCACATACAACCTGACCCAATTACAGATTATCATGTTGAAATCACTGATTTACATATTTCTAGACATTTAGTTCTCTCGTATGCTTTGTAAATTTTCTATAAATTTTGATTCAATATAAAGAAGCAGTTATGACGAAATGTAGTAAATATTTACCAACAGCGAAGTATAATCTTCTAACCGATTTGGTACTTAGGGCCCTTCTTCGTAAAAGATCGGCCGTGATACCACCAAAGGGACCTGAAAGAGACTTCACCAAGAAAGGTGTGGCTGCAAGGAATCCCATCTGTGGGTTAACAATGAATTCAAGGGTTATTCAGCTACTGAAGAAACATAATTCAAGCCAAACTGAGTATCATTGACCAAAATAGTTGTGAAAATTAAAAAAAAATTCTCTCTCCAGTTAAACGCCATTTCAGATTCATGAACAACGCAGCAAAGACAAATACTCTGAACTGAGAATAATTGCCTGCGTTTCGTATATTCTTCAAAGCAACTCCGTTTCATAAAAATGATGAAATAATAATAAGGATGATGATGATGATGAATGTCTTTAATTCGGCCAAAGATAAAAAAAGCTAAATACTCTCGAGCTCAGCATGAGATAAATTCAAAGTCATTAAGAATGAATCTTGTGACAAAAATAAAACGAAGTTTTGCTTAAAAAAATCAACTTAATATATTAAACCAGTACACTTTTTCGTGTTCATATCACGCGTGATTAAAGAATTTTTGGTGCAGCCATAGGCGTGGTGAAATAATAACAGTGGTATGCCTACCGTTTGAATATCGAAGTGCAAAATATCAAGAAGGAACATTGGGAGACAAATGAGAATAGTGTACAGGCCCCAGTCCGAAGCCAGGTTACCAAACATGATTCCCCATACGGGTACTGACGTTAGAATTGACTTCCAAGGGATTGGTGCATCTTCCTAAAAGGAGAACAGAAATGTTTCAGGTAACGAAATTTCAGGTCACTCAGTAATGAACAAACTCCTGAAAGAACTCAAAATCAGATACTTAAAATTCGTCCCAGGGAGCAACGAGAATTGATGGCAACAATAATGATGGATGACTCCTTAGTATCGCTTTAAAAATACTCTTTTAAAAGCCAGATGATGAATTACATTTGTTGCTATCTTATCCACAAATCGTTGCACCTATACTCCTAAGTATTGCTTTAAAGGTGATCTTTAAAAGCCAGACGAATCCCTTACATTTCCTCTTTCAAAGCTTCTCTCGATGTAATTTTTCTCATCTTCTGATATGGTGGGGTGTTCGGAAGGTGATTCATGAACAATGAGTTGCCAGGCAACAAACCACAGTATACCAGCAGCACCTACAAAGTAAATCAATAATAAACCAACAAGTTCGAAATAATTTCAATATAATTTCAACATTTATCACTTGTTATTTATTAAATATTGACTATTTGAAACTCTGAAGAACTCCAGGGGTTTATTTATTTAATTCCTCTAGCTCCTCGGCTTTAAGTTGAATGAAAAATACCAACTGACATTCATTGGCTAATATTATAATGTGATGACTGAGAGAGTGGAATCCTCCCGTCAGTGCAAGATTGATAGTTTGACATCGACTGACCTATTTCCTGGCTGACTTTCTGTGCGTCTATGTTTGTGTGTGTCTGTCTGTCTGTCGGATGGCCGGACGGACTAAATGCCTGACTACCCAGCTGACAAACTGATGGATAAAGACCACCTGCTCCAAGTCTCCACAGTTACTATGAAAACTCCAAAGGAGAACACTCACCAAAGCAGTAAAACACTGACGCCCAGCCGCCATCAAAGCCATACTTTGTTAAAAGTCCTGATAACGGCATAGTTATAATAGTGCCAACGTGACAGCCTTGTTTGAAAAAAAAAACAGATTTAATTAATCGGGTACTCATATGCTCCAATGTTTCTGTATTCAAGTCAATTCAATTCTTGTCTGTTCGTTTAATGTCCATACACAGCCGTAGCAGAAGGTAAATATAGAGAGAAATGTAAGAAGATGTGAAGGGCAACTGCTTTTAAATAAGGGTGATGTTTTTTTGGAGAGGGGTAAGAAACGTTCCATTAGTCAGTTAGGGTCAGCTAATGTTCCGGATCATGAATATAGAGATTTTGTGGTATCATCAGAATAGGAATCACAGTCATAATGTCACTTTACATTTTATAGTTGTGCGAATTGATCAACTGTACTAATTACAGCTGTATACTCACCTGAAATCGCCATGGTAACCAGGGTCGTTCGCTCCAGCGGAGGGGCCCATTTGCTCCATATAGCATGGTTACAAGGAAACACTGCGCCCTATAACACGAAGTTTGATCTCCTCAGAACGCACAATAATTTGTGGAGTAGCATTGATCAAAGACTTAAAATGACTAATTTTCTACAGGTAGAAAACTGATTTGTATATTTTGACTGAAATGATTTGTGGTTTGTAGCAGTGGTTAGCATGATCTAATTTAAGTTCCCGTGACAAACTTAAAGAAATTAAAGGACAAATTCCGAAAACAGTCGTTGACAAAATGGCTGAGAGAGGATTGACGGTCTTTCACAGTATTTCTCATGAAAATTATTTTTTCAGTGGTCCAATTTGCTCCTCTTATACAAGGATGTTCATTGCTCAAGGCTGGTCACCAAATTCTCTTAAAAGAGAATGAAATTGTTTTAACGCACACCACGCTCTAATTAACTGATAGCGAAATCAAGCGCAGTTAAATGCAAGGAAATCAGCAAGAGGCTGCCTTCACAGATTATATAATGAGCAAATAAACCATGCCTTATCTCACCAACATAAGTCCTTCTCCTGCTCTCACAGCGATCATACCGTAGACACTATATCGTGTCGCTACTGGAGTCAGAAGTGTCAGCATAGACGCCAAAAAGATGGCGTATCCAAATATTCTCGTGCCACCGAGTTTGAGAGCGAGGCAGCCACCAGGAAGCTGCAAAAACGCATATCCATAGTAGAAAGAACCCAGAACGATACCTGTCAATCAAACAAGGATCATCTATTTTCTAAATTGTCTAGAGACATTTTCAAACTTGCCTCCAAAAACAAAATGCGCCATGCAGACGTGATACATGCCATCACAACAATTTCTTTCAAACTGCCACAGGTTTGCCAAATTATTTATATCGAGAGCTTGGGGACAAATGTTCACTGCGCGTGCTCCAAACGTATTCGTATTCGTATTTGTTTGTGGAGTACCCGAACACTTACTTGTGACAGTGACAATTAGTGTTACGAAAGCAAAATAGTTTGTTAGCTTCATTTTTACATGCTGTATAGTTACCTTGCAGTTTTGAATCCCAGTCAAATTCTGCTTCCTTAAAGAATAATGAAAGTTTGTTAAGGCTCAATAGTCAATCATCCACAATCGTGGACCGAACTGTTGCTCATATCATAGTTATCCAACCTCCCTCTCCCCATTTCAATGTTGTCAATTTTGTTGGTTGTCAGAACAAAGCCGAGTGAATTGCATATCACATGAAACAGTATTGAATAGGGGGACAGGGGGATGGAATCATTTTTACGCGCTTGTAAGTCAAGACAGTCACGTAGTAATAAAGAACAAAGATAAATTATTCTCACCGTCTAAAATTGATGCAGTTGTCGTTGTGTATGTACACTCCGAGTGTAAAATGTTTGAATATATTCTATGCGGTGAGGATCATTCGTATTTTATTTCCAAGCGAACCCAGTTTATTGTCCATCTATACACAGCAGGGGAATTTATACTCTTAATGGATTAGGTCATACATGGATTATAGGTCTGACTTTAGATGAAATGACTGATAATGCATTGTCAAACGACGAAAAACTTTAATTGACAAATGACCGAATATTTTCAAGCGTGTATATACCTTCTGACACATAGACCCGAGCCTTAAGGGGACACTGTCAAGGAGATTCTTCGGCTTTGTAGTAAAACGGCACCAAAATTACGACTAAGTAATTTCACCCATACAGGAACATAAAAAAGAAGGGTGTCGAGCAAATTGTTCAACAAGAGGGTGCCATAATCATCAATTTTTCCAAACCACAAGGACAGAACTTGAAAAAGTCAGCCTGAGTTTTTCAAGTTAAGATCTAAAGTTCTTGTTGGTACGGTGTCACAATGACATCACTCCATATTTAGCTTCAGTACACTGGCATATAAATTTTAACAAATTAAACATGTTTTGGACTGTTGAATGTTTGAAGTTTTGCTCATGATAGTGTCTCTTTAATGATCTTAAATAACACGCATTCTGATTCAGATTGACCCGAAATATGAACCGAATTCTGGCGTCACGCAGGGCGTGAACAACCGAGCTTACTTAGTGGTTCCGGTTGTGTTATCCATTTTAAGGAAACATGTCACCATGTGTTGAAATCGTACAAGCAGTTCGGAGCAACCAGAAATCTCCGCGTAGCACTATCGCTACAGATGAATTTTCGCCACAGATGAACCGTCGGCATCGGTGAAACCAAGTCAAAAATATGAATCTACGAAAATTGTTAGTGGTCATGGGATCATCTCGAACAGCAGACGGAATTAAACAATGATATCAGATTTAGATTTATTATACCAGGGCATTGTAATTTGTCACTATGAATACATAGAACGACTATTTACTTTTGACTGAAGACCTGTTGTGCGACCGAAAACAATTGGCAATGCAACACATGAATGTTTCATTAACTTTCAAATCAAAGTCAAATTAAAGGTAAAATACACCTCATTTGGAGTTTATAGTGTAGTTCTAGTGTAGTTCTACTGTTAAAACTTACCCGCGTGATGGTGTATCCTTTCTGGTGAAGAGTGTGATTATTGACCATTGCGCCTATAGCGACATTCAAATTAACCCGCAACGCATACATGTTCATAAAACCAAGGAAAGTCATTATCGCCAAAATATAACGCTTTGGAAAGCTAAACACCGCCTGAGAGATGCTATTCCTTTCACAATTCGTCGTTTGCGAGTCATTGCTTTGTTCTCCATTAACCTTCTCTTTACACTTTCCTCTTTTATGTGTCGGACATTCACAGAACTGGCAGCAGATAAGGAATCTTGACATAAAACGGAAACACGCATAGAGGGTGTTTAAAAACCGGGTTAGCCCCGACTCCACGTTTCCCGGGGAATTCGCCATCGCCCGTTTGCTGGAAAGTCGTTCTATCACATTATCTTTTTTCCCTGACGATATTCAGATTTTACTTGGTTGACTTGTTCATCGTCTTGGAGTGTCCATGATGGGCAGTTGAAGGTGGCTTATTTATCAGCTTCCTGCTGGTGTTTCATGACTACAACCTGCGGCTGTTGCCTAGCAACTTATTCTTTTTATAAACAAAATGCTCTTTTCGTGTACGGTCACCTTATTTGCAACCCTCTTGAATTTGCTTACTAGTGCCATGCCCTCTTCAAACCTTGATAGTTCTTCCTTCTATGGATCTCGTACTAAAATTGACCATTAAAGACTAACTGGGGAGCTCCCGTCTTAGGTCCTTCTCAATCTCTTTCTATAATATCTTAAAACAAAATGGATTTGTCACCATTTGACTGAATTAGTCGGAAGAAGCTTTCACAGACAGTTTTCAGATGGCAATCGTCCACCACTAAAATGAGAACGAAATTGTGTTATTTAAAAGAAATTTATTTCCAGAGCAAAAACTATTCTGGCATAGCGGCTGATAAAATTTCAAAGCGGGGTCTGTTGTTGTTGTTGACCCCGTTGTTGTTTTCAGTCGGTTCGCTTTTTTTTTTTTTCAGCTATCGAGGACGGGAAGCTAACTTCTGCAGGATCAGCACCGTTTACTGTTGGAATCAGCGTATCAGCAAAAGTGTTGGGAGATGACAAATTTCGCCTAATGAAGAAAACATGGAAAAAGTTGCTCATGTAAATTAAAAAAGCGTTCTGTGATTAGGTATATAACTGATAGAAGGCTGAAAACTCTTTAGACATAAAAAAGAAGTCGTACCCTCAAAGAAATGACACTTCAGCGTTACCAGTAATTGGTCTTCTTTCAACCTGACACATACAAATGGCTATAGTGTGAAAAAAACACATCTTTTTTCACAGAAAAAAAAGAACTGATCAAAATTATCAATTTAGCAACTCGTTTCTACCTTGTTCAAAATAAATTTATTTCAGTATAACACCGCACTTTTAACCTCCTTTCGATTTTGCTTAATGCAAAATCATTAATAGTTAATTAAGGGCTGTGATAAGTACCAATTTTTGTTTTCATTTTCTATTTAAAGGAGCTTCAAGGTAAAATCAGTGATACCACTCTCACCTTTGTCTGTAAGAACAATGGGTTTCTAGGCTCGATTACCAGCCGTTTCGGGAATCGGAGCCCGCGCTCCTCCCCGAACACTTGGGGAGGAACGAAGACCGGACTCGAGAGAGCGGCGGAAATCGAGCCTGTGGTTATTCCGGTGTTAAAATTACTTTTGACAAAAACAATGACTATTGACATCGACTGGAAAGAAGTTGGACGCGGCGTGAACTTTGATCGCGTGAACGAGGCTCTAGTGAAACTGACAAAAGGACTGGGAGGGACTTTTGTAAAGAACCCCATGTGGACAGAAGCGTTGGGCAAAAGTATCGTCACTGCTCATCCACTGGGTGGGTGTCCAATGGGAGAATCTGACAGACAGCTGTTGTAAACCATGCAGGACAAGTAATTGAAGGCTGGTTTCTAGCACAATAGGATACACAAGAAAGTCAAGAAACGGCGGCCATGTTGGTGTCTCAAACCAATCCTCCCCGACATTGAGCTCTGTTTTAATGCAAATGTATTTTGTATAGATCATCCGTTTCTTTAATGCTGCACAAATCTGTATGCCATTTATTGAGTCAAAAGTATTAAGTTAATGTAGATTTTTCTGGCTTACGTTTTCGCAACGGGCTTAAAAAGGCTAGGGATGATTTGAGCTAAGAAGTTTACCCTGACGTTTGCAAAACTAGCATCAAAAGGTTCAGGGAAGCGAGCTGACTGCATTTGTTCCGATAACGGAAACTTTCCTATTCCTCTGTTTTTCACAAACAACAATTCGGTTTTTTTAAAGGTCCTTAAAGTAAATAAAATATCAATTAAAACAAAGACCTATCTCAAATTTAAATGACTTTTCAAGAAAATGAATTTGCTTTTCAATAAAATTTTTCAGTTAAGACACCTACGTTCGGCTCTCATTATTTTTCCCCCGCGGCACCATTACACACAGGGCAATGCAATCTATTCACAGAGCCAGCATTCCACACGGCAGAGCACCGGATATCCATGCCACCCATCTGTTTTCAATGAACTCCACTTATAAGCTGGGACGGTGTTAACTTGAAGAAGCATTAATCTGAAGAACGTCAAACAACGCCGGAAAAGCACTTGAGGTAAGGGTTACCAAAGTATTTCAAGAAATTTCTTTTCAGCTTCCATTGCAGTTGAATTTAAGGGGTTAGTCAGTAAAGGGCTTCTACTAAATATATGTTACAATATAGTGGTAAATTAACGACTGGCATGGATCGACCACTAAATTGATGATAAAGTGGTGTGAAGCATTATGAATCTCTAGTACAAACCTGCATCCATGTCTCGTTCATTTGGAATTTAGTGGAACCGTCTAAAGGTAAAGACAATGTAAAAGCAGATATTTTGCTTTTATTACAGACGTGTTTTCGAATCGCCTTTTATCACTTGGAAAGCTCACCGTTATTTTGATAACATGAGCTACTCAGAGATTTTTATATGTAGAAACGAGAAGGTGAGTTTGAGCTTTCAGCTGCTTTCTTTCTTTTTGGCCCTGTCTTTGTAAATTTGTGCCTTTACCACTGAAACAACCAGGTGCAGAAATCTCTTTGTCTGGTGAAAGCTTTAACTTGTGTTCGCAAGCTGGGGCTATAGGGTCATTTTTTGCCAATTTGAAAGGGTGTACATTGAATAAATGAAACTCGAAATAAAAAAGCATTTACTTTTTACATTTTGGCATTGCACTCAGTCTACTTTAGTGTTACTGTTTTATCATTATGTTCTTTTGTTGAAAACGTCATGAAAGAAGACCTAATACGTGTACACGTCTTGAAAGCGAGGAATGATCATCGCAGTGAATTTCCAATTTATGCAATAGCCCTGATTTTTTTCAGGCTTCTTTATTCCGATTGCTTAAATTGGAAATTCACAGCGATGATCATTCCTCACTTTCATCAACATCCGCAGTTCAACTATGAATTATTTCATATATACTTTACGTCAATACCCTCCTTAGATATGTTATATAGCGAAATATGTTATGATATCAGGTTATACAAGCGAAAACGTCTTTCTATCAATTTGCTTCTAATCTGTTTACTCTTTACTTGCTTGAACGAGACATCGTCTTTTAATGTAGGATTCGATTAATTCACTTAAATGTTATCTGTCCTAAAACGGCCCTTTGCGAGAATAGCGTCCATATTGCTTGTAGAATGAGTATGCTGAAGATTTGAACTGCATAACAATGCAAACGTTTGTTTGTTTAGTGGTCTGAAGCAAGGGTCCGGATAAACGGGAAATTCTATGAGAGAGTGAAAAAAAAGCTTGCAAATTCCTTGCGATGGGAAACTTGGAGTCTTCACATTCCAAAAACACTTTTGGAGAGGTAAGGAGCGTATAATTGTCTATCAACAAATGAATCGAAAGACCTTCATATTGTTTTGGTTACTTCTCATACACCAAACTACTCGGTTCCTGGGTTCCGTGGTAGGCCTGTCTTCAATCTTCGTCCGGTTTTAAAGCTGTCCCAAACAGGCATACAGAACTCAAATTCACGTTGAAAAGGTTGATGGTTTAAGCAAACCATATTTTGTTTCATGTTTCTCTTAAGACGATGTTGCCTTTATTTTTGCATTTACAACCCTTCGATTTGTTACTTAAAATGGTGATAAAACCGTTCAAGTCTAGTGTACGCCGATACAAAAGGATAACAACAGACAATTAGATACTTCAAGGAAATTGCAGCTGATTCGGAAACAAATAGCAAAAAGACCCAAACAATAAAAGCAGCTGAGCTATCTAAAAAGACAAATCTTCCAATAGTTTGTCCCGTTCTGCTATATCTTTTGTTTCTTTTTTAAAATAGAAACAATTTGGGATCTCTTCTCTAGCAACAATTCCTCAGTGATTAGGTATCAATTAGTATAGGTAATCACCATGAGGCCAAGTACTATTAAGGATTAATTGCACGAGAGTTTTCAAAATTTTCCAATTTATCAATAAAGGGCAAAATTTATACGAAGGAAAATCACGCGCGCAGTCTATTTTTATCTGGGAAGCCTGTTTAGCGCTACGGCAATTAACGGATTAGCCAATCATTAACAGGTAATCATGCCCTCTCTTGATTACTAAAAATGCCCTCGATTAAGAAAAAATACCCTCTCTCTCAACCAATCAGCGCTCAGTAATTTTGCCCTTTATTGATAAAAAAAGAAATCAAGATTAAGCTTGCATTGGCCATATACCTGACCGACTATATATGTTCTTAACAGAAACCACCACAGTTTCCTCGACTATCATCTCCGCCATCCCAAATCAAGCCTCACTATGATGTCGTGATCGTGGGGTCTGGGTACGGGGCTTCTATCGCTGCTAGTCGTTGTGCTCGAGCTGGACAGAAGGTTTGTGTTCTGGAACGAGGCAAGGAGTGGCTACCTGGAGAATTTCCCGAAACATTCTCAGAAGCTTCCAAGGAAGTTCAGATTTCATTTGGAGGGAAAAAACAGATCAAAGGTATTTGATTCACTTATAAATTTTCACGGTTCTGCTTTGGTTAATAGCTCGAAATCTGTGGGGCACCTAATTATTTATATAACTACAAGATTAATCATAGTCTCTCCCTCCTGTCAAGCATACAAATATAAACACCCGGCCCATCTAATCTGCTGAAATTGTAGAATGGTCTCCACGGGCCAAAGATACACATGCCGACTTTCAGGTTTTTCAGCCTCGTCCCATGAGTTTCAACTAGTACTATTACTCAAGTTAATCAATTTTTTGTACGGATCCACCTTATCGCTAACTACGTCGTACTACACACAGGACAATCGTATTGAGGCTGTCATAATACATTTTACCGCGCATGCTCTATAAACGATTTTTTTATCTATTTGATGTGAGATTCGATTGATCGATTGATGGTTTGATTATTTTTGTTTTCTTTCTTTTTCCAGGAAAGTCTTCAAATCTTTATGAGTTTGTTGTCACTGACAACGTAACAGTGGTTCAAGGGTGCGGCCTTGGAGGGGGCTCCCTTATAAACGCAAATGTTGGACTTGACTGCGACCCTGCCATTTTCAGTGATCCTGTATGGCCGCAAGAGCTTAGAGACGATCTCAAAAATTTCACGAGTGTCGATCGACAGCACGTACTGGACATGTTGAAACCGACCCCATACCCTGATAACTACCCAAAGTTACAAAAACTGGAGCGAATGAAGGAAGGACTCGATCAATTCGACATTGAAGATATGGACAAAATATTTTATAAAGCGCCTCTGTATGTTACCTTTGAAGACACGCCTGCGAACCATGTGGGAATACCGCAGCCCAAATGTACTGCATGCGGCAATTGTGTCGGTGGTTGCAACGTCGGCGCCAAGAACACCCTTAACATGAACTACCTGCCAGACGCAAAGGCTCATGGAGCGAAAATTTTTACCGAGGTAACAAAACGAATTTAGGAAAAACTTCAAGGTTTATCATGTTAATGCCAAATAGTGAATGATAATAATATTAAACCTTAAAAAAGGAAGATGTGGTCTTCTAACTTAAGTTAACGGTACAGGCGAAACAATGATCCTATTCCAGGAAACACTGCAACTAGCAAAACACTAGAACAAGCAAAAATGGAAGCTATGACAGATGCAAGTGAGTGTGAGCTGGGGCGCTCTAACCAACTGAGCTACGAGAACTCCTAGTGAGCTAAGGCCACTTATTTACTAGGTTCATATATGACACGCGTCCTGCATACTGCAAGGATCAGGAATGTCGAAGCAACATTGGTGTCATACATACGATAGATGGTAAATTTTCTGCTCGGTGAATCAATGATGAAGGTGAAATGATTAGTTACGACACGAGCGTGGGACAAAGAAAAAAATCTGAGTCCCGACAGGATTGGAACCCATGACTTCCCAGATTACCGCTCGGGCGCTCTAACCAACTGAGCTACGAGAACTCCTGGTAAGCTGAGGCCAAATAGTTCCAAAGAGTAACACCCTGAGGAAGCAAATCGCCCCAAAGAATAAGATTTAGGGGGGGGGGGGGGGGGAGGGACGTGGTAAGACTGCGATGGACTAGCATCCGCTCCAAAGGGTAGTAGAAATACTCCTAATGACTTTGATACTGAGGAAACCGGGATAAGCTTCGCCTGATCGTATGCAGACTTGTTTTAATCGAAATAAACATTTCGTTGTCAGGTGGAAGTATTAGCAGTAACGAAAGCCTATGACTCTTCTGATTGGCTGGTTTCGTACAGGAGACAGCACACTGGCTGCTTTGATGTTGATGAGCAAGCCGTAAGAGCTTCCCACGTCATTCTTGGCGCAGGCGCACTGGGCTCAACTAAAATCCTGCATCGTTCAAAAGAACGCGGTCTCGATGTCTCGGAAGAGCTCGGTAAACGCTTCTCAACAAACGGAGATGCGCTCGGGTTCAGCTTCAACGGTGATAAAGAAACCAACTCGGTTGGAAGAAAAACAGAAAAGGAACCAAATACAGAAGATAAGGAAAGTGATCGTCATGAACCTCCTGGGCCTTGCATAGCGTCCGTCATGGATTTCAGAAAAACTCTGGGTGGAGATTTTCAAAATCATTTTGTCATCGAAGACGGAACTCCGCCATCTATAGCATCTACTTCCTATACTCTTGGAGTCAGCGCTGGAGCAAAAATATTGGGAGAGAACAAATTTCCAAGTGAAGAAAAGATGGAAAAGGTTTTTCAGGTAAAATATAACAGTGACTGAGCCAACGGCAATCTGTTAACGCAGAGCGATTTCTGACCTTTGTTTCCGGCTGATTTTCTTGGAATTTAAAAGAACAACCGGGAAACCACTTGCGTTTGCAGAATTATTAAGACACCTTTTTCCTTTTTTAATTCGATGTAGATTAAAGGTGTTTTCAACCGAGTGTTTTAAAACCAAAACCTTGAGTAATTACTCTGGCCAGTCACAAAGGACATAGCGAATCCAGTGAACCAATCAAACTAAAAGCAAAGACATGCAGCCGGGTACGAATCGAAGCGCGGGAAAACTTACGCAACTTCGGAGTAACGATTGGTTTTGGTTACTTCTGATTGGTTGCGAAAGTGGCACGAATTTTTTTCAACCAATCAGAAAGCGTAATAATACAATAATGCAAGGCAAGTAATACAAGGCAAACGCGAATTACCTTCGACACTCAAGTGAAACTGACAACTCTAATGCAAATTGCTATAAATCATTTTTTGCAATTTAAACCTTGTGCTTATTTTAAAGGAGCTTCAAGGTAAAGGCGTAGACAACACTCTGTCCTTTCTCTGCATGAGCCATGATGATTCCGGCGGGCAAATTACTTTTGACAAAAACAATGACAATATTGACATCGACTGGAAAGAAGTTGGACGCGGCGTGAACTTTGATCGCGTGAACGAGGCTCTAGTGAAACTGACAAAAGGACTGGGAGGGACTTTTGTAAAGAACCCCATGTGGACAGAAGCGTTGGGCAAA
Source organism: Blastomussa wellsi (assembly GCA_947652115.1). Taxonomy (NCBI): domain Eukaryota; kingdom Metazoa; phylum Cnidaria; class Anthozoa; order Scleractinia; family Plerogyridae; genus Blastomussa; species Blastomussa wellsi. The sequence continues at coordinate 20,370,332 of OX393562.1, read as the reverse complement.
AGTATCGTCACTGCTCATCCACTGGGTGGGTGTCCAATGGGAGAATCTGGACAGACAGCTGTTGTAAATCATGCAGGACAAGTATTTGAAGGTTGGTTTCGACCACAGTAAAGTTACTATTCTCAAATTTGAGTCTGAACTGTTTGTGACTGATATTTGATATAAAAACAGCACAGACCTAACTAAAATAATGATTTGCTTATCTCACTGTTATATAACTCATAGGAGAAACAGGCGAGTCCCTAGAAGGTTTATATGTAGTAGATGGAGCCATTCTCCCCCGAGCAGTCGGCATCAACCCTACACTGACAATAGCTTGTCTGGCCGAACGTTGCATGAGGCTGATGGCTGAGAGAGAGGGATGGATTATAGACTATGACACTTTCGTACATCTAGGTAAGTAACGAGAAGAAGGAATATAATACATGATTAAGTGGGCCAAATCTGTTTCCTTCCCAAAGAATTGCTTTTCCGAGCTTATTTCGGGTTCTTTTCTACCAACATTGCATCATCGCCGACCATGCATGTGCTATTTCAGGCTTGCAGAAAATGGCCCTCAATGTTGTCAGTTAGTTTCAGTTTAAGTTTCAAATTTTCATATCATTACGTACACACCGTCGACACTTAGCAATATCATAAAATATTCATGCCGTATGCTTTATAGCCACATAATATCAATTAATTGTTATATTTTATACAATCAATAAGGATTTGGTTATACTAGCGAAACAAACCGACGTTTCGGTGTCTTCATGACGCCATATTGTTAAAGTAATAAAAACCTTAAGATTACAAATTCTGCGAGTAAATTTTGAGGTATTACAATAAATTTACAAAGAGAGTGCGAGGTAAATTATAGAAGTTATGTTATTATGCATGAGGTTCATATTATAGAGCCTGTTTTGTGCTGCTTGCTAGAAACACATGAAAATACATCACTTGGTTACACTGTTTCATGTTTGCTTGCTTTCTTGGTTGCTTGTATCGGTGTCAATATCATTAAATACATATTACGATTATTATTTATATAATAAGCCCAATATTATAGACGCATTTTGATTGGTTCATACCTATGATCTATTAAAAGACACAGGCGCTGGTGACGTCAAGCTTTTTACATTTTGTTTCGTTATTATATAAAACGGATAGATTCCATGTTACCGTGCGTCTGTTCAGTAATAAATGATAGAAAACTTTAAAATACGGTAAGAACATCAGTGACACACTCAGCCTCGTGTGCCACTTGTTTTCTTACCACATTTTGACGTCATCGGTGATCTATTACTGAACAGACGCACGGCAACATGGAATCTATTTGTTAACTAGACCACAGAACATTTAAAAAGCAGAAGCCAGGTATTCGATTCACAGAGAAGATGATCGGGAATTTTGAGCCCACAAGAGATAAGTACAGCAGCGCATCATGTGAGTTTACAGTTACTATAGAGAGTGATGACGTTGAACGTATGATTGATTGGGATCCAGCTCACTCGGCCAGAATTTCCGGCACGGTTACTTGTCCCAGTTTGTCGGAAGGAGCAATGACTATTTCACAAGGTAAGTAATTAAGCTAGCGTGACAAATGTAAGAGATACCATATAGAACAGCACAAAAAATGCTTTAGTGCATTTAGTCAATTGCTAAATTGTATTAATGCATCTGGTGAAATGCTTGTAAACACCAGAGAAAACCCTCACAAGCCGAAAGGCCAATTCATTTTTTAATGCACCGATCTGGGCAGCCAGTTCATTTTGTTGGTAAGCGCCGTTGGTCATAATTCACCCACATGCAAACACTTCATTTTCAACCTCCCAAAAGCTGAAAGCTTTCCTAGGTAAGTCTGCAGCCGGGCCTAGTGGCCCATCAGGCCGGAGCTTATCCCGGTTTCTGTAGCATGAAGCGACAGAGAGTATTTCTACTCCCCCCTGGATGGGATGCTAGTCCATCGCAGGGTTACCCCCCAGCAGTAAATTCGCCGGTACCCATTTATACACCTGGGTGAAGAGAGGCACTGTGAGAGTAAAGTGTCTTGCCCAAGAACACAACGCAGTGGCCCGGCCAGGACTCGAACCCGGACCGTCCGATCCAGAGTCCAGCGCACTAACCATTAGGCCACTGCGCCTCAAAAAAGCTTTCCTAAGGGACGGGCAATTATTTTTCTGGAGGGCGGATGAAAAATATTGAAAAAATTGTTTACAGGGCCTAAAAATACAAAATAAATTGCTTGAAAACATAATATGTACAAAAAATAGTTTGCATAGAGTTAAAAGAAACTTGTAACCTATTAATGAAAAAAAAAATGAAATTTAGACTTAAAATATGTAGTTGTTTGTGGACAGGATACGGCTCCATTATAATCAACATTTTATTTGACCAAATTGGAACACCAAATATTGCATGACATAAATAATTGAAATAAACAAAAGTAAAACATTGGATCTTCAAATTGACCATGCACAAAAATAAACCCAAGCAGCGCATTTCAAGGTCAGAATCTCAGCGGGTCTTCATTCAAGGAATGGCACTCGTCTTGCCATTTAACGTTGACATTTTGTCGAGAAATGGGTGTGCTTCAGAAGTCGGGCATCTTCCTGACGATGTCACCATCAAAGCTAATGGGTCACTTACGACTTACAAGTTATTCGGAGTGACCTATGGCAATGGTAATCACTTTAAGACAGCAACGTGCCCAGGCCTCCGTTCACCGCTGGTACCACAGGATGGCTTGTGGGAACATCGTCAAAGAAGATCAGGACTCCACTACTGCGGAACAGCAGAAAAGCCTGCTACTCCCTTTGCGTATTTTCTGTCGTATGCTCTTTATTTGCGCCCGTAATTGCGTAGGAATTAAAATGGTGAAGGTTTTATAAAGAAACACAAGCTTCTAGACTAGAATCTTACATTTATAACATAAATTGGGTATAGCTTTTCTGAAATTTTCTTCAAAAAATAGTTCAAAATATCGCGCTTTTCAATAACACAGGGACTGGACATTTAAAATTCAAGCAACGAGTTCGCTTTTCACTGCCGCAAATCATCGTAGTGTACGCCTCAGAAAACGAAATAGATGAGTCCAGAGGTGTCAAAAGATAACGTTCGCGGGCAGTGATCGGTGAATTTCGATCCGCTTTGTAGATTTCTCTTTTTCCAATTCGTTCGCCACCGCCAAAAAGGAACTTCCTTTTGTGTCAGAACGTAGTTAGTTAAAAAATATCGGAAAAATTGTTTGCAGGAAGGTGTTGTTCGAAAAAAAGTTTGCAGAGGAACATTTTTCATACTCCCCCCTCCAGGAAAATAATGGTCCGTCCCTAAATCAACACTTTTTCTGGGTCCAAAGGGAAGATTCGAGGTATACAGCGTCAAAGGAAAACCCAAGTTTGTTTAAAATGCAGAACTAATACAGTTAGGTCACTCAACTAATTAAAGAACCCTAAATAGAACAAACGAAAAGAACTAGGATACTTAAATAGCCTCTTTACGACAACTTAATGTGCTAATATATTCTCGCCAAGCAAAACAATACGCCATGCGAACTCGCGACTTTTACACATCAGTCGGAATTTTCTTCCGAGAACGTATTTTGGAGTGATAAATATCTGTTAATAATATTTTTTATACCTTTATTTAACAGGGCAGTTTAAACTTTTAAGTAAAAGTACGGACCATGTAGAGACGAAAGAAATGGTCTACAAAATGATTGTCACGGGTGACAGAGGTCAACAATTCGCCTTCCAAGGTGTGAAGTTGATTCATAAAGATCATATCGGAGAGATTGGATTGAAGGACACAACGACTTTATTTGTTACGATCTATTCAGGAACAACATTCTGGGGAATTCCTGTGGGAAGAGCGAAGTTATTCATTACGCTGCCAAACTTTGCAAGACAACTGGCGACACTGGAAGTGACAAACACGAAAAGCAGATTGAAAAAATTGAAATGGATTTCACGATTTGGCTCGTTCTTTGCGAAAGCCATATGGGAAACATACGGACCTGTGACGACAAAGAATTACTTGCTGAACCCCAGCGCCCCAATCAGGAAGAAAAGACCCCTGCAGCTGAATGGGGCCACCCCTGAGGTGTACAAATGCGTCACAGAAGACAAGGTGAGCTCTTATGAAACGAGTTGAACTCAACACACAAGCGAGCTTCGAGACTCGGCTCTATTCTGATAGTGTGTAATAATTCTACCTCGAAAAGAACAAGGACCTACAATCACTGACTAGTGGTCCTTGTGAAAATTTTTGGCATTTTCAGGACATTTTCTCCAGACAACTGACAAATTTTTCCACTTGGCTCTCAAATCTCGTTACAGGTTGAATTAAGACTGACACGATACAAGGGCGGAACTAAAGGGCCAGTTATCTTGTTTCATGGTCTTGGAAGCAGCAGCGGACAATTTAATCTCGACGCTGTTGAAACCAACTTGACTGAGTACCTAGCGCAACATAGGTATGATAAACCTTAATAATGTAAAATACAACCATTTCAGTGGCAGATCTGGGGTAGGGGCCCGGGCCGAGGACCCCGCCCCCTTCTTATGAACGAAAATTTTAAGGCCCACAGGGCCGGGAAATATTTCGCGCCCCCTCTTTAGAAAGAAGTCAGGATCCGCCACTGCATTTTACGGTAAATGGTTTACTCCATTGAAAACAGAGCGTCCAATCTTAGACCCGTCAACAGCTCACTGAGCGTTACAATGAAGAAACACCGTCATTATGCGTTGTCGATCTAGACCGATCAGGAAAGAAAAGCACTATCTTCAGTCAAGCAGTAAAGAAAAACACTTAGAGCTCCGCACTGCAGATTGGTCCCATTTAGGCTTCAGGTAATAGCGCTTTATACCGAGACCTTATCACTCCGGATGCAAATAAAACGTCAAACTGACGTGAAAACTTTGCGAGTATAACTGATGCAGTCATTTGTGACTGGGCAGTAAAAATAGTAAAAGAAGACTTCTTGAGTACTTTTAAGAATATTTCTTACAAGACTCAGCAACTATGTTAATCTGACAACAGTTACGAAATTCCTATTAATATTTTTTTCCTGCTCGGCCTTATCTCCAGGAACTTTTATAATTGATTAATCATCTTGTTTAAAACCTTAAACAGAATCCACTGTTATAACGTTTCCCAGGTATGACGTGTGGCTGGCTGATTGGCGAGGGTCGTGTGAGCTGCCCTGGGCTGTGTATCATGATTATACGCTGGACGACTGTGCTAAATACGACTGCCCTGCGCTAATCAACAAAGTACTGGAAGTAACAAAACAGGTAAGTGACCAACACTTCTTGGTAGCCGTGTTGGTAGCCCACGCTTGTTGGTAGCCATGGATTGATCAGTGCGCAAGCAATTATATCTAAAATTAATAATAATTTTTCATAAATTACTTGAATACTTTCCTTCTGGATTTCCCGAGAAACGGGAAGCACGCACTAAACGCCAAAGTGTAGAAACAACGGTTTCAATTGTAAGGCTACTGGCCACGAAGGAAAATATTAAAGACAGGCCTTTCAATGACCAATATTTTGAACAGCAGTAGGGCCAAAGTATTATGAGGGTGTTGATAACACGATGGCTCGTAATTGTTTACTTATTAACTTTGCATGCATTGCACACAACACCAAATGGCTTTTAAAAACAGTCCCAGAACTGGTCACGTGCATTGCTTACACAAAAAACCTGTGCATTATAGGCCGGATACGGACGTGTGTCTCGTTGCAGTCTGCTGAAATTTTGATACATGCGTTTCTCACATCAAGACTTGATTTTTGCAATTCATTGCTCCATGGTTTTCCAAAAACGTTGCTCAAGGAATTGTAGAGTGTCCAGAATACTAACACGCAAACATGATCACATTACATTTACATTGAGGGAACCACACTGCATGGCTGCCCTTGTAACACAGAATCAATCTGATTCTGATACTAAGACATAAATGCCTGAATAATAACGCTCCATCCTACCTCATAAATCTCGACTTCATTTATGGCTAAAATTAATTATTAAATAGCTAAAAGCACAATGTGTGCACTTATACTGTTAAATTATCTGGAATACGTGCAACTTGGTTCAAACTGTTTCAGTTATTATTTGGTGAGCCATCTATTTGAAACCAAAGTCGATGAAGTGCAGTGTCTGAGTTGGGGGGATTTCTTCCTTTCAGAAATCTCTTCAAATGGTAGCACATTGCGTTGGTTCTTTGATAAACTATGCAGCACTTCTTAGTGGGAGAACAACAGAAAAAGTCAGAAACCTTGTCTCTTCGCAATTGGCGGCAACCCCTATCTTCGGTCAGTTCAACGAGCTCAAGGCAGGCATCTACATTCCTGGAACACTTGAGATGCTCGGAGTGTCCGAACTGGATACATTGCCGGAAAGTACAGAGCAAGTAACGGACAACTTGTTTAATTCTTTCGTGAAGGATGTCAGTGAAAAGTTCTATCCTTACAAGGAGAGATGTCAGAGTTCCATTTGTCACAGGTAAACTGATCAACGTTAACTTGGGTTTTGAACCAACAAACTCAGCCCACATATGACGCCGGGGTCGGGAATAGAACCCGGGCCACATTGGTGGAAGGCGAGCGCTCTCACCACTTTGCCAACCCTGCTCAATTCAGTAACAGATTTTAAATATCCCTTTTTGTTGCGTATTCGATTTGACTAGATCCACACACTGCTCAAAGCCTACATTGTATCTACCCAGTTCATATAATTACTAATGCGTAAGTTAGCTGGTGCCATCCTATCAGGTGCTATTCTAGTTAGGTCTAGATAAAATAAATAATAATAGTTAAAAGGGACATCTTCGTTCTTAAAGATCCTATACAATTATAGTTTTTGAGAATGCTGAAGAGTGTGTTGCCAGTAAGAAATATATTACTGTTTAATAGAGTCCAGCAGTGTCTAATTAATCGTGTTAAAATTTTTATAGAAATAAGAAAGGTAAGAAAAACAACACCATTTGCTGAACAAGTCTTCCATCAGAATGAGGCGTTTTCCCCAATTAATAATTGATTGTATTCCATTCAAGACAAGGAGGCAATTATCGTAGTTCTTAATTCCTGTCATTCTTGGCTTCAAACAGTGCTTTTTGACTAGTTGGTCAATCATTAATGGGAAAAATAGGCAAACGGCAGTGCTGTGATAAATTTTGGTAGCGCGGCAACTATAAGAACTACGGGAAAAGAGGGCTGTGGTCTTAGTTCTCGCTATAAATTTTTGTAAAATATTATTACTCTCATAACTGAGTTTTTTACTGTACTCCTTCAACAGGGTGACCTTCATTTACGGCCTTATTTACGAGCACGCTAACCTGAATTCCTTGACACATGAAACTATTCACGAGTTCTTTGGTTACGTGAGCACTAAATGTATGAGACAGCTTTTCAAGGGACTGAAGTCCAAGAAATTCGTGTCTTATTCTGGTGAAAACATTTATTTACCTGATGTAGACAAGAAAGAACGCCTGAAATCTCCAGATTACTTGGAAAAGATCGGGCGGCTGGATTTTCCAATCACCTTCATTGTAGGTGAGCCCAAATTATAACCCAGTGTATCTCTTAGCGATGCCTCTGGCACAAACCTTGGCCTAATGCATAACTTCTCAGAGGCCGTGTACGACTTTCGTACCGGCGCGAGTTCACTCTGGTTCCCTTTCATACCTCTGTAATCGTTTACATGGCGTCACCACAAACTATCATACCTGCACCGGAAAGAGATTTTCGCCTTAGAATATGAGGTTGGAAATATCAAATAACTCGCAATTAAATCCTTTCAAACCATGTACCGTGTGCCCACAAGCGCGACTGTTTATATTTGATATAACTATATAATTTCTTCGAGTATTCCAGGTGAGAAAAACCAAGTCTTTGTACCGGAGAGCACTCGTGCCACTTATCAACTGGTGAAAGAAGCACATCCAAACCAAGAATATGATTGGATCCAGATTCCTGATTATGGTCATCTAGATTGCATCATCGGCAAAAATGCTGTGTTTGATGTTTACCCACATATCCTCAGGGCCCTAGACAGGCATGCGTACGACAATCTGCACCTGAGCGAGGCTAACCTAGTTCGTATCTCCCAAGATGCCTTGGCCATGCAGTCTATATCAGGTAAAGTTTTTTCTTGTTGCCGGTAAAGTTAGAATTTACCGAACGGTAATAACTCGCTGTTGAGAAGTACAGTATGCAGGCGAAAATAGTCAGGAAAATTTGAAATATCGTCCTGAAATTTTTGGAGACATTCTCGAAAAATTCTAAAATTTCCCGAAATTTTAATTGCGTTACTTCATGTTTTCCCAAACATTTTCCCAGTTTCTGGATTCCCGGCAAAAATCTGATCAGATTCCCGAGAGTTTCGTTTCTCTCCCGAAACAGGCCTTCTTAGATTTGACCTAACCCCTCTCTCATTGCAGTTGTCCTTAGGTACAATTGGCAACTTCACCTTTTATTACATATCAGTAATGTTGCAGAAGGGCTTAGCAACTTGAAATTGATTAAAGGGTTTTGTATCCTTTAAAAATAAGAAACGAATATGGATTGGAAGTCAGTGGACGTATTAAAGCTGCTTTGCGTAATGCTCTGATTGCATTCCGATGGTAGATTCTGTACAACAGCTAGGATTAACGCACGGAGATTTTGAAGATGACAGCGAGTCGCAGCACAAGGTCATACAGGAAGTCTTGGAAGAAGTTTATGCTGCTCCGCCAAGAGACTGCTTACTTGATTGGAAGTCTAAAGCGAGAAGCAAGAATAGCTTCAAACAAGAACCAAGGTAAATTTGAAAAACAAAAACAGAAACTCAACCCAAAGAACTATTGCAGTTAGTTTAGTTGGTTGCAAAAAGATGATAATCCTCAGAGTTGGCTCCAGCAAAAATTTTGAAGTCTATTTAGCATCAAACGATTCATAATGTAATATTAAGAAAAAGGGGAGATGATTTAGAAACAAACCACGAAATGTAATGTTCTTTAGAGGTGCGTATGTTGAATTTTAATTACGTTTGAAATAAACTGTGAAATAAGGCGATAAACATAAATTATAAACAGAATTTAGACTACGAACAGTCACATTTTTTCTTAGTCCGTCGAGCGAGAAGTGAAAAAAATACCGCGCGAAACCTGGTAGACGCGCCCACGCGGCGAGCCCGGAGCCATTCCTGTAATTAACCGCTACTCCCAGGTTTCGCGCGGCCATTTTTTTCTCTTCGCAGTTGACGGACTAAGAAAAACAGGGACTGCTCGAAGTCTAGAATTTGGCGTGAAAAACGTTTTTGCTATAATTTCTAGTTACCACCCACCAGCTGGCACAGACATAGAGCAAGTTGTTGTTCGTGAGATGCCAAACCCAAATGATCCAATGAAAAACCTGATCATCTGCATGAGTGACCTTCACCTTGACTCTCAGTGGAGTGGAGGAGTCAAGGAACGACTGGTTGGATTTATGGAACAGCTGAAAAACATGGCAAAGGTGGCAAAATGACCTTACAATGTTACACATTTTTGTATATAGTTTCATGCTAATGCATCCTTTGTGATTATTTCTTGAGTGTGTACATGCGTACGCAGATATTTAACGATTATCCTGCGAAATCGTGCCGAGTATCGCCTGAACTTAGCCGACGAGGCCGTAGTCCGATATTCCGCAAGATTGAGCGGAATAATTGTTTTATTATTCAACAAATTTTCAATGCAGATCAAGACGATGACATTAATGATAACGATGATGAGAGGGATGAAAATAATTAATTCCTTTTTCAATTTGTTTTGTTTTTTAAGGATACTCTCAATACCCTGATATTACTTGGTGACGTCTTTGAAATGTGGTTAGACCCTCTCACTATTTCTCCGCAATCAAATCACGAACGAAAAGCCAAATGGAAGCAAAACGAAATTTGCTCTCTATTCATCAGCGCCGTTCGACACATGACTAAAAACGATGACGTCAAAGTTTTCTACATCCGGGGAAATCATGACCACGAAATGGACGCAGAGACAGTCCGAGATCTTTTCGGCTCTAGGGTAGAGTTCATAGCAGGAACTCTCATTTACGTCATCAATAGTGATGATGGAAAACAGTATCGGGTGCGGTTTGCGCATGGCCATGACTGGGATGTTTTTAACACGTACTCTGTGTCAGAACCCGGTGACGAGCTATGCGGCAAGCCTATTGGTTACTATGTTGCACGTGCAGCTGCTACATCTGACGGATCAATGAGTGAAGTACAGCAGGTGTGTTTCTTTGCCATTTCTGTCGTGTTCAGCTGTGGGATCAACCGTAAAGGCTTACCTCAAAATAATTAGTTGACGCTGAGAGGTTCAGTTTCAATTCACTTTCGAAACATGGCATTCATTCTATTGTTTTATGAGCTTTCTTTAATATTCATGACATTTACAAAACAAATGAAAACTTGAACGAATCGTACCAGGTTTGTCTTGTACTGTTACATGTTTTAATTCGAGTTCTGATTGGTTTCCTGTGTTGTCTGCATTTACTATGATTGGCCAGATGTGATTATATCGGTTTTGGTTTTCAACAGTCATAGCTGTAAGACATTATAATAACCCAGTAACCCACTCTCTGAACATTGAAACACTAGCAATAATCTGATTGGGTACAAGGGAACCTTCCATTGTTCATAATAGACTCTCGAAGCGCGTGGCCCGCACTGATTAGACTGACCACTCTTGTTTGAACACCAATTATCAGCCGATAGAAACCTATAGCCCCCAGTCCAATTGTATTGATTAAATGAAGCAGACGTACTTGGAATAGTTTTTGGCGCGCAGAGATATATAATTAAGGAATCCCAGCAAGTCACGTGCACGCCATATATTTTGGGCTGAGAATCCTAACCACGCATTTTGCCGGCATGTCAAATTACTAACGATAAGAAATAAATGCATTTTAAATATCAAGTCGATTCGAAATCAATGCGTAATTACTCCGGCTTTATGCAGTCTGTGTAATGTTATGGTTTACAGATTCTACGGTCCGTTACTCGATCCATGTTGAATGGGCTACACCGTGACGTCATCGGTTCCGCCATTATTGAGTTGCTTTCAAAGAAGTCTCCTCAGAGACGATTCACGGAGTCGCTGATAGAGGCTGCACTCGAGAGGGATGTATTCCTTAATGAGCACATTCTTTTGGAAGGTGGAAAGTCTCTCAAAATGGGGAACCTCCTAAAGTCTAGATACTTTAAACGCACCGTTGAGAAGGTAAAGACTTATGCCAAAACTAAAGTATCTCTTTAACAAACAAGAGCCATATATAAATTCGTTTTACTAGAGGAAGCCAAATATTTATTCAATGTTAGTTTTCAGGATTTCGACAGGGTAACTTTGATGAAATGATGAAGAATTGAATCGAATTGAAACAATGGCAAAGGGTCAAAAATATAAGGACACTCAAACATTTAAACACTTCATTGCTAATCAATATGGACACTGGCCAAATATAACAGCCTGCTTTTTTAGCTTAGAAAGTTAAAGAAGGTTAAACCTAGCTTGTACTGAAATTTGGGGTTTGAAACTGACTCGCCTCATGCACCTTGGAAATGAGGATTTTAATATAGCGTTATATATTAGTAATATACATCACACGTTCCTTTTAAACTATTTGACCATGAGTTCGAAGTTTTCATTTTCTTTTCCAGTTTGGTTCGAGTGACGCCTTCAGTCTGCTGAAAGGTGCACTGGGTAATTTTGAAGACTTCTTGTCTCGCTGTGGCGAGGACGTGGTGGTACTGGGGCACACTCATGATTGGCGAGGAGAGACGATCAAAAGCAGAATCGGAAAATTGATCTACATCAATACTGGATCATGGATTGATTATGCACATGAGGTAAAAATTAATGTAAACTACCAGTTGACTCTACATACAGCACCATAATGCTAATCGTTTAAGATGTCCGTCTTATTTTGAGAGTTTAGAAGCAATGAAATGACTGAAAAAGGCGCGCAGAGACCGAGTAGAGTGGTAAGGTGTAATATCAGGACAATATTTCCTAATTCACGATGTATTTTTACCTATCTGATTTTTTTTGCAGTTTTCTTACGCCATAATCGTCCCTCCCAGAAAATCCAAGCCTGGATTTGTTGAAATCAAACACGATCTACTGAATTCCAAGAAAGTGGTGTAGCCTGATACCAGCAGTCTCCATTACTGGTACTGAGTACAGATTGAAGATAGTGGAGACACACTGTTACTTTTACCTTTGCCCATGGGCCTTAATCACACGGCGGCCATGTTGAGTCACGTGGGACTGAAAACGTTTGTTTTGCCACGCGAGAACCCGTTCCCAAACATTTCAACTCGAGGCTCGGGGTACAAAATCTATTGTCTATGGCCGTCGTGTGATTAAGTCCCATATAAATGAGTGTATTGTATGTTAACTGCGGGGCCTGTTTATGAAGAAAATAAAGGTGTGCCTGGTATAATAGGGTTGCCATCCAAACCCAGCAACTACGGGCGAGAGAACGTTTTGTACTTTTCTTTAAAAATAGCAAAGGATCGTTTATACAAGAACACGCGCAGTTTTCTCCGAGGAAAGGACGGCCCTTTGTGGATAACATGCGATCAGACGTGATAAGTAGAAAGGGAGGGCATAATTGCAGGTTACTTGGTGAAGGTTTAAAGCAGGGTGACTTTCATTTTTTCCATGTAACAGTCTTTAGCTATTTTGACGCGCCTACCAGGGAACCTAGGTCTGGATATACTGCGCATGTGTGAAACCAGGAGGGCCAATGTTTAGCCCAGTTGGCAGGGAGATCTTTTCTCATATCAACTCTCGGAAAATGATGGTCGGAAAAGAGGGTACCCCTGCTACCAGGCACAACTTTCCTTCATATAAAGGTCCTAAGTAAGCTTAGATCGTAAAGAGAAAACAAAAAGATATAAGCTCTATTCATTTTAAAATGTAAACTTCCAGTGCAAGTTGCCGTTGCTATTTCAATCTTTAAACCTATAGCCTAGCTATAGAATTGCTTTTATCTATACATTTAATCATTATCATTGGTGTTTCCAATCTTCTAAATTGATATTGATAAAATGGTGTGGATTAAGGGAGAGATTACAAACTTATTGACAACTCTCGCCATATGTTGAAACTCGACTGTTCAAAGTTTTTACAAGGACACAAGTCTCTATGTAACGCATCCGAATAACAGTAACCGCTCAGTATCTTTACTTGTCGTAACGGAAATCTAATTTATTCATTGTAGCTAACTGATTTACCCCTTGGACTTTTGATCATGGTCTGAAACCGACCTTCTTCTGCACAAAAAGCTGGCATTTCTTTACCAGACTCGAAACATTTAGAGAGGAATTCATTACCAAAACATATTCCGTTAATTTGAATTTTAATATAGTGAGCTGACAAAAATATTGGTATATTAGCTTGGGAAATTCACTTGTAGGGGTAAAGTTATTTTTTTTTTCAGTTTTATGAGGTACAATCGGAAGTAGATAATTTACAATACTTAATTTATGTTATTGAAAACTAGCCATATGGTTTATTGCATTTCCTTGTTTTAATTTGTTTACAGACCATGGTACACGCGCTAATGTACCATGGTACGAAAATATAGAAGGTGTACACGTCAGAGAGAACAGTCGGGAGGAAATATTGCAATTTCGGGGTGTTTTTTAATAAAACAGTTATATTTCACTCAAGCTTGTTGGAAATGATATTTTTATAGCCAACTCCACCTCGTTGGCTATCTTCCATTTCATATCCAACTGACGCGCTCATGGACCAATTGTTAATTACGTTCAAACTTTCCTCGCAGTGCCGATGCAAGGAAAATGGTTTCATGTATAACAGGGATTTCTTGTTATTGGATAAAAAGTGACAAGCACGTGCTTCACAAGAATTTGTTCGTTTTGACTTAAAACGCCATAGTTTCGGTTAAATCTGTCCACATGAAATTTGGTGGCCGCTGTAGCATCGGAATGCCCAACGCTGAACGTACTATAGTTATATTAAACGAAATGTGTGAATGTATCGAACTAAAATACTTTCTTGAAAACCTTGCAAATATCATAAAAGACGTCTAAGCAGTACAAGGGAATTCTAATTTACGAGTCATCAAGAAATGTAACCAGCTTACTCTCTCGGAAATAAAAGAGTTTGCAATCAATCATATGGACAGCACAGATCTCAGTATTATTATTCGGCGGGTTTCTCCTGGGCTGGTTCGTCTTGTTTCGCTTCCTCTTGACCTTCATTCGGTTTTTCCTCGTCTTTCTTATCTTCATCTTGTTTTTCCTGTTTTTCAGCTGCTTTCTCCTCTTCCCCTTCCTTCTTTTCGTCTTCGTCGTCATTCTTGACGGAGTCATAGTCGGCCCAGGGCTGCAGGTCACCTGACACCAACAGACCGAAGATCACAATGCCAATGATGTACACTATCGCTGTGATCCAGAATACAATGCGCCACTCGCCGGCTGTCTAAAACATAATGGATGGGATTTGTGATTTTTTTCTTTCGTTTTATGTTTTTTTTGGTTGGAGGCATGGTTGCCTACTGTTTAGTGTATTGGACTCCGAATCAAGAGGTCCGTAGAGCATTGTTGTGTTTTTAGCCCATGTTCTCTCAATTCCTCATTTCACCAAAAAGTTTACTTGGATGACCTAAAAAATCTGGGGAAGGCAACCTTTCTAAGAGGAGGGGACCAATCAATCGCGCTTTATAGTATCGAAACGCCGGAGTAACTAAATCTAATTAAACACCACTGTCCGGCACTGATGGTCACTGATGAACCACTTCGCTGTTTCCTTATTGCACAGAGCTGCGAACCAAGGGACATTTCGCATACCTTATTTGGGGTCACAATCCCTACAATCTGAGGGCTGATGAAGCCCGGCGACGCGCCAAACACATTAGTCACCCCCATGATGACGCCTGCGTATTGAGGTGCAATATCCAGGATGTTGACGGCATAACCGGAAGCATTCAGACCTGTAATGCCGACACCAACGGTAAGAAACGCAACGGCAAGTGCCGGAGTTTTGGCATATCCTGTAATCAGGATAAATAATGAAGCCGTTGTACAACCTGCAAACGAAGACAGTTTCGAGTTAACTCATTAACAGCCTGACTAAAAATTATTATATTTTCAAACCACATCTAAAAAAGTGAAGTTATCAGAATTTATACTTCTATTTTATGTGTATACACGCTTTTACGCTCTTAACGTATTACAAATGTATCCTGAAGTTCCAATTAGGTTCGAACAAGAAAAGACCTTATACCCGATTCACACCAAAGCTTAAACACGTTTTAAAGCTGTTTAGTTAAACACGGTTTAAAATTGTTTTGTTCATAAAAGTTACCAACTGATGTTTGTTTACCTCAAATTTGGCACAATGAAAGAACACATTACAACTTACTTGAATCCTATGTAAAATTCAGTCTTCTGTTGCTTATTTTCATTTTGTCTAACCTGGTTTAACTAAACAAGTTTTGTTGGAGTGAATGGGCTATTAGTTTCTTAGCTCCAATTCGTTGTTTACAATCATCAGTTTTTCATAGGTCTTCATAACCATCGATTTTTTTATTAACCTTTCCCTGAACATATGTTTTATCACTTTACTTAGATGAGTTTTATTTGTTTTCGGAAAAATGAACTTGCATTGTTAATGTTGACTTCATTCTAATGTGCGCCTATACTTACATGAAGGGTCCACGATGGATTGTGGCGGATTTATATTACTCATGACCCAAAATTAAATCACCGTGAAAACTACTAATATTTCTTGAGTCCAGCTTCAGCCAGCAACCCCCCAGATTGGAGCAAAATGAAGTTCCTCTTACCAACGGTAAACACGCATCTTCTTGTATTTCTAACGGACATTTTGTTTTTAATGAGCCAATCGACGAGTACTCCACCTGCCGGTCCAACAAATGCTTTGACAACATACGGCAAGGCCGCCAAAAACCCAGTCTGCGTACAAAGTTTAATTTAAATTAGTTTTCAGTTTAATGCCGTACAAATGGTGGTACTACATTGATTGGGCTACCTGAGACACAACTCGTTGAAAAGCAATCTCGATATACTGAATGCCACTTGATATCAGAAGTGTTGATTAAGATTTTTTTGGTTCCTGTTTGTACAAAGTACTCTAAAGCAACTGAACTTGCTGGGGATCTTTTCTAACTAATAAAAAACAAAACAAATCGCGCCTAAATTGGCTTACCAGGGTTTTCCCGACCTTACTTTGTGTGCATTGGTAGTAAAAGATAACCAATATTTAGAAAACATTTCAAAAGTAGTACCGGGTTCAAACAAACGGCGGATCTATCAGGTCGAGTTTCATTTGTAGTGCGGCATTTATTTGGCTTTACTCATCTGAATCTCATCGATAACTGATAGGTGTAATCGTTTAGTTTCACAAGAGAACACGCTCTAACAGTTTAGCTTATCAGGTTTTCTCCCGCTTATGCAACAAACGTCTAGGTTTAACATTTGTATTATTGCTGGTGACGAAGATGGTGACATTTTGGCTTTGTTCGGTGAACGCTTTTGTCAAATTGTAAACTCTATTTAAAATCAACAAAAAACGATTCCTTCAAAAATAATGAAAAAATACCCTATAAAATAGGCCCTGATCTTTGTGCGACAGAAATTTTTTTCTGTAGATACGGCTTTCGAACGATGCTTAATGCTTTTAAAATGAAAGGAGAAATCAGACTTGGATCTTCAAACAAATAGCATCACTGAACAACATCTTTAACGTACCTTGGCGAGGTCGAAGTGCAAAACTTCGATGAAATATTTAGGGAGACAGATCAGTATGGTATACATGCCCCAGTCTGCAGTGAAATTTGCCGTGATAATAGCCCACACAGGACCCGAAGTAAAAATCGATTTCCATGGAACCTGGCCTTTCTAAAACAAAACATTAACAGAGGGCAGGCTTTAGTAAACATTGCCAATCCTTCCTGCGTGACAGGGGTTAATTCCGTAGTCACCCTTACAAGAGAAGAAACTTCTAAATGGGTTGCCAACTCATTCGAAGAGCCAACAGATAACGTTTTTCTTTGCCTACCTTTGCGGGGGGTAGTTTTGCAATACTTTGTTCTATATAGTCTCTTTCTTCAGCAGTGATGGTAGGATGCTCTGATGGAGATCCATGAATCGCTAGTTGCCATACAAAGAACCACAAAAGACCAATTGCACCTAAATGATCAATAAAAAAAAATTTCGTGTTGAAGCGTGAATCTGTCATAAGCGCTTTGCATTTCTCCTTTTCCGCTCAATGTCTCGAGTTGTTCTATCAGCAATGAAGAGAAGGAGAAAGTATGTCCACGATAAGAAAAGAAATATTCGAGTTACATAGTCAACTGTATCTTGCAATTATATCCTATGCAGTAAATTAATAAGCAAAATAGCCGCCGAAGGAAGAATAAAGAACGGATTTTTTTCTACCTTTACCCATGAGCAAGTGACCCATATCGCCATAGTTTATCCTGTTTCTGGCGAATAAAGCAATCAAAAGTATTGCGACCCCCTTCGGATTGGGCATCCGTCCATCACAGGCATTGCACAAAGTTTTGTCAAGTTGCCCTTGCTGTTCTCCGGCTGATACCTAATGCCATTAGGAGTATGGCATACTCCTAGATGCAGAGGGAACTTTATCGCCGGACTGCTTCGGAGATTCGACGTCTATTATTTACCCATTACACCATCGCGCCTACCAAACAATGTCCAAGCCAAGGAAAAGATGCTTAATTTGATAATGATCCTCTTTTCCAAGTTTTGTCAGGGAAACTTTTTGATGTGGGCCTTTCGGCTTAAAGATTAAGTTACAACAATAAGCCATTTCCGAGTTGCTTTCTACCTTTGTTTGAAACCTTTCATATGGAAACGAGTTTGATTTTCAAGACAAAAGACATGCGAGTAAAAATCATTTCCATATGAAAGATTGTGCACCAAGACTCTTGAAACAGAGGAAAACAGCATCTCGGAAATGGCTTATTAAAGTAACAACTTACATAAAGAAATAACTCCCATAAGTGAATACAAACAACAGAATCATTAAGAGAATCATTAAACAAATATGAATTTATATTACACAGATTGTCACTAATTTCTCTTCGTCTTTGTTTTGAAACTTATTTGCGTAAGAAGAATTAGCTATATTCTTGTCATCCCCGGAAATAGTGAAAATATATTTAAGAACAGATTGTTCGTGGTAGTGAAAGATAATCTACTCTCCTGTACCATGCTCTCTTACCGAAGCAGTAGAATACGGACGCCCATCCTCCATCAAATCCATATTTGGACATAATGCCACTTAGCGGCATGGAGAGGATAGTACCCACAGGACAACCTGTCACGTGACAATACACATAGCTTACGTCTTGGTTGTTATAATATCTTTTAAAAACTACCGAGAAATATCATTGCGGCCTGTGAAAGAAGGATACACGTTAATTTTGTCTCACTAAAGAATAGACAAATAAGTTATCTCTCCTGTACAAAATTTAGATCAGAACTCAGACTTACGTGGCACGAATATTTAGACTTCGGCCGTTGCAATGTCAGGGATGTTTAAGAGGTTTCTTAAAAACGGCGGGGTACTAAACTATGATGGTCTATAGTCTATTGCGCTCTTTTAACATACAATGTATTTTAAAAATATAAAGACTGAGACAACGGGAGAATAAAGGGTTTAAACAACACAGACCTGCAACGGTGATAGTAAACAATCGAGTTCTTTCTGAAGGCGGTGCCCACTTACTCCAGATGGCGTGGTTGCACGGGAAAAGGGCACCCTTTGAATAAAATTTAAAAAAAAAAACAATTTTAAAGTAAAATCATTTTTCTGAAGTTAATACAGCCTGGGCTTTGAAGTCAGGCCATTGTTAAGTCTCCCAGCTCTTAATTGAAAACTTTTCTGAGTATCGCGGAATAGGAGTTACATACTACCTCCATTCTCACTTCTCTCCCTGGGATATTACATATATGCTAGTGAACTAAATGTTCAGCATAACTACAGGTGAAGGTGAAGGTGAACTAACGGTTCCGCATCCAGCATAAACACAAGCTGCTTATAAAGATTATAAATGCCCACCAGTTATATGGCTTTTCTTCAATCACAAACCGGTAAGGCTAAAATCTTTTTTTCATCTTACAGTTTTGTAAATGTAAAATTCATGAACGCGATTCTTATTCACTTCTGTACTCGCTGGGAGTTAATAATATTCTTAAGGACCTTTGAGATTGCTTGAGACGGGCGATTGTAAAGAAATGTGCCATCATTTGATCTCTTACCAAAGCCAGCCCTTCTATCACCCTGAGAGTAATCAGAGCGGCGACGCTCGTTCGTGCTGCTATCGGTGTCAGCATTGTAAGAATCGAGGCGATCCCGAGGCATAACCCGAATACTCGTGAACCACCAAACCGCTGACCAAGCCAACCGCCTGGGATCTGCATAGCAGTGTAGCCATAATAAAACGCGCCAAGAATAGTGCCTTGTGGGAAATAAAGAATATCACGCATATTTAAGAAAGAGAAGTACATAGTGATCTAACTTAAATATTAATTGCCCTTATTGTTAAAGCCTTTCCTTACATTTAATTCTACAGACCGTGCACAATTTCTTTGGGACACATTCGAACCTAGTGACCCATCAGGTTGGAACTTTTCCCGGTGACTAGAAGTATTTCTACTCCCCCCTGGATGGGATGCTAGTCCATCGCAGGGTCCCCCAGCATTCAATTCTCTGGTACCCATTTCTACACTTGAGTGAAGAGTGGCACGATGATAAGACTCAAGCGTCTTGCCCAGGAACCCGACGTAGTGCCCCAGCGAGGGCTCGAATCTGGACAGTCCGATCCGGAGTAAGGCGCATAAACTATAACACCACCGCCCCTCTAACACACTTCAGAATAATCAAAAGCAATCATGTTTGCATCTCACTCATACTCCCTTAGCGTTGGGTAAAACGTTTTGTGATGTTTTTTTCTCTTTTCTCATCACCTGACCACTGTGACAAAATATCCGATAAATAATTTATAAAAAAATATGTTCCGGTTAAAGAAGGTATAACATATAAATAAGTTTTACCTTGCAGCTTCGAACTCCAGTCGAATTCAGCTTTCTTTCGGAAATAAAAAGTGACAACAACACAATGCCAATGTAATAACGTTGTCTCAAAGTATTCAAAATACTAAATTAAAGAATAAGTGCGTGATATATTTGCAGGTCAATAGGGAAAACCATATGCATTCTAAAAAGCATTGTAATTTACTTAAGAGATGAGTTTTTTAAGACTTTCCTAGAGTTCTGAAACAATTTTAGCTAGATGTTGACACAGGCATAAGTAATCACTTTCGGTATCAGTCAGGGTAATAATTGCCAGTTTTGGTAAATCTTCGTTGAAGAACTCGAGGAGTTACCGAATAACTCTATCCAATCAAAAACCTAGTGGGAGTGCTCGCAAATACACCGAATGTAATCGCGCGAGAAAACACGTCACCGTGTGCTCAGGCGGGATTACGTCATCAACTGGCACTTGTTGCCCCGAATGGTGCGTAATCCGAGTTAGAATGACTCACAACTTGAAAACTCATGGTCTAATGTTTGCAAGTGCTCACATTTTTGTTTTCAAAATGTGCTAGAACAAATCTTCTTTCAAAACTTAAGTTGATGTACGAATGCATTGTTCTGCCTCCCCTCTCCCAACACCCTTCGAATCGCCTCCTTTATCAAGGCTAGACCATGAAACAAGGAACAAACGAACCTTCTGTATGGTGAATCCATTTTGCTCGATTGTGTGGTTATTGCACATGGCTCCGATTGCTACACTGAGATTAACTCGTAGCGCGTATTGCACGCAGATTCCAAGAAAAATCATGATTGCCACAATATATCTTTTGGGAAAACTGGATTTCTTGGCACCATCTTTTCCAGTTTTTTCTCCTTCCCCTTCAACAGGATCCGGTTGAGGCTCTTCGGTGTCTGCCATAATGAATCTTGTGATTAAAAGAGACGGGGTGTTAAAAAAGTTACAGTAATTCATAGAAGGATTAGCTTCTGACTAAAACGCCCTCAATAAGCTGCAAGGCAGGCAGACTGACTTCCTCAACACGATACGTGACAGGATGGATGGACGGACGGGCGGAGAGACTGATTGATTGACGACCGGTCGACCGACTGACTGACTGACGGATTGATTGATTAATTGATTGATTGATTGATTGATTGATTGATTGACAGTCTTTGACCAACCAAGGTCCAAACCTCTCAAGCGAGACAGTACAAAATCGGCTACGTATACCTGTGACCGTCTGTATTGACAGATGTTATTAGGTCCGTTTTTGAGAAGTACTCATGCCTTGTATTTACAAGCTTTATTCTTGCATATACCAAAAGGAAATAAGTACACAAAGTTAAACGCGTTTTATTTTTGCAAATTTATTCTCGAGAATTGTTTGCAGGGACACTGTCACGGTATTTTGGTGTCATTTTAAAATGCTGAAATATGTTCTTGCATCAGTGGAAACCCAAAAATAATGGTGTAGTTACCTAGGACTACTACACTGAAACCGCCTATCACTTAGGAATGCAAGGATTAAAGTGGATTGAAATTTGAAAAAAATAGCAAGTTTTTTTTTTTCAAATTCTAGAGCCATTCCTTGAAAATATCACTAGAAATTCATTACGGTTTTCTTTCTGAGCCACAATTCATTTGATATCTTCCTGTTAGTCTAACAGGAGTATTTTTGGCACGAGGTACCAGGTAATGCGTTCAGCAACGAATAAAGCTGAAAACAGCAAAAACCCCTACGGCACTGCCCCTTTTAATGTCTTCAAAAACAAATTCTAGAATGCGCGGGGAATTATCTGTTTAAACAGCACACTGACGATCTTTGCGAGGACACAAGACACTTACTCTGTCGGGTATAGTCCTCCCCTTGTGTCACAAGTTTAAAACACGAATATGCTTGGCTTTACTATTTTTTAACTTTTTTCTGGCCATAACGGATTTTAAAAACGAGATTTACTCAAAATATATTTTTCACAGTTACAGCGCAAAATCATAAACTGTGAGCACAAAAAGTTTAGATTCAACAACTGGTACCATGAAACAGTGACACTTGACTGTTAGACGAAGATATGTTCTTCTTGTCTAAATGGTAATTTCAGTGCTAACTGAACAGGCTTTAACATTTGAAAGGAAACGCGCCTAAATATTCTCACGCATTTAGAACAACCAGGGAAAGCTTTGATTCCTAATCATACGTTTTATACGTTCCGAAGCTCCTTCAAAAACAAGCTAAATTATTTAACGACCACCAAAGACGTTTCGTTCCTTGTATCACTCTGGTTGATTTCACGGTGGAATAACAACTTCCTTTTCCTTGTTAAGTCATTTTAATAAAAAAATGATACGCGAGTGATACTTTGTTGTGATAATATGCCTCATAATTATCCGGAGTTGAAATGAAGTAAGACTGGAACCAAAGAAAAGACACGCAGTCTTGAAGGTTCTGATTTCAAGTTGCAATAGCATAATAGTCTAAAACAGCTCTTGGAATACCTTTACTCATATCAAACTTTCCTTCAAACAAAAAAGAAATCAACGCAAAACAACTAACTAATACGACACTAAAAAAAATAAGATTGTCGAGGAAGTCACGGTCGAACCGAAGTTGATCTATTGCATCAGACTCGGAAAGTGATTTAACATCATTTTGATCAAACTGAAAAGATACACAACCCAGATATCCCCTTTGCGATATCTACTTTAACTAACTGGAGAAAGAAAATAAAACCTACCTTTAGGAATATATTTGTGATGTAGTTGATATTTTTCTCACGATGGCAGGTACATCTTAACTGCTGGACCGGCTTCTCTGAAAAAGTTCAAGGATTTATCCACCGGCCAAAATCGTATTTTCACGTCCTTGGCAAAAATATCGTATGGAGAAAAAGGTAGTGGTTCAGTCTTTTTTCAGTAATTTTTTCACGGCTGAATCGAAAGATTTTTGATGATCGAAAAGTTAGCAAAAGGAACCTGCGTCTTGTAAATAAACCGCCCAGTTCCGCCACGGTCACTATTTTAAAGATGATTAATATTTGATGAACAACACTGACACTATTAAGGAAGCGTATCCCGAAAGCACCAGTGCACAGTGGAAGGTAAAATGGAGTCGTCTGATCAACTTAATTAACATGACTTTTAAAGTTGTAATTATAATAAATTAAATAAAGAATAATCCATGCGTGTGGGGAGATAAGAACTCCATCTTTCGAGTGAGCGCAAATAACGAGTGAGATATTGAGTTGAACACGAGAAGATCCAAGGAGCCACATGCATAACTTTGTTTATCTTATAAACGTATTAATAACAAAGTTTTTTTTCGATTTCCCGAAGATTTCCGCCCATTTTCCGAAGATTCTCCGAATTTTGTCCGAAGGTCGGGCGAACGCTTTCGAACTTTTCCGAAATTTGTTTAAGACTTTCGGAGCCGCAGATGTTTCGATTATAAAACAGCAAAGTTCAGTTCAGTATCAAACATGAAGTCATCGATATCAACACGTAAAATTATCGTAAATTTTTAACGTGTCCTCAATCACCGTTTTTCTCAGGGCTAATAACAATGGGTAAGTACAGTAAAAACCCGCTAGTAACTACCTGCATTTTTCCAGGTTAGCCTGAATGGATTCTATCATAAATGGTAATTAACAGGATAGGCTATTTACGTTCTTAACAGGTTCTTATTTTCTAAAGAAAAAAATACATCGTTGCTGATAGAGTTTTTGGTGGTATTCAGCCTTTGCCTTAAAAGTTCCTATGAAATGAAAAAATGACCTATTGAAAAATAAGCTTATTGGAAATGCCTTTAAAAGTGAAGAAGAACGGCATTTTTCTTTTGATGAAATCTCCTCTCGTTCCAGAGATATTCAAGATTTTAGAATTATGCAAATTAGGTACTGATGACGTCATCAGGTGTGATAGTATGGGTGAAAAACATGAAATATAGCATATCTCTGCAAGTAATGATGTAATGAAATTAAAACTCGGTGAGCATATTAGAGCCTAAGAAATACATCAGATGGTGCATATTTTTGTGTTGCTATGGCAACACATCCGGTTCCAGATCCCTAATATACAGGAATAATCATTCCTGTATTTGATCTTAACAAACATCGTCCACTTCCTCAAGATTTATGGCAACACATCCGGTTCCAGATCCCTAATATACAGGAATAATCATTCCTGTATTTGATCCTAGCAAACATCGTCCACTTCCTAAAGGTTAATTGGGAGAGCTAGTGTAATATGGGCATCGTGCACGCTTTTAATATCTCTCTATAATATCTCTGGAACGAGAGGAGATATCACAAAAAGGAAAACGCCATTTTTCTTCATTTTTAAAGGCCTTTCAAATAAGTTTATTTTTAAATAGCTCGTTTTTAGTGCAGAGTGCACTATTGGGATGATGTGTTGTGGGCTGTCTTCTTCTAAACCACTAAGTGACTGAGGCACTAAGGCACTAAGGCAATAATGTGTAAACTTTAATGTTTGTTTAATTAATTAATATCCATTAATTAATTAATTAGTCTTGCGGAGGGGATGGAGGGTTGGTAGGAACCTGTGTGCACTGCACCATGTAAAACGCGCACATCTGCGCTACTGCTTCTTGAATATCACAAGGTATATATAAATGTTTCAGAAAACATCATACCCTCCTTGTGAACTATCCTTTCAAGAGCAAAGCGATTTTTGCTCCCAATGCATGCGCATGCGCAGAAGATTAGTTTGCGTTGCTATACTAAACACTACAAGATGGAAGATAAAGTACATAAATACGGGATCGCACAAGAATGTCTTGTGCTCTTCCTTGCTGTAGAACACAACGAGTAAGGCGCATTTGTTTTAATACACGCACTCTGATTTTAGTTGGGGAGGGGTTGGGGAACTGAGTCACTTCTTAATACAATGTGGTAGCTCCTTTCACAACATCTCGGTCTCTGTGGCTGCCAAGAACATTACACGATGAATGTGGAAGATTCACGCTAAGTACAGACGACAGCGGCAACGAGTTTCTTAACCTTCGCAGAAGGTCTGACAAAAACATGACAGGGAGGATGGCGAGTTCAATCAAACAAATAAAACAAATTGTTTCTTGCTTTTTATTTGGTTTCCTCGCCATTTATCATGTACCTTCTCTTATCAAAAAAAAACTAAAAAATAACTAAATCTAGTTTTGGGGTCGACTAATATCACAGTTAAATAAAAACTCTGAACAATTTTAACCTTGGATTGAGTCCGGGTTAACAAAAAATTATTATTGTAGGCAACCAGGAAGTAAGAAATAAATTAGACTATATTGATCAAACTATAGTGATCAACGAACAGTGCTTTGCGTCTTATTTGAGGTCAATATGATTACTTCATTTCTTCCACTGGGCGATAATAATTCCCGGAAGGCCTTTCTAAAGTCGCGATTTGTCAGCCAATAAATGAACGGGTTTATGGCACTCGAAGTGAAGATAAGAAAAGCGTTCAGCAAGAACAATTGGCGCGGTAAATTCCCACCCCCGGTAAAAGTATCAATAAAGTCTACTACAGAAACTGGCAGCCAACACAAACTGAAACCCAGAGTAGAAAACATCATCGTCCAAGTGGCGCGAATTTCGCGCGCTCTTCCTGACACCTGATTGGTGGGCTGCGGATTATCCTGCATCTGTGCTACTTGTCGGCTACTGGATCTTATGGCCAAGAAGCACTTCGTGTAGCTAAATGCAATGAGTCCCATTGGAAATGCGATGAAGAGTAGCTGGACAATCGTTGTGTAAATCATGTTGACGTTGAAGGGATAAATGCAAAACGATTTTCCTGCATTAAAAGCGTAATATCCCCACCCCGCCAAAGGAGGAACACTTGCAATGCTCGGTAAAATCCAAAGGAAAGCAATTATCAGCGAAACGTTTCTCTTGGTGAAGATGACTTTACAGTCAAATGGACGACAAATGGCAAAATAACGATTTAAAGCAATTACCGACATGTTCACTTGTGAAACTATCCCGAACGAAAACATAAAAAAGCCTTGGAGATCACATACCACAGAACTAAACGGCCATTTGCTTGACATTAGCACGTGCACAGACAACGGCATACAAACGAACACCATTAAAATGTCGCTCACTGCTAAGTTTGTAACAAACATGTTTGGAATTGTGCGGAGATGAGCTTTCCTGAGTACTGCGACGCAGATCATAACGTTGCCAGCGAAGGCTAAGATGATAAGAATAATAAGGACAGCAGATTCCAGAATCTTTAAGGGCGTGCTGCGTTGAGCTAAGGCAGTGACAAGCTGGGGATACTCGTTCAAAGGCGACATCGCTTTCAAGCAGATTTCTGTTTCGTCCTCGCTGCAATCAGCTCTTCGCTATCAAATCGAGACTGTAAATAAGAATAAAAAGAGAGATAAGAATTGCTGATCTGCAGAGACAGCATCGATGTGATTGTAACTTTCAGTAGACGCGCAAACGTAGTAGAAGTTTTTTGGAATAAAACTCGACTTTGCCGACATAAAACACTCCGAATTTGGCGATACTAACTCAAAATGTAAAAATATTTTGACAACAAAACTGCTTCTGAGGCTTTGATACCTTTGGCTAAATCCCATGGATAAATAGACATTAGAAAACCATGTCTATTTGCCATCTATTTCAAGCATTTGTGTCTATTTTAGTTATTTTGTAAAACAAAAATTGACGCCATTAGATTTATAATATCGAAAAATCAATTTTTAATTTGTTAAACAATTATAAGTAACTAAGGAGTTAAATAGGGGTCTATAGGAATTACTGAGACCTGAAATGGATGTCAAATAGAAAGTAAATAAAGATTAAAAAAATAAATGAAAATTAAGCAGAAAATAAATGGAGTTTAAATGGAAATTGAACTGAGATCAAATAAATTTTTTGTGATAGTCACATGATTCCGCACAGGGTTTGGGGGGGGGGGGGGTATAGCCATAATGAACATTAACATGAGACAGAGAAAAGACAAAAATCCTATTTAGAGGCAAATATTTCATTTCAATGTGCCTATGTTTCTTAT
This sequence comes from Blastomussa wellsi, assembly GCA_947652115.1. Lineage (NCBI taxonomy): Eukaryota > Metazoa > Cnidaria > Anthozoa > Scleractinia > Plerogyridae > Blastomussa > Blastomussa wellsi. The sequence goes on along the minus strand of OX393562.1, from coordinate 20,343,241 downwards.
TTCGGTGAATTCAGTCTACAGTTTTCTGTTTTGTTTCGTTGACTAAGAAAACAAATCTTAATATTAACACTCTTTGACATAAATCAACTGGAAAAAAACAAAATCTAATCCTTAAAGGAGCTACGTCATGGCTTGTGCAAATAGTCCAATTTGGTCTATTTGGCCTAAATTTTTCAAACTCGTCATTGCAGCCCGTCTCAATCTTCTCCATCCTTAACCATCCTTGTCCCTGATTGGTTCAGTATCACCTCTTTGTAAACTATCATTTTAAGGTTTCCTACATTTTAAGGGTTATTTGGCTCATCGCAGAAAATGGCCCCAAAAACGGTATATGCTACATCGCCCTCGAAATATATTGACGTACCGACTGGTCGGCACAGACGAGGGGACTACTCCCTGCGACTACTAATCCCTGCAGCAGGTCGCAGGGACGTGTCCCTTCGTCGTAGCCATTTTTTTAAACAAGTATTAATCTAGTCGCAGGGACCAAACTTTGGTCCGTAGTGGCAGACGCCACAATTTGGTCTTTGCGGCTTGCCGTTGAATTCAAACTCTGGTTTGAACTGAACTAATCACTGCAGCAGGTCGCAGGGACGTGTCTCTTCGTCGTAACCATTTTTGTAAAAAAGTATTAATCCAGTCGCAGGGACCAAACTTTGGCCCGTAGTGGCAGACGCCAAAATTTGGTCTTTGCGGCTTGCCGTTGAATTCAAACTCTGGTTTGAACTGAACTAATCACTGCAGCAGGTCACAGGGACGTGTCTCTTCGTCGTAACCATTTTTGTAAAAAAGTATTAATCTAGTCGCAGGGACCAAACTTTGGTCCGTAGTGGCAGACGCCAAAATTTGGTCTTTGCGGCTTGCCCTCGAATTCAAACTCTGGTTTGAACTAAACTGATTTTAATCGGAAAAGCCGAATTCAACACAACGAAATTAAAAATAGATACCATAACCGTTGAAAACGTGCGGTGAGAATGATACGCTGAGAAAACTGAACTGTTCAAAGAATTCGACGAAAAATGGTTTGCAAGGCATAATGCGTTATGAAGTCAAATTGTCGGAGTGACTAAGGGCCGAGAGTACAAGTACAACATCAGATATTAAACGTATCGTGAATTGGAGTTTCTTTAGAAAGAATACCAGATCAATATTTTTTTAAATTAGGTTATTGAACCTTTCTACACTGGTCTGCTTAACATGCTTAATAGCGAGAACTGAAGTTGGATTTGCTTCCGACTAATTGTATATATACATATTGATTTTGAAGTGCAAA